>CM038463.1:99392541-99837953 GCA_021464415.1 Lonicera japonica | reverse complement strand
ACGGTGGCAATATGTTAATTTTATATTGGCCAGATCTCAAGTTATAATTGCAACACCCCCATACCTTCACCCTCCTCCTATGGTTCGAACCTCATTTTTAAAATCCTCTGTAAATTTTGTCTAGAGACATAACTGTTACGTGTAAGAACAAATTTTTTTCAAATACAAAGTTTGAGTGAATTCCATAGTTTTAGAATTGGGTTATTTATAGTTTTTTACTTGAAATCAATCATATAATTTTTGATGAATGAAATCAAATTATCATTATTCATTTTCACAATCAACACCATTAAATGTGATAAGCGTAAATTGTCCCATTATAATTGACAAGGGGCAACCAAACAAGCCATAAGTATAAGAATGATGCTTTACTAAAATAATCCGTGAAATCCTACTTTCAGATAAAATACATGATAGCGTTTCGAGCTATTATTAATTCCTTAATCACAAAAAACTATATATTTACTTTAGATGCAATCCATCTATTTAATTTTAGTATGACTAGTTTTAAATTTAGTTTTAGTATAATGCTTAGGGATTATAACTAAACAAAAGGAGTTGTAAATAAAGTGGTAATAAAAAAATTTCATTACAAACTTTGTTCCTTGAAAAAATATTTAATGCAAGAATCATTAAATTATTAAATATTAATTATAAGAAGGTTTAACCATACAACAGGTAAGTTTTACAAAATGGAAATAATAAATTTAAAAATATTCTTTCAGAAAAGTGAAAAAAAGTAATATATTTCATTATATATTTTTAAAAAAATTAAATTGAATTTTAATTTTTTTTCTAAAAGTTTAGAAAATAATGAGCGGGAATTTGAAAATTGGTTTTTCAAGTGGGCGGGAGATTCGGTCAAAGGAGTGGAAAAGGAAATGAAGATTGGCACTGGTTTGGCACAGCTAAAATCACTACCAAAGAAAGGACGGCAATAACCCGTGCCAAATGCGTGTCAACGCTTACCTAAATCTAGCACGGCTTTTAACCGTGCCAAAGCGACGTGCCAGTTAGCGAGTTTTGGTGTAGTGGAAAGATATAAAATATATTATTAAATGTATTTTAGGATTCTACTTGCCAATTTTAAAATATCAAGGATACAAATAGAATTTGACATACCCTTTAAGATTTGTTGTATCAATTACTCTAAATTTTATTTTAATTTTTATCTTTATATTTATTGAATGGAGAGAGAAAATGTGTCTCATCCTTTTACTTAGTGCCTGCTTATGTCCTTAAAGACTAAAAATAATAAAAAATAACTTTTCCAAGCCTCCTTTGCTTGGCAGTTATGGCAAGTTAAATTGGTTGAAGGAATTTAACGAGTCTGTTCCAACAGTGAAATCCTACACTGTACACTAAAATATTGAAATTTAGTTCGGAGAATATATCGTTGGAGATCCTGTTAGAGCAAAAAATACTGCATTCTTACAAAAGAACGAATCCGACAAGCGAAAGACGGTTCAACAACATGCAGGGACTATTGTCCATGCATGAAGAGTTTAAGGTTTCGGCTAGTGAGGAGGATTTTCCCCCCGTAGGTGATATTGAATTAAAAATATTTTCAAACAAGTTATAATATATTTCAAAATGCTAGAATTTTTAAGCATATGTGATGTATGTATATAATATTCTGTCTCTTTGATAAACGCTTAATATTGTCATTCATACGCTCATTTTCGGAGTTGGTTGACGCGTTTATTTTCTAAAAACTACTCGGTTTGCCAACATATTTCGCGATAGTCTCGTAGCACTTTTGTATTTAACAATGTTGGAAAGGCATTTTTTGTGTTTATTTTGGTGTCTTTAGATATCAAGAAATATAGTATTTAATACATATTAGAAATTTTTCATGGACAAAAAGAATTCAAGATAGTGAAAATTTTCCATGGACAAAAAATATTCAAGAAAGTCTCCATGTCCATGTGATTAAAGAGCATCCAAGAAGAAAGTCTCCATGTCCATGTGATTAAAGAGCATCCAAGAGAGAAGTGGAATTGTCCATGTGATTAAAGAGTATCCAAGATAGTGGAATTCTCCACCAAAAATAAACCATAAAAATAAAATAAAAAAATAAAATTAAAAAGCATTGTTTATTATTTTAGCATCCAACAAAACTCTCCTATTTATAGTCTTCATTGTTGTGTTGGAGAGGACACTTTTTATTACTTCTCATTTCTCAATTTATAGAGAGCTTGTAATAGTTTTATTTTCTAGAGAGAGAAATGGAGTTCACTTTTATAATTCTTGTCTCTACATTTATTATGGAGTAAATTTCTTTGCTAAGCTAAAAGATGAGTTTGCAATGCATTAATTATGTAAGTTTCATTCTCATTCCATTGTTAGTATTGTTAATATACTTTTTGAAACTTCATCTTCTCCATTTTTTCAACCATTCATAAGCTAGTAAGATAATTTTCATATGATGATTTGACTTTGTGTTGTCTACATAGATCTCAAGATTAATGAGAAAATGATACAATTGTGTATTTCTTACTAGCCTATGTTCATTCTTTCTTTGAATGAGATACTTTTCATTGCCAAGCATGATTAGTCTTTGAATATTCATAGAAACACCATAAATTTGAGATTTTAATCTTTAATACTTTAATGATATGTTGAGTGCTTTTACACTTTATGTGATTTTAAGACTCATCATCTTTTGTTAAAGTATTGCCAAAGAGGATCTTTAAATTTAGTCATAAACAACTTCATTAATCATTTTAAGGATTCAATTTGTATTTATCAAATAAGTCTATATAGGACGGTTTGACCTCCACCTAGACCTCCCAATCTTAGACAATGAAATGTTATGATTTATCGAGTAAAATCCTTGTAGTTGGCCATTTCATAATCAAGTCATTTGCCTAGGGGAAACCAACAATGATTCTTAAATGCCTAGTTTAAATTATGCCTTTTTTTTTTGTGTATTTTAAGTTTGAATCTTGTTGATATTATATGGGAAAGGGTTGCACTTGCTTCACCACCCTTTGTCACAAGATAAAAATGAGAGTACACTTGTGTTGATATTTGCTTACACCCTATCTTTATATGGCATTTATATGGAGGGAAATGAGTTGCTTTTGTCCAACCCTTTTGCTTAGAAATGGGTAAACAAAATATTAACACTTAGGAATTCATTGAGAACTTTGAATGAGATTGATTTAATTTAACTTTGCCAAAACAAATGAATTTCTATAATGCCTTGCCTTTTCTCATCTATTATTATCTTTTAATTTTATTGCAAGAATTTAAAATCAACAACTAAAATCAACCAATTAAATTCCTTAACAAAACCTTGGACTCGTAATGCCTCATCGTTCTTTCCGACTATCCTTGTGGTTCGACACTTGAATTACCAAATATTTATAACTTGACAACCTGCACTTGGAATACCTAAGCACGGAAGTATTTTCGCGCGTCACTCTTTTTTTGTTCATTATGCAATATAACACCTTTGTGATTGAGACGGGTGGGCTAAAATTTAACAAAAGGGTGAGCTTATATTATTATTATTTTTTTTTACTAGTGCTAGTAGGTTTTTTAAAATTTTGCCTTGTGCTATAGTCCGTCCTGTCCTCCCCTGGTTTCGCCCGTGGATTGAGTACTCTCGTATAAATATATAATTTATTAAAATAAAAATTAGCACAATTATCAAATAGCTTTCTATTAGGAATCATTCCGTGTCTTTATAATGCATAGGTTTGGACACTCACGCCAAAAAATTCATGTTAGTATAGATATAAGAAATTAAGGAAAGTGATCGAGGGAGTAGTAGTTAGATTGAAAAGGCACTATCTTGAACTCGGTTTTACTATTTTCAAGTCTCACATACACCATTAGGATTAAAGCCGCTTATTCCCTTTTTTGTTTCTTGATTACTGGAAGTTAATTATAGAAAGGAAGAAAAAAAAATATAAAGTGCTTGATCGATACAATAAAAAATTAGGGTGTTTTTAAATCCACCTACATAATCCGTCTTCTCACCCCACCAAAAGTCAATATTACGCTAATCTTAACCTAAAAAATAGCATAAGATTTTTTCTTCTCACCCTAGTTTTTGTACTTGGAAAAATTGCCACTAATTTATCTTCTCACCCATTTAAATTTTTTAAAATTAAAAAGGTCCATTTTTTCCGACAAATAATTATACAATTCTAGTTCCAAAATATTTTAATAAATGATTTATTTTTATAAAGACTATTTTATTTTTTTAATTTATTAGATACAGCCGTATAGGAAACAATAATATTACAAGGATTGAAATGTTACTATTATATAGTGAAAACGGTCGGGGTAACTATCTTACATTAGCTAATTAATTTTTACTTTGATTAGGTGTTTCATTTTAAATAGTTGATCGCCTAAAAGTCTAAAACTATTGTTGTTACTATTTTTATTTTTTAAATTTGCACTTTACTGTCTTTGAAATTTTCACTTATGGGGTTTGACTCTATCTCTAATTAGGAATTTTGTGAGGTCAATAATGAATTTTGTGGATGTGCAATAAAAAAATAAATTTATTATTTGACTTATAAAAAAGTTGTGGTATGTCGTTGGCGTATATAAAAAAGATAGGGTAGGTTGAATGTCTTCAATAAAAAATATTTTTATGAATTTATATAAAATTTTCATGTTTTAGTTTTAGTAACAACGAAATTACGTCCAATAGTGCATTCAGTAAACTCCCCACCACTGGGGTGAATTGAAAGTTTTTTAAAAAAATAAGTGGGGTGAGAAAAAGTATTTCTTACTGGGATGAGAAAACGGATTATGTAGGTTTATTTAAGAACTCCCAAAAATTATTAGAGTAAATAACTTCAAAAGCCTCTAAATTATTTACTTTGTACCAGTTAGCCCTTGAACTATCAAATGGGTCGATTAGTCATAAACTATTTCAACGCAATCGAATAAGCCCTTTGGTAAACTTTCCATCCAAATTTGGACGAAAGAAGGGCAGTTTGATATTTTCTTTATTTTTGGAACTTTAAAGTTCTTATGGGCAAGATGTAAATGACATTAATTTGATCAACTATGACTAAAGCTTTTGCACATATTTTAATGGTGATTTATTTTGAACTTAGTTTATTTTAAGTAAGATCGAGCTCTTGATTTGTTACGAACATGTTGTATTACATATATTTGTACATAGGGGACATGTGTTTTTGAAAAAAAAAAACTTTCTTGAAACTAAACTGGTTGCAATAAGTAGAAATTCTTTATTTTCTTTGCTACTATGTTTCTTGTTATTGAAATGTTTATAATGAATGATTGGCGCCAATAGTTGACGGAATGGGCTGTGAGGTCAAGTACCAAAAATACTCTTATTTCAATTTAAATTTGGATGGAAAGTTGACGGAAGAATTTATTTGGTTGGGTATAACTAGTTTAAGGGTTCAATTAACTCATTTAGCAATATGAAAGCTAAATTGGCACAAACATAATAATTTAGAGACTTTGGAATTATTAACTCAACTTTTAGATGTGAGTTTTTCGCTCAATAAAATATTTTGAGCCTTTTTATTTATTTATTTTTGATATAATGATATATAGCTCAATAATACAAACTTTGTTTTTATACAATTCTATATTCTCTTCATCAAAAGTTAAACATACAATCATCATAAATGAGGTGACTATTGCCACCACAAATAGGTGGACACATTTAAGAAGTCTAAAATATGTTATGTGAATTGAACTCATGACTTCGTTACTACGAAGAAAAAAAAATGTCAACAAGGATAAGATCGTTGACTTTTGAGTTTATTTGGTTGATATAAAAAATAATAAATTATTTGCATTTTGCTTTTTGCCTTTTGCTTCTCTCTCTCTCTCTCTCTTTGAGATTTGTATTATTGCTTTTGTGCTTAATAATTTGAATAACAAAAAATATTTTTTTTGCATATAGTTAGTTTAAATGAGTATTAGCCAAAAGTAAATACTATCTATCAAAATCTAAACTATTAATTTTAAATTAAATGATCAAGATTTAATAATCTACTTTAGATTCTAGAGTGATTGAAAAAAAAATCATACATAGCCTATTAAACTACCACCTGTATACTAAACACCAATGAGGACACGACATGTTTGCAAGCACCTAAAATTTTATATTTATTATAGTAAATGAGTAAAATCATAATTACATGTGCACGATTATCCTTAGTCACTCATCTTGAACACAAACACATACCTTTAAGTTTGCATTAGTCTCTCTCATGGATTGCACAGGCCCTTACAGTGGATCTGGTTGTAGTTTAGTACTTTTTGAGTGATAATGATAATACTAAATACATTCTTAATTTCTGTTGCAAAATGAAGTATGGAATTACATATATACCTACTTTCACAAGGCATTTTCTTTAGAATTAACTTTGCCTACATCTCAAGGATAGTATTATATGTTCATGCTTTTTCCGCATATCAAGTTTGGAACAATATTACAGCAATACAGTTCAAAAGTGAGAAAACTGCTTTCTTTACTTTGTCCAAAAGTGAGACAATTGCTTTTTTTACTTTCAATCATCTAACATTTACTTGTCTCACTTTAGTAACTAATGTTTCAATTTTTAGAACATTCGAGCTTGCTCTGTGTGTTACAATTGCGCTTTTGACATTTTTTGCAATTGCAGTTTTCCCTTTTTTTTTGCATTTTAGTAATGTTTTAACGGAATAATTAGTTTATGTGTCATTGGTAGATGCGTTTTCTTATTTTATAATGCAAAAGTTGATTGTCCCGTGCGTCCCTCAATTTGATAACTAAACAAGCCCTAGCCTTTGCCCAAAAACCACTTGTATTAATGATCGCCTCCAAAAGTTTTTGGTAGCTCTCGATTTTTATTACTTGTGTAATATATAGCTGATACATATTATACAAAATGGATTTAATTGGTCAAGAACTAGGGGCAACCACAAAGCAGTTGAAATTATTTACGTGTTCACCAATTCAAGAATTGAACGTTTATAAATTTGTGTGTATTCTTTTTGAGCATAACATTCTTGTTTAAATATAAATGTAAACCCTTTTAATGGGAAAATTTGTATATGTTTATGTCAGGTTTGCGGCCACTGGAATAAGCAAATGTTTTCACAAGAATATATAGGAAGATTGAGAAAGGAAGTACTAAATCTTTTAGCTACAATTAAAGATGGCACTAAAGTTTAGGCCAAAAACTACCTTTTGAAAAAGGGTACGACTATTTTCACTCTCAAACCTCTCTGTAACACTTTCATATTGACTCGGTGCAATAGAGTCAATCGAGTATTTGTACATTGATTCGGTACATAGAACTGAGTATGTATACATTACTCGGTGCAATAAAACTGAGTCCGTGTTTTTTTTGTTTCTAACAATAATTCTGCTCAGTTGCATCGAGTAAATGATCATACATTCGGCCTTACTACACCGAGTTAATAGAAAGAGTGTTACAAAAAAATTTAGGGTGGGGCAATTTGAAAAATCCTTTGTGTTTTCAATATTTTTATTTGAAACATCTAAACAGACTAATTGTAAATGTCTTTGGTCATTTGATATACAAGTAATGTGGGAAATGAACACCTACCTTTCAACAGTCTATTTCTATTTGAAAAGGAAGCGCTCCTACATTCAGGGGCGGCAAAATTTCGTTTTTATTTATAACCTTTGTACATGCTGTGTCTCGGTGAAGAATTAAAAAGGATATATAAGTTAGTCAACCACTCTTGCATTTTGCGCGCACGGGTAGAATGATTATTTACAATAAAGTAACTCGATAAATCTTCTTTAAATCCTCATTTTAAATTAATTTATATGTGAGTTGTATGTGTATCATATGTGGACAAAAGATTAATTAAAAAGAAATACTATGCTCATATGTCGCATGTACATGCTTTATGATTTTACTAGTTCGACAATTAAAATCAATCAACAATAATATATGTTTACGTGCAATTCACTCCACCCACACACAAAACAAATAAAATCGGAGCAAACAACCTTGATTTTTTAAATAAAAAGCTCCAAGACAGGAACATACACATAAAAAACAAAACAACAATACGTAAAAAGCCACACCCCCGTGCTAACAAGTCAAATGCATTTTGTATCAGCATTTGTATACTCTTTGTAAATCAATCATTACTTAACCCCAACAAAGCCCTCTCTCTCTCTCATATGTACCGAGTCTCTCTAATGTACTTGCAAAGCCCGTCGCACTCACTGGGCGACGAATAAACACTGAAGTAAGTCTGGACGCCGGTGAGGAAAATAACAAGAAGTGCACCGAGGAGTGCAAAAAAGGACCACGGGCTCCGAAAATGCTCGTGTTGAACTGCGCCATCCAAAGCTTCACCCGTTCTCATAGTGCTTCTGAATCTTCTGCTTGACCTCGCTAATGCAAGCCGTGGTGTGGCACCAAGTCGTATGCTATATCGTTAAACAAATGAGACACTTCCTCATCACTCCCGAGGCAGTTGTGGAGTACTCGCGGACCTAAGAACCTTCACATCATGAGGGTGGTCAATGAGAGAATCGAGAAAGCATACATAGGACGTGACCCTTGATTCATTCACCGTGTCTGAGCACATTTCATAGGCTATCAAGTTCAAAAACATGGATCGGGTCGAGTCATCGACTGTGATTAGGGGAAGTTCAAGGGTCCCATATACCAGTCCAGGAACGTACCTTATCGCGTCCAAGCGGTTGTTGCGGCTCCGTTTGAACTGATCCCGACGACTCCCAGCAGTTCGTCCACGTTACGGAACGTGTACCTGTGTTTTTGTACTTTGGATTCTGCTTTTTGTCTGGGTGGACTCAGACCCGTTGTTTGTACTTTGGGATTGGTGCTTTTTGTCTGGGTGGACTCAGACCCCCTCTCGGTTTTGGATGTGTCCTTCTTTTCCTCAGTGCAACGAGCGTAATATGCAAATGATGGAGAAGATGTGCCGCAAGCAGAGGCGGAGCCGTCTGATTCGATGGCTCCAGAGGCAGAATTTTCTGATTCGCCTGCTCCAGATGCGGAGCCGTACTTTTTCCAAACAATTTCGTAAAATATTCCTCGACCAAACAGAATGCGAGTTTTAGCCTGGACAAGTTGAAAAAACTTTTTTCTCGCAATTTTCCAGAATATCCCATGATGTTATTGCAGACAAAGCCATCGATCAGGGACTTGCGGTTCTTCCAAAAGTCCCCCCTCTCGTCCATTAAGACGTTGAGGACAAAAAATGGAAGTTGGTTCTCGAGCAAGAACAAGTCCTGTTGAACGAATGCCACATCGTGGCCCTTCATGTCCAGATCGTCAATGTCAGGCTTGTTGCCCTTCTTCGCGTCTTCGTTCAAGACGCACTCAATGTAATATAGAACAAAGCAGCCGTCCAGTACCATCATCCTGGCAAATGCTTCGTCTGTCAAGTACTTGTCGATTGAGTTTTCTTCATACCACATACGCAACTTCTTCTCTTTGCTTATATTTAAGACCTTATTGTACACGTTGTTGAGGACATTGCCATTATTTGACACAAACTTCTTGGCAATTTCCGGCTTGAGCTTTTGTACCATCTGGAGGTTGGAGTTGCCAAAGTGGTAAGGGCCGAGAGGAGACGACCCTGGCTCATAATGCTTTTCGAAATCTTTGGTATCGTGAAGTATTTGTGGAACTCTTGGGATAGATCGCCTTTGAGTGCTTTCGGCATTCATGATTGAACGAAACCAGTCATCGGTGCTCTGGTTCAGCTCGTCAAGCTTGATTCGGTAGGGCCATATTTCTTCCTCAGTGTTTGCCTCGCATGAAGCTCCTCCACCGAAACAACCTCCTCAATTTTGGCCATTTGTAGTAATATAGGGTTTCTATATTAGGTCTATTTAGTTCTAGTAGGTGACTACAGAAGTGAGTCGCATGATGAACAGGTGGGTGATTTATATTTGCATAAAGTTTACATTTGTGAAGGAGTTTTCGATACACAAATTAATTAACTTTGTTTATAGACCAAGTTTGGAATGAATATGATACCATACAGAAGGAATTTTTGATCATCTTTATGAAGGTGACAAGCTTATTATTATATGTCCGTACTTTATTCCTATATCAAGTTTGGTATTATACTAAATTCACTTTTTGCAACGTGATTAACGATTCCTTTCCTTGCTAAAGTGTGAGAAGCCATTTGTGAAGGAATTTTCGATACACAAATTAATTAACTTTGTTTATAGACCTAGTTTGGAATGAATATTATACCAAATAGAAGGAATTTTTGAATCATCTTTATGAAGGTGACAAGCTTAGTATTATATGTCCGTATACTTTATTCATATATATATCAAGTTTGGTATTGTATTATAATTTACTTTTTGCAACGTGATTAACGATTCCTTCACCTTGCTCTAAAGTGTGAGAAGCCATTTTCCACAATGGTTCTTTTGCTTTACTTATTTGTATTCACCAAGTCCTAATTAAATTGGCAAAAATCATAGAAGCAAATTTTAAAAGGATTCTTTGATAGCTAGAGTGACCTAAACACGTGAACGGATTATGCTGTGTGATATAAATCTCTGTGGACCAATAGAAGGTACAAGTTTATGAGATAATCTAAGACTATAATTAGAGTACGAGTGTTCAACTCGTAAGATTACATGTGGACTGACACTAATATCTTTCATACGATGGTGCTAGACTTTGATTGGGTGACGCGACGTTTATAGTCTATGTTGAAAATGTAATTCACAATTAAAGGGAGCTTTTGATAATTTATGTTCAGAAAAATTTAGAGTGGTCAAGGTGCATTGTATCATTTAAAAATCTAGCAAATTATCTTATGTAGTAAGGGTTTTAGAATACTCCTTGCTATTATCTTATAGTTGAAATAGTTTAAAATCCCTAGAAAAATCTAGTCCATAGATATATTTAGGATCTAGATCGAGTGTTCTCTTGTACCCAGTGGCTGAGCCAGGAATAATTTTCAGGTGGGGCCAAATTTTTTCCAAGCCAATATTGAATCAAATTCAATAATTATGTTTTCAAGCCAAATTTTTACTAAAATACTTTTCCATTTTGTTTCAATGTTTCGGAAAAGTTAAAAATGATGTAATAAAATTAATTATATATTTTGAAATATCTTTATCAACTCAATATTCAACCAACAAACAAATATATTAATAAAAAATTAAATAAGCAAATCAACATTAAGAAATAATAACTAACAAACAAATATATTAATAAACAAGTAAACCTCATTAACTAACAAACAACTATATTAATCAATGTTATCAAAAAAGAACATAAGTCAAAATTCAACAAAACACCTAAATTTTTATATTCAAAATAATAATAAAAAAATTAATATAAGAAAGAAATCTTACCTAGAAGCAGAGCGAAAGAAGAAGACAGAAGCGAAGTTGTGGAAGAAATAAAAAGGGCTCAGAAGAAATAGCAATGCACGGAAGAAGAAGAAGAAGAAGAAGAGAAGAAGAAGAAGAAGAAGAAGAAGAGCAACGGCTAGAACAAATAAAAAGGGAGCTGACTGTTGTAGACCACTTATACAAATATCTAACCTAAATTGTGAGTACTAAAGTCCACCCCAAAGTTTTAAAGAGCGCTGCACGTAAGCCTCTCGCCATTGAAGTTCTCTAATTACGCTAGCACCCCTATCTTTCCACACTGTTACAAAAAAACCCAAATACTCAACAATTTTATTTTAAATCCAAGTGGGCCCATGGCCCCCTGGTCCTGAGTGGCTTCGCCCTTGCTTGTACCTATAAATAGTTGTATTTGTAAGCATGGTAAAGATTAAGAAAGAAGATAAATAAACAAGTTCTTTGTAAAATATAGGTTTTTTCTTAAATATTTTAAAGGAACTCTGCGTACACAATGTACCACTATACCACAAAGTGATTCAACAAAAAACAATTCAAACTTCTCTTTCGATGTACCCAACTCAAAATGCTAAAACTTCCAACAGTCTCAACAATTCCGAGGCGTCTACAACTCATTTTTGTAGAAAACACAAGCCAGAATGCATGGGGGACAAAATACTTCTCTTTTCCATCCGCCAATCAAGAGCCAGTGACAGCCAAAACAAAGACAGTGGAGAGTTAGTACTATATACACATTGAAAATTGTGACAACTGCTTGTGTACTGAATAAATATAGTTTGTATTGAGGAACACTTCACTTTATTCAGTGATATATAAAATCAATCTTGTAGGCCTCATCATTTATTATGTTCATGTCCTTCAAAAAGATTATACTACGTACATTTTCAGAGAATTTTGATATTTCTTGCAATTGCATTTATCCAAAGTTGTTGCCCAAGAAAAACACTAGGATTAATAATTTGCTTCTAAATTTTCTTGTAGCGCTCTCAGTCTTGTATTGCTTGTGTATCTAATTTTTCTAACCCATCAATCCCCACTCGATCTCTTATCTTTGTAACACTTCCTCTTTGGCTCTTTCCTGAACTAAGAATCCAATATATTTGTTTTTGAAATGTTCCAAATTAAGAGTTCACTTTCTATTTCAGAACATAATCAACATGCTAAAACTCATGACAACTTATCAAAAAATGCCAAAACTCATTATAGGAGTCAAGTTTTGCTGTAAACCATTAATTGATGAAATTAGTGCATCCTTAAAATGTGGAAGTCAAACATAGCCTCTAATTAAGGGCGGAAGGAGTACAATAGTACATAGCAGATCGAGATTGCATACAGGCAAGGTACGTATACCACTTAAGTCCCACTTGCCACATGCGCAACTATGATTAAACTATCCAAATTACATATTGGCCCCTGTATATGCTTAACGATTTTCTCTTGCAATATTCTTCTCATAGAGTAATTTCTGATCCGCTTCCAATCATGTAATAGCTTTTACTCTAGCTTCAAGTATGCATTTGTGGATCAAAATGAACAGTATAGTCAACTGTATATTAGTCAACATCAAGTACGCGTTTCAAAAACAAGTTTGAACGAATTAACAGGTCTTCTTGAATACGCCAAGGAGTTTTTAAATGTGTGATGCATGTACTAATGTGTTCGTGTTATGTGCAGAGTCTGGTTCATGGTAATCCTGTTGAATATAAATTCAAATCCATTTAAAGGGAAAAGTTGTATTCATTTATCCGTCTCAGGTTAAAGGCTTATCGAATCAGCAGAGGATCGAAGGAGGCTTGCGAAGGCAGGCATTAAAGCTTTATCAGCAATGGAGGAAGGAGACTATGGTTCCTGATCAACTATGAGGTTAAAGGTTAGGCCAAAAAGCACAATTGAAAATTCCATTGTCCTTTACAAACTTTCCTTTTCAACAGGCCTTCGTTTATTTGAAACAAGTAAACAGACTAATTGTAAGCGTCATTTGTCATTTGTCATTTGTCATTTGTCATTTGATTTACTAGTGCTCGATCAACATTGATACCGAAACAGTGGAAAATAAACACCTTCATAATCTATTCCTATTTGAAAAGGAATTAATGCTCCTACTTTTAGGGGTGTACCAATATTTTGGTTTTCCATTCATACCCTTTGGACAAGCCCCAGCTCACTAGGAGTTACAAGGATATATACATACGTAGTTGAACAATCCCTTCGTTCAACAGGGGTAGAATGATTCCTTACTACTGAGCCACTTGATAAATATTTCATAACCTTATTTTAAATTATCTATATATATGCAAGTTGCATGTGCATTATGTGTGCCCAAAAAAAATAACAGGAAAAAACATTATGCAGATGTTTCGTGTGTACTCACGGTTCTACTAAATCAAAAAATCTAATATGATATGAGAAACAAATATATCTACCACAACAATTGTCAAGAAAATTAAAGCCAATTACTAGTAGAATTCTCAAAGATGCTGAAGCTAACTAGATACACTAAATCATAAAAATTTGTTAAGCGTGCCCTATGCTTATAAAAATACATAATATTATTATATACAACCCAAAGTTAAAGACGGTATGTGCCGGCACACATCCAGACCATCTAATTAATCGGAGATAAATCATATTAAGAATGACCTCTTTAAACACTATTCACTCCACCACCCCCACACACAGGAAGATAATTCGCTACAAACCACCTTAATTATTTAATTCAAAGCGGCCCCCCCCCCCCCCAAGAAAAAAAAATCTCTGTAAGGCCAGGCAATCCACCAAAACCCCAATAATAATACATATGCACATAAAATAGTACACAAAAGGTTTGTATATATAAAATAAGTAATTTCAGCCACTTATATGTAGCCAATAGGCCTAATTACTAACTAATTAAATGTATTTTGTATATTTAATTTTTTTGTACTCTTCGTAAGTTTAGCATTACTTAACCCCAACACAACTCTATGAAAAATCACACACACTCTTTTAAAACAACAAAATAAGAAACGATACACGTTAAAATCCTCTCAATGAATACTCTCTCATACATAACGAGTCTGTCTAATGTACTTGCAAAGCCCCTCGCAGTCGCTCGGCAAAGACCAAACACTGAAGTAAGCCTGAACACCGCTGAGGAAAAGAGCAGTAAGTGCACCGAGGAGCGCAAAAATGGACCACGGGCTCCTAAAATGCTCGTGGTAGAACTGCGCCATCCAAGTCTTTGCTGGTGTATTATAATGCTCCTGAATCAAACCCTTCACTTCATTGTAAGCCATCGGATTGGGAACCAAATCATACCCGATATCGTTAAACAAAACCGACACTTCCTCATCACTCCCGAGGCAGTTGTGTAGTACTCCAGCGGACCTAAGAACCTTCACATCCCCGGGATGATCAATGAGAGAATCAAGAAAGCATATATAAGAGGTGACCCACGATTTGTTTAGTGGATCCGAGCACATTTCATATGCAATCAAGTTCAGAAACATGGCTCGGGTCGAGTCGTCAACGGTTATGAAGGGAAGTTCGAGGTATGTGTGGAACCATCCCGGCACATAGTTTATGGAGTTCAAGCGGTTGCTACGGCTAGGCCGGAATTGGATCCCGACTTCCAACAACTCATCCACGTTACGGAACGTGTACCGGTTGTTCGTAGATTGGGATTGGACAATCTTTATGTCCGTCCCAATGAGCGTATTTTGCAAATGCTGCAAAAGTGTTGGGTCCTTAGCCGTCTGATTCAACGGCTTTGGCTGCGGAACCGTTGTTCCCCTCAACTGCTCCTTGACCAGTTTGAAACCAAGTTTCACCCTGTCCAAGTTGTTGCGATAACAATTTTCTTTTCGCAGTTCTCGAGAATATCCCAAGATGTGATCTAAGATGAAGCTATTGATCTTGAGTATGTAGTTCTGCCAAAACTTCTTCCTAGCCTCCATTAAGACCTTGAGGACAGGAAAGGGAAGTTGGTTCTCAAGCAATAACAAGTCCTGTTGAACAAGGGCTACATCGTGGCCCTTCATCTCGAGATCATCTATTTTTGGTTTTTGGCCCTCCTTCACGTCATTCAAGATGCACTCAATGTAATATAGAACAAAGCACCCATCCAATACCATCATCCTGGCAAATGCTTCGTTGCTATGCTTGTCGATTGAGTTTTCTTCATACCACGTGTATAAGTTTTGGTCTCTGCATATACTTAAGACCTTGTCATACAAGTTTTTGAGGTCATTCCGATTATCTGACACGAACTTCTTGGCAATTTTGCACTTCAGCTTATGTACTTTTTGGAGGTTGGAGTTGCTGAAGTGGTAAGGGCCAATAGAGACCACCCTTGGCTCATAATGCTTCTCGAAATCTTTTGATTCATGAAGCCTTTGCGGAACTCTTGGGATTGGCGAATTTTCAGGGCTTTGGGCAGTCATGATTGAATCAAGCCACTCGTCAGGACTCTGGTTAAGCTCGAGCAAGTTTGAATCTGTTGGGCCATCTTTTGTCGTCAATGTTCGCCTCGCATGAAGCTCCTTCATTGAATCCACCTCAATTCCGGCCATTTTTGGCAATTGCTAGGATTCTATATTAAGTTTATTTAGTATTGGGCAACTGACTATGGTAGTGAGTTGAGAAGTAAAATGAGTAAAAATGGTTTTCTTTTCTCAATATTGCATGATGAATAGGTGGGTGATTTATATTTGCACGAAGTTTACATTTGTGATGGAAATTTTGAAAGACAATACTTTCTTAATTTATAGACTAAGTTTTGGAATGAATAAGATACCTTTGAGAAGGAGTCTTTGAATTAAATTTATGAAGGTGACAAGCATAGTATTATATTCTCATACTTTATTCATATATCAAGTTTGGTATTATATTAAATGATTCCTTCACTTTTCTCAAAAGTATGAGAAGCCATTTTCCATAACGGTTCTTTTCCTTTACTATTTGTTAATTCACCGGCCGAGTCGTTATTAAAATAGCAAAATTCATAGAAACCAAATTTTACAAGAAATCTTTTATACGATGAGCCAAACACATGAACGAGTTATATTGCATGATATAAATCTCCGTCAACTTATAGAATGTGAGGTTTATTATGATCCTAGCTAGTTTTATAAGAAAATCCAATACCATATATATAAATATAGGGTCGGAGCGTAAGACCATCAATAATTGGTACGTGGTATACTAATGCGTAAATATATATATATATATATTTAATCTTGTGGTGCTAGAGTTTAAATAAGAGATGAATGATTTATAGTCTCAATAATTATGATTCATTTACAACTCTATACATGATTTGTGGTCTCAATAATTCTGATGCATTTACAACTCATAAGCTTGACTAATGTGTCGCTGTGGATATTGCGATGTGCTAAATCTCTTGGCTAACGAGAAAATTACTTGCCTATAGCCCAATTTGATAGCTAGTATCTTATAATCCAGTGTGTGTAATGAAATAATTGGCATATTGTTTTGTGTGTCGAGTTTTTGATGCCGTAAAAAAAGAAAAAAAGTCATTTTAATTTTTTTTATTTTGAAAAAATGAATATCAAAATATTCTTTTAACTCTTTAGCAATAGTTGCAATCTTGTAGAAAGCACAACGTAACATGTGAATTGCATGGATGGATAAAGATAATTTCCCTTTTTATCCGCCAATCAAGTGCCAAAACAAGGACGGTGTACCTTAATATACTTGTACAGGGCACAATTAAAGAAAGAACATTGATATGGGATGCTTAGGCTTCATTTAATTTGAGTTTTAGAGTTAAAATTTAAATTTTATTTTGAAGTTAGAAATTTTAAAAGATGGTTTTTAAATTTGATTTGCATTTAATATAAAAAAACTAAAACCGGATGAGAAAAAAAAACTCATGAGAGAAAGTAAAATTCTTGAAAAAAACTCATAAAATAGTCACAATTAATCTTATTTTACAAATATCTATGAGTAAATTTTAAATATATATTTTTTATTTAATTCTGATTTTTTGATTTAAAGTTAAGGTGTTTTAAATTTTTTTAAAATTTTATGAGAGAGAAAGTAAAGTGAATTTGGTTTGAGAAGTATTAAATGAGATTTTTAATTTGGTTTTTAAAACAAGTACTAAACAAGATTTTTTTTATTATTATTTTAAAAAAAAAACCTTAAAAAGTGTTGTTAAATTATGTACCAAACAAACACTTAGCTTGAATGTTTGCAGTAAAACCTAAAGAGGATTCATGTTATTCTTATGGGTAAAGTGGGGACAGCTTATTTTCTCAGCTTGTCGTCACTTAAGTTCTGAATCTGCCAATGTTATATATAAGTTAAACTGTATTTGTTGTAAATTATCAAAGTATATATAGCTTCATTTTTTTATTTTTATTTTTCATATAAATTGATATTCCCCTTATCTCAATAGATGGACGATCACTTTTACTTAAATATTTTTTCAAATCACTAATTTCAATTTAATCAATAATCAAAATACAATTTAATTTTTATTGTAAAATTTTGATGCAATAATTATGTTCCAGAAAAAAAAATGACCATAAAATTGTTTAGAATCAACTTTATCAGTGACAAAAATAGTATTCTATGCTCATACTTTATTTAATGTCAAGATTGGTTCTATACAATTATATATACATGACCATAAAATAGTGTAAAACTTAATTATCATAGAGCATTTTCAACATATTTCTATAATTTTGTTTTATCTAAAATTTATATAATTTGTAAAATATTTTATCTATAACAGTCTTTTAAGTTCACATTTTGTGTAAAACAATTACATAAAATACCCTTTCAATTTATACTGCCACATTAGCATTTGATATCCTCAGATTTTTTATAAAACTTTAAAATGAAATAACTTTTAATATATATATATATATATATATATATATTTTAATAAAAATTATATATTTGAAATCTACTCATTAAGACCAACAAAACAAGGTCCATTATTATGGTAAAATTATGTATAGAAAAATTCAAGAAAAAATAATGCTGAATTGTGTAAATAGACATTTAACATGTGTTGGTATTTTATTAGATTTTTCAAATTTTGCACAAGAGTTTGAAAATTTTCACTGGAGCTAAATTTTTTTATGCTTAAAATTTATTTTTTTGTAAAAGTAGATTGACAAATCAAAATTATACCTTAATATTTAGTCAAGTATTGAAGATGTTGTTACATCACCTTTATTTATTTATTTATTTATTTATTTTCATTTGCTTTTGGTGAACAATATGTCCTTCTCTCTCCTCGTTTAGTTGTTTTTGTCTACCTCACTGCAATGTTAATTTTCATCGTGTTTGAGATTGTAATATTTCTCAACAACTCAAAAAATTGATAAATGCCAAGATGCAGTTGAGATTACCCCGCGCTGAAAATTAAGTAAGATGCTCATAAATTATAGCCCTATACACTTTTTGGTTGTACCAAAAATTGTACAACCAAATTATCATGTAGGGTGATACTTTTTCCATTAATACCTTGTTGAGACACTCTAGATGTTATAAAGATGTGTTTAACTACACTTGCATAATTCTCTAGCTCGCTCCGATTAAAAGTTTCAATTTTATTTTTAAAATATGTCAAATTGAGAGTTTCATTTATTTTGCAAAACACAATCATTATATCGAATTAAAAGTATAACTAGCTAATTAATAATAGGGTTATGCCAGGTTATTGCTTAGGGCTAAGTCTAAGTTACTTGTTAAAATAACTTGTTAAGATAATCAGTCGTGTTTGAACATAATTTTTTCACATGATAACAAAAAAAAGTTGGTCATTATGCTGCAAACTTGATAATATTTGAAACACAATAAAACAAACAAGACAAGCACACGACTCTATGGAGTTAGCCTAGTGGTTCACTAGGTCCCTGTAAGGGATGATTTATTTAGCGGGAGATATCATGATCACGGTGGGTGGGCGGTGACACAATAAAACAAGACACGCACACGATAACATTGCCTTTGTATCTTCACCTATCGGGCGGTGGGTGGGCGGTGAGGTGAGTTTGAATGCCAGTTAGTGTTGCGCCAAACTGCTCACAACCGAGCATGACGCAACGTCGAGGATCTCACAAGCCCAAATGGTTTACCCGAAAGAATAATCGACACAAAAAAGTACACCCACAATAGAGAAATAGGAAATAAAGAAATAATTGCGCAAGACAAGGTTTTACCGTGGTGTCGGCGTAAACGCCACTAATCCACACAGATGATAGCTTCTATTGATAATTGAGAACAAAGAGTGATTACAAGCACACATATAAATTTCTCACAAAATTTAGCTCTCAACTCACTCTAGGCAAAAAACAAACTTATGAACAAATGAGCCAAAAAACAACACTTAAAGGAAAATTTGCCTTGGACCAAAAAATCAGCACACTGCCACAATCATGCCAAATACACCAAATGTGAGCCAAACTCACAAATCTCCACCTTGGCGAACCATGCAGCTACCCCGTCCAGCAAATTTCACACCTCACTCCCCTTGTTCCTCCATCAATACCACTATAGCATCACACCTAGCCCCGAAGAGCCTCCACCCCCGAACGGGTCCTCAACACCGAAGAATGTTAAACAGTTCGGCCACTTCCTCATCACTGCCACTATAATTTTGCAATATCCTTCTTGAACGAAGCTCCTTCACGTCTTCACCGTGATCAATAATTGAATACATAAAACATATATAATAAGTGACCCCAAAGTCATCGGGTGTATCAGGGCAAGCCTCGTATGCCACCAAGTTTTGTAGCATCGACTTGGTCGAATCATCTATGGTTATCGGTGGGAGTGTTAGGACCGAGGAAAAGCCCATGGACTTGAACTTTATGTCCGAATAACGAGTGCTCTTCTCGAGCTTAAAGTGGATCCCAAATTTCTTGAGCTCCATAGCCGAACGATATGAGTACCAATCTCCCTTTAGGTAACAACCTCCTCTCTCGAACGCTTTACGTCAATGAGTTGACTCCGAACAAGTTCAAGAACGTGAACCGGCTGCCCGTTGTATGTGAAGTTTGGCTCTCCATATTATAACCATGATCGATCAAAGTTATGTCCATGATCCTTCATGGTGTTGGCAGAAATTTCCAAAATTCTTCTATCATATTTACCAAAATTCTTCGACGAAATGGACAATTTAGATAAATGAATTGAAATCTAACAACACTTGGCTTATCAAGTCAAGACGCAAGAAAGGATCTCACACACATAAAGAGCTTAACATATAATGCATTTGGGAGCTATCTTATAACACTGAAAATTTAGGCACTAAATTTTGAGTACGTACGGAATTATTACTACTAATTCTGAATATTTTCAATGGGTCGTTTTACCGCATGCAGAGCTTAATATAGAATGCAGTTGGTGGCTATATACTAAAACAAAAAAATTAAGCATTTAAAAAAGTTTAGTGAGTGACTCCTAGTTCTGAATATTTTACAAAGTAGGATTGCCACCAACGCCTAAACTAGTATGGAATGTGCTTGCGAACTATATATACAAATAAATCAAGCATTTAAATTCTTTAGAATGCAACTAGTTCTCGATATTTTGCAGTTTTCAGAGATCAATTATAAGTCAGGTTCCACTTTAAGAATTTTATCGGAGTTGTTCCACCAACAACTATTTACCAAATGCACTAATTTGATAGTACTTGCATATACAATTTTAATTACACAATGCAGTTATCGAAGTCCCTTACTCTATGTTTTGAATAGGCTTAATGACAAATTTGACCAACAAACTTTATCACTTTTTTTAATTTAGTCACTAAATTTTTTTTTGTCTAAAAACTCACTGAACTCCCAATAACGTTTCAATTTGACCCAACCATCTAACACCGTTAACGGAAAAACAGGGGGAAATTTGTGTAAATCAAAAATTGTTGATTTTTCCTCAAAATTGGTATGCATGATTGCTTCTGTATGTTTTTTCCTCATTCAAACAAAGAGTTCTATTTTAATGAAAGAAAAATATGCAGACTTTTTCAACAAATTAAACTCAACCGTCATTCTTTCAATTTAAACTCTAGACTCACCTAAATCAAAATATGCTGAAGAAGACGATCATCAACAAAACTCAAAAAAGATAATTTGTAAATATAATTTCTGTTTTTATTTGCCAATCAAGAGCCAAAACAAGGACAGTGTACTTTAATGTACTGAAGAACATTGATTTGCTTTTTGGGATACTTTACTAGTTAGCTTGAATGTTTTTTCTTCCTTATTGCAAAACCTAAAGAGGATTAATGTTACTCTTATATATAGGAGAGATTTGAACATAGAATTTCCGAGGTTATTTATCAGTGGGGATAGTTTATTTTTTTAGCTTGTCTTCACTTAAGTTCTGAATCTGCTAATATTATAAGTTAAAATGCGTCTATTAGAGTATCTACAACGTTTTTATAAAACTTAAGTCTAAATTTATAAATATACCATTAAATATTTCACCTGTTATAGCAGATATCGTACAAAAATAGTCATGCGGGTTTAGTACACCCATATAGTGCATAAGTTGAAAAAAAAAAAAAAGAAGTCATAAGAGTGAAGCTTACCCTTATAGTGTATTAGTTAAACAATCAAAGTATAGCTTTTTTTTTATTATTTTCATATAAATTGATATTTCCCCTTATCTCAATAGATAGTCTTCCATCACTTTTACTTCAATATTTTTTCAAAACACTAATTTCAATTTAATCAATAGTTAAAATACAATATAATTTAATTTTTATTGTGAAATTTTGATGCAATAATTATGTTCCAGAAAAAACAATGACCATAAAATTGTTTAGAATCAACTTTAACGCGATGAAATAAAAAATATAGTATTATATACTCATACTTTATTTGAGGGCGGTGTTACTTACACCCCCTAAATGTGTCACAAACACTCATTTTTTATCCAGAATTTAACTAAAAATATATTTTAACACTCCCCCTTATTTATGACAAATTAATACCCCCCCCCCCATATTGCTTGATGTTAGGCGAGTGCTAGCAACACACTCTCTTCATTTGAGCCGAGTTTATATAAGTGCACTCATCTCTCATTAGGCAGACCTTATTTAAAAAACACTCCAACACTCCACTGCTTGATGTTAGGCAAATTTTTACCAACAAACTCTCCACTGCACTCATATTTCATTAGGTGATTCTTAGGGGATGTTAGTGATATATAATAAATTTATCAAAGCAAGTGTTTGTGACAAATATGGGGTGTAACTAACACCGCCCTTATTTAATGTCAAGATTACTACTATAAAATTATACATGACCATAGAATTATGAATCAGTGTAAAACTTAATTATTAAGAGTATCTCCAATGAAATTCAATAACTTTGTTTTGTCTGAAATTTACACAATTTGTAAAATATTTCATTCTCAACAATCTTTTAAGTTTGCATTTTGTGTAAAACAGTTGTGTAAAATACACTTCCAATTTGCACTGCCACATCAGCATTCTAAATTCTTAGATTTTTTAATAAAATGTAATAATTTTTAATATAAAATATATATTTTAATAAAAATTGTATATTTGAAATATACTCATTAAGACCTACAAAACAAAATCCATTGTCATGATAAAATTATGTATAAAAAAATTCAAAAGCAATAATATTAAAGTGTGTAAATAGATATTTAATAAGTATTGGTATCTTATTGGTTATTTCAAATTTTGCACAAGAGTTTGAAAAATTACTACCGCATCACAATTTTTTATACTTAAAGTTTTGTATAAAAGTAGGTTAACACATCAAATTTACACTTTAATATTTACACAATCATTAGAGATGTTACATTACCTTTACTTATTTATTTCATTTGCTTTTAGTGAACAATATGTCCTCCTCTCTCCTCGTTTAGTTGTTTTTGTCTACATCAGTGCAACGTCAATTTTCATTGTGTTTGAAATTGTAATTTTTCTCAACAACTCATAACTTCGATAAATTCCAAGATGCAGTAAAGACTATCCCGCGCTAAAAATTAAGTAAAATGCTCATAAATTATAGCCCTATACATTTTTTGGTTGTATCCAACATATATATATATACATGTAATGTTCGCTTTTGGCACATGTTAAATCATCTCTATATATAAGAATAACAAAGTTTTAATTGTTGTGCTAAGATACCGCTAAAACAAGCCTTTGCACAAGCGTAGGATCAACCAGATAATTATACGTATAATAATTAAAGAAACAAGCACCACATGATATAAAACTTAATAGGAATAGGATTCCTATACATAGCCAAATCTTTAATTCTCCACATTAGCGATGTTCTACAAGACCCCAATGCACTACACCGTGATCAATTTATCGAATAAGACCCTATCACCTCTGCTGGTCCCTTAAGACCACTGCCCCCCCCCCCCCGAGGGGCATCAACACCGATGGACATTGACTAACGTTGAGCAATGTTCAAATTTGACCAACGAGATAACCTTTGTCAACATATCTGCCGGATTATCTTTGGTGCATATCTTAACCAAATTTATCACACCGTTGTCAATAATTTCCCGGATGAAGTGATATCGGACATTAATATGCTTTGTTCTTCCATGATAAACTTGATTCTTCGCCAAGTGAATTGCATTTTGACTGTCACAGTGCACCATCACTTTTTATGGCTTCAAACCAAGATCACTAACTAAACCACAGAACCAAACGGCCTCTTTGACCTTTTTCGTTACAGCAATATATTCCGCCTCCGTGGTAGACAACGCTATCACACTTTGAATCATCGACCTCCAACTCAATGGGCCACTATCCAATGTAAACACATAACCCGTAGTCAATCTCTGCTTGTCTAGGTCGCCGGCGTAGTCTGAATCCACAAAACCCTTAATAGTTGACATTTTGAAATTTTCAAATACCAACCATTTATCCATCGTACCCCGTAGATATCGTAAACCCACTTAACGGCTTGTCAATGCTGTTTTCCAGGGTTCGCCATATACCTACTAATAATGCTCACGGTTTGAGCAATATCCGGTCAAGTGCATACCATGGCATACATCAAACTCCTAACTGCACTTGCATAAGGAACTTGAGTCATATACTCCACCTCTGCCTCTGAGCTAAAAACCATCGTTGCCAATATTTTGAAATGTGGTGTTAACGGGACACTAACCGGCTTTGAGTTTTTCATTCCGAATTGAGCAACCACTTTCTCAAGGTATTGCCTTTGTGCAAGACACAATCATCCCCTCTCTTATCTCTCACGATCTCCATCTCTAAAAAATTTTGCGCTCCACCTAAATCCTTCTTCTCAAACTCCTTACTTAACTAAGCTTTCAATACGTTGATCTCCCCCAAGCTCCGAGAAACAATGAGCATATCATCAAAGTATATAAGTAAATAGATGAAATTTCCATATTCGAGCCTTTTGAAGTAAACACAAAGATCAAATTTGCTTCGACAATCGTCTGACCTGATAACTTTAACTTTTTTACAAATCTGAATCTCAATCATCGTATTCCACTTTAAGAACACATCAGAAGACCTGGTCCTTATGCTTCATGAGATAGAACCAAGTTATCCTTGAGTAATCATCAACAAAAGTCACAAAGTAATGATTTTCACCTAAGGATTGAGTCTTTATCGGCCTCCAGACGTCCGTGTGCACATAATCAAGTGCTCCTTTCGTGCAATGTACCGCCGTCCCAAACTTTACCCGAGTCTGTTTTTCAAGAACACAAAGCTCACAAAACTCCAGTTTACAGCTTTTCGCTCCCTCAAGTAGCCCTTGCTTACTTAACACCGTCATAACCTTCTCTCTAGTATTACACAATACCCATTATAATTAAAAATATCTAAAGAAATCAAATTCTTCTTTAGATCAAGAACATACTGGACATCACCAAGAGTACGTACCACCCCGTCGTGCATCTTTAGTTGGATCATACCAATGCCCATCGATTTACATGCATGGTCGTTACCAATCAAAACCTTGCCCCCGTCAACCTCGGTGAAGGTATGAAATAATTCCCGATTTGGGCACATGTGATATGAGCACTCGCTATCCAAGATCCATTCACTCGAAAAGCTGACTCATGGAATCACAACTAACATACTCTCGAAATCCTCATCTTTCAGTGCCATTACCGCGTTCGCGTTCTTCATCGCACATTTATTCTCTCCACTGCCATTGGTTCTATTTGGACACTCCCGATGCACATGTCCAGGTTTTCTGCACTTGTGATAAATTATCTT
The DNA here is from genome assembly GCA_021464415.1 of Lonicera japonica. NCBI lineage: Eukaryota > Viridiplantae > Streptophyta > Magnoliopsida > Dipsacales > Caprifoliaceae > Lonicera > Lonicera japonica. The sequence continues at coordinate 99,812,391 of CM038463.1, read as the reverse complement.
ACTCTTGTCAGTCGATTCCCGAGATTTTGACCGCAACCTTTCCTGATCTTCTCGCTTCTTCTCATTGCTTCTCCGCATAGTGAATTGCGCATCTAAGTTGGATTCTCCTCTCTTCTTCAAATGCTTTTCATTAGCCAAGATGATCGACGATACCAAATCGTAGGTCACATTTTATTTCCCATGTATAAATGTGGTGGTTAGATGATCATAGGATTTCAGGATCGAATTAAGAAGCAAAATTTCCTTGTCCTCATCATCATCTATCTCAATGTCTAACCGCTGCAAATCTGAGATTATCTTGTTAAACCCGTCGAGATGATCATTCATGGATATACCCCTCAAAAATTCATACCAGAATAGTTTCTTCTTCAAGTACAAACGATTCTCGATACTATTCGTCATATACTGATGTTTCACGCATAACATAGTACATCACGTTTAGAGTAAGGTGTAAACGAATTGTACTACATACCTGCCTACTCAGCCCAATCGACGTCGGACCACTCATCGGGCTTAACTTTATTCCCCAACAATGCTCTGTGCAAACTTTATTGGACAAAAATGTCGGATATCTGATATTGCCACATCATATCGCAAAATCCGTCTTCTTCCTATCAAATCTCTCTATATTGAAATTGACTGCAACCGTCACCTTAGGAACAGACGCCCCCTTCAAAGGTGATGTATCTGCCAACTTGGCACCCCCTTTCAGTGTATCAACAGTAGATATCTCTAACTATCACATAATTATCCCAAGGAATAAACCTTGCTCTGATAATAAATTGTTGTACTAAGATACCACTAGAACAAGCCTTAGCACAAGCGTATGATTGACCGGATAATTATGCGTATAATAATTAAAGAAATAAGTACAACTGATATTCAAGTAATATGAAAACAAGAGATCAAAGAAGAAAATAACCAACCAAGCACGCAAGAAATTAGGTAGTTTCGAAAAAACGGACACTAATCCACCAAGTGATAGCTATTATTGATAAGACAAATTTCGAGTAGAATGCGCAAAGCAAACCCTAGCCGCCAATTAGAGCTCTCAATATTATCTCTCAAATATACTCTCTAATTTAGCTAGTAAATAATACTACACAACTCATGAATAAAACTTATGACAAATGGTCTATTTATAGAGTATAAATCATATGGGTTTAGAATTGCACAAAGCCAAAACCTACTAAAAAATGGATAATACAAATCCAACTAGGATTTGGACAATACAATGCCAATTAAAAATTGGATAATATAAAACCTAATAGGAATATAATTCCTATACAGAGCCAAATCTTCATTAATATGTATTAAATTTGGCACAAATTATCATATAGGGCGATATTTTTTTGATTAATACCATGTTGAGATTCTCTAGCTCTCTCTGATTAAAGGTTTCAATTTTCTTTTTAAAATATGTCAAATTAAGAGTTTCATTTATTTTGCAACACACAATCATTATATTAAATTAAAAGTATAACTAGCTAGCTAATAATAGGGTTATGCCAGGTTATTGGTTAGGGCTAAGTCTGTTAGGATTATATTTTTAGTTAACTTGATTCCGATATTTTCGTTATAATTGTTTGAGTCGAATTGAAGATTTGAAAATCCAATAATTAACAGAAACTCGCCGAACTTACCGGATTCATCGCACATAATTCAAGACCTAAGGTAAGTTGATTTTATGGTTTGCTTCAAAATATAGGTGGTGTTGAAGCTTAAAAATCGTATTTAAAAAGCTTTTGAGTCAAATTTATTTTTAAATATTTTTACTAAGTTTTTTCATGATTTGAAAAAGCCCAATCGACACAAATAATTGAGAAAGCTTATTTTTTTTCATATCAAGTATGTTTCATAAAGTTGCTTCTAAAATTTGAGTCGAACTAATACTCAAACGGATTTAAAACGGCAAAATAAAGTAAAAGGAAAAATAAATAATAAAAAGATTTTATTTTAAATAGATAAAAGAATTAAAAGAAGTTAAACTTTGAAAAGTCAAAGTTTCATTTTCTTTTAGAACCCCGCGTACCTGTCATTAATTCAATCCATCAATTAATGGGCCAAGCCCAATTCTACCAATACCACGGGTAAAGCTCGAAAGAATGAGGCAGTGGTTTTATAAGTGACGGACCGCTACAAGATTATATAACCTGGACCGGTCCGGCGCAAAAGTGACGCATGGAATTAAATTCTCAATTTCAGACCGGTCCAATTTATCGAGGCTTGTACCGGTCTGGCGCATAATTAATGGGGCATTATTTTTATCGCAATTTTTTTATATATATTTTTAATATATTTTAAAAAGGACTTTGACTCAATATTTTTTCTATAAATATAACCATTAGTTTTGGTAAAAAAGACATGATTCTAAAGAGTTTTTTTAGAGAGAAAATATACAAACGCTAGAATCAATTTTTGAGAGTTTTGAAACACCGCCTAGGTTTTGTTTATATGCCATAGGAGATCCTATTGTTCTTCAATTTTAAGAACTAGGATTCCAAACATTCACAGTCCTGCGGGAGTGTCTTCAGTTACGATTTGATACGGGGTGAGCGAAGAGGCTAACGCGCGATAAGGGAGATCGCAGACAAGGATGAAGGATTGTGATTAAGTGCGTGGAAGAAGGCGACGGGTAAGCCGAAAAAGCGAAAAGCGCTATGCCAAGCCAGCTGCGGTTGGATTCTACGTTCAAGGATTTGACGGGACTGTTGCGTACATTTTAGGGAAGCAACTTTTGTAAGTCATCGAGTCTGTAATTATGTTTTGATCATAGTAAAACACTGTCAATTAGTCCCGAGAATTAGTCCTACGCAAGTAGCTAGAGATACCTCGTAAATTCTTGGTGTTGTGTGATTGCTTTTTGTGATTACTTGATTGATTTAATTGCTAAAAAACACAACACAGGTTTTGACAGTAAAATTGAGTAGACTTAGGGTTTTAATTCCGCTTATCAAATTTCAAATTATTTTTGATAAAAACCCTAAAATCAACCTAGGCAAAATAATCCCCAAATTGGTTTCTTCAATTGGTATCAAAAGGGGTTTCCTTAATTTGCTAGGAATTGCATTTAAATTGATTTGCGTCTATTTATTTGGTTTGATTTGTTTTGCTTAATTTGATTTATTTTCCATGGCTACTAAGAATGATTCATCTAAGTCCAAGGTTCCTACGTTTAATGGGTTTAATTATAACTATTGAAAAATTCGCATGACTATTTATTTACAATATTTAGACGAGCGAATTTGGCAAACTGTTTTAGATGGTTATACTAGACCCACTGTGAATGAAGATGAGAACAATGGACCTGATCCGGTAGCTTTGTGGACTGCTAAGGAATCAAAAGCAGCTAAGTCAATCATGGTTCATGTTTCTGAGAATGAATTTAAAAAGATTTAAAACTGTTACAACTTCCAAACAGGCCTGGGATATTTTGACTGTAATTTTTTAAGGAACCAAAACTGTAAAAAGTTCTAAAATTTAAAGGCTCGTGACAGATTTTAAAACTATAACGATAAAAAAAGATGAGTCATTTGATACTTTTCATAGTAAGCTAAAAAAACATAGTGAATTCTCTTTACAATGTTGGCAAAAAAAATTTTGAACCTCTCGTTGTAAAGAAAATCCTAAGGTCTTTTGCTTGATAAGCTCCTCCAAAAAATTATTGCCCTTGAAGAAAGTAAGGATTTTGATTCCTTAACGGAAAACGAATTAATTGGCTCTCTTCAAACTTTTGAATCTAACCAGCTTTCAAAATATAAGATTCAAAAGGATAAGGCAGATCAAACCATTGCATTTAGAGCTAAAGACGGAAACATAGTTGAATCTAATGAATGCTCTACGTCTAATTTTCAAGAGATAGCTAATTTTGCGCATAATTTTAATAAATTCATGAGGCAAAATTAGAAATCAGGCAATGGTATGGTGGTCAAAATTTTGGGAATATGGGGAAAGGAAATTCTGAGAATAAACCCCAATCGAGTGAGAATTGCTTTGAGTGTCAAGGTAGAGGTCATAAAGCTTTTGAATGCTTTACTAAAATTAGGAGATTAGAAAAAAGAGCTTGGCAAAAAGGGATGCATGCCACGCTTAGTGATGATGAGGAAAATTCGGACACTCAAAAGGAATTTCATGATTATTTAGCTTTTGCCTCCAAAGTTTCCTTAAAAGAGGTGAATCAAGCGATTTCCATGAATTCACTTTCTTATGACAAGGAAGACTTTTCGGATCTTCAATCGGCCTATGACGCTCTTCTTCTAGAATGTCAAAAAAAATTGTAGAAAATTCAAAACTTAAGTCCAAAAATAATTTTTTTGAAAAAGAGATTATTGATTTGAAAAGGACAAAGCAAGTTTTAAAAATTCAAATGTCGAGAAAATCGAATTTTTAAAGAAAATTAGACAACTTGAAAGCGATAATAAAAATTGTTTTAGTCTAATTAGCTCTTTAAAAAAGGAAAATTTGGAGTATGAGGATAAAAGCAAACGACTAGAAAAACGCATATATGATCTAGCTCAACAACTTGAAAACGCTTTAGCTGTCAAAATTGGGTTAAAAACTAGTTCTAAAAAACTTGAATCAATGCTTTCGAATCAAAAGAGTGAAAATAACAAAGAAGGACTTGGATTCTCAAATTTTGATACTAAAAAGCAAACCAAGACCGTCTTTGTGAAGGTCACTTCCCAAAATTCAAGTTTTAAGGGTGCTAGTTCTTCAAAAATAAAAACTTTCATTGATAGAACTCTTCGAGCTCCAAAGAAAATCAAGAACGTTCAAACGGGAAAACAAAGTTTTGCTAAAAAATCAGTTTATTCAAAAGTTTCCCATTCGAAATTTTTTGAAGATCAAGTGATACTTTTTGACATGTATAAGCACATATTCCCACAACCGTTTTGATGTGAGTATTGCGGGAAGAGAGGTCACTTGAGAGAATTTTGTCAGCAAGTTTTAAATCAAATATCGAAGAATGTTCTAATTTCTAAATCGAAACCTAAACCAAGGAGGGGAAATAAGAAAGACAAGAGAGTTAGGGTTTTAGATAATGAGGGACACAAGAAGGATAGGACTCCTCGGATTAAGAAAGTTTGGGTCCCGAAAGGGATCATTACAACTACTTAAGTGATAGAGGGTCCACCTAACATAGAATTGATTGGATGGATGGCTATGCTAGGCGAGTTTGTTGCTTCGGTCAGTTTTAGCTCCTCGTATAAGTATCGAAGCAAAGTGGATTTTGGTTTTGAATTTCCGATTGCAATCTTACCTGAATTTTTTAAAAAATTCAATTCTTGCATGCATGTTCTTGTAACTACGGGGTGTGCACGGTCCGGTTGACCGGACAGAACAATAGTGGACCGGACCGTACCGAAATAAAGGTTAAGACCGAACTAGACTGGACCAGACCAGTCCGGTTTCGATCGATCCATTCGGTCTGGGCTTTTTTTTGTCCTATTTTTTTGAGCTTTTTTATATATAGGCTTTCTCTCGTATGAATATATTTGGACAACACCTGCAACAAAAAAATCTTGTTGCCAAAGCATTAGCAAGTTCACCTGAGGACGAAATTCATTGTCAAAAGCCCAATTTACACATAAAGCTAGTGCATGAGAGGCAGGGCATATATATATATATATCATAAAACATAAATAGATCAATATCTCTGACTTTTTTTAGTCCTTTCTCTCAACCTAGAATTCACCATTTTTTCAGCATCAACCATCATACAACAGTCCAAACATTTAACATAAGAAACATGGACAGACAGTTTAAATTTAAATTTTCATTACAAGTTTACAACCACCATATCCACTAATTCTTTAAGGGCCAAATTTTTCCACCTCCACTAACAAAATCAAAAAATAAAAACCCGCATCAATACACATTTCATAGGCTGTGATGAGAAAAAATTCTTAAACTGGTCCCATAATGTTTTACATTACTTTGATAATAACTATAATTACTTCAACAATATTGCCACATGATATATCCCACTCTTATGTTTTTGGGACAATTTGCAAAGATATTATTAAGAGAAATGAATATTTACAATAATTGTTATATTGTATTTCAATGCGAATTGATCGATTATAAGAAATTACACCTACAGCCACTAAATCAAAGGAGGTTTCGCATTCATCCTTGTAAGGGCAAAAGAAAAAAATTAAAAAAGTTAACAACAATGAACTGAGAAACCAAATTACAAACAAGCAATATGTAAATGACTACAAAAGTTTAATCATCTAACACAAGAAATATCCGATCCACTTAAACTACGAAGTTAATCACTACAGCTCACCATTTTAGAATATTCTATACGAAGCGAGAGATGTACCGGATGAAGAGAGCTTTGTCATATGAAAATGAATTTGAATCGCAGATACACCATTAACAGACCTCCATCCCTCCACTCAATTTATTTTTGTTCTTTTGTCCCTCTTTTCTGTGCAAATCCCAAAAGTTCCCGAAAATTGAATTCTTCTCAAGAGAGAGGTTTCAACGTGAGAGAGAAGGTACCAGTCGACAACGGGGTTTGGTGGTATAGACGGCGGACTGCAGGAAATGAAGAGTGGGGCGAGGTTTCAACGAGAGAGATGTGTTTTGATTTGGGACTTAGGGTTGAAAGTGCAGGCGGGATTTCAAGAAAAATAGAGAATTTAGGAGAGATAGAGTGGTGGCTTGTGTTAGTGTAGTCATGGAGAGAGAGAGAGAGAGAGAGAGAGAGAGAGAGAGAGATGGAAGGGAAATGAGAGGAGAACAGCGGAAAGGAGTGGAGTGGCAGTGTGAGTTGAGAGGCGAGGATTTAGGGCAACGGCTGAAAATAAGTATGTATATATATTTTTATTTTTATTTTTAAAATATAAATATATCATGTCCGGTCCGATTTTTAGAGGTAAAAAATTCACATGACCGAACCGGACCAGTTCGGTCCACAAAAATTTAGACCTGAGTCCGATCCAAATCGATCTATTTTTCGGTCTGGTTTATTCTATTTGGCAGTCCGGTTTGGTTTATGAACACCCCTAATTGTAACTAATTTATATTTCGGATATTTCTAGATCTTTGTAATTAAATGCTTAATTTAGATATATGTGTGCATATTGATTTGACAATTCGATAACCAGTAACATGTTATTTTAATCACATAAGAGTTTTTGTGTATATCCCACACAATACTCTGCACAATCTACATTGATGCATGTTGAGTAATCACGTGGGAGGTTAGGCTCTTGCTTTTAATTTAAAATTTCAGAAGCTCCCATATATTGTTTATTTAGGAGAAAGAGTCTAAGAAAACTATTGTGATTAATGAAGTGAGTTTTTGGTGATGTAGTTATGAGTGAAAGAATTAAAAGACAAACATGTGAGGAAAAAATATAAAAGGGATGCAAAAAGGCTACCATAGTGGAAGGAGAACCGAAAGTTACGAAAAATAAAAAAGTTGGCCTCCACTAGGGGTGAAAGCCTCCATCGAAAAGAAAAGATGCTTGTACAAAAACATCATAAGCTTGAATGCAAAATTGCATATATTTTTTAGAGAAAAAAAAAAGAGATTACTTCTGAATGAGAAAATAAATTAGTTGAAAAATAATGGCTTAGAGGATTTCTAAATTCTCTTGTATATGGATGTGCGAGTATTTCAAAACTCGTAATTATTGGATTGCGTTTTATATGATCCATATTCATAGCACAATGGGATATATACTTGTACTCTATGTTGCTTGGCGTATATATGCTGAATTGTTGATGAATTGTTATATGCATAGTACATGTATCATATTAATGAAAATCACGTGTTTTAAAACTTAATTGATATATTCCGGATTTGATACATGTTACATAGCAATGCATGTCAAGTATTTATGCTAAAATGTTTTTTTTGGGCAATTTTGCTCTCGAAACTCCAAACCAAATCCATTAAAAAGTTGAGAATTGGTGGTAAAAAAGTTTCTTGAGGTTTAGCTAGAATGTTTTGATATTAGTGAATATTTTTGCTAGTTAGAAGCTCTTTGCTTGAACAAGATATGCTATTTATGATCATTGATATTACTTACTACGCATGATCTTATTTTCTATGCTTTGCTACTTTCAATACTCATTACTTTGTCTATTCCTATGACAAAAAGGGGGAGAATGCTCATGTGAGGGGGAGTAGTAAAGTAGGAATGTTTTGAGGGGGAAAGATATAATTTTTTACTTATTTGATTACTGTATCTCTTTACACCCATACTTCACTAGGTGTTTGTTGAGTTTCGGTATTTCAGAATTAACAGGTTAATTTTTCAGCTCGCTCTTTTGCCTTGTGAAGTGTTGCAGCCGATATCGAGACTTAAAGTTAAGTATGTCTTTGAGTCTTATTGTTGTATGGGTTAATTCGACGTGGAGACTGTAATTAGATATTATAGACATCGCGTCGAAAGCGTCTATATTAACTGTATGTGTTTTGTCATTGGAATACCCAAAGGGGGATATTGTTAGGTTTATATTTTTAATTGGCTTGATTTCGATGCCAAGAACACTTTCCGTTGTAATTGTTTAAGTCTAATTAAAGATTTGAAGATCCAACAATTAATGGAAACTCACCAAACTTACCGGATTCATCGCACATAATTCAGGACCTAAGTCAAGTTGGTTTTATGGTTGATTCAAAATATAGGTGGTATTTGAGTTTAAAATTTGTATTTAAAAAGTTTTTGAGTCAAATCTATTTTTAAGTATTTTTACTGAGTTTTGTCGTAATTCGAAAAAACCCAATCAATACAAATTATTGAAGAAACTTATTTTTTTCATGTTTAATATGTTCCATAAAGTTAATTCTGAAATTTGAGTTAAATTAATGCTCAAACGGGTTTAATACGATAAAAAAAAATTATTTTAAACAGATAAAGGAATTAAAAAAAAGTTAAACTTTGAAAAGTCAAAATTTCCTTTTCTTTTAGAAAACCCACGTGCCTTTCTTTAATTCAAGCCATCAATTAATGGGCCAAGCCCAATTGTATCAATACCACGTGTAAAGCTTGAAAGACTGAGGCAGTGGTTTTATAAGTGACGGATCCGTACAAAATTTTGTAACTTGGACCGTTCTTGCGCCAAAGTGACCCATAGAATTGAATTTTCAATTTCGGATTGGTTCAACTTATTGAGGCTTGTACCAGTCCAACGCATAATTAATGGGGCATGATTTTTATTGCCAAATTTTTTTATAATATTTTTAATCTATTCTATAAAGAACTTTAATTTTATATTTTTTTTATAAATATAACTATTAGTTTGGGTAAAAAACACATAATTCTAGAAAGTTTTTTGAGAAAAAAAATATCCAAACGCTAAAATTAATTTTTGAGAGTTTTGAAACACCACTTATGTTTTGTTAACATGCCATAAGAGATCTTATTATTCTTCAATTTTAAGAACTAAGGTTCCAAACGTTCATGGTCCTACAGTAGTGTCTTCGGTTGCGATTGGAGATGGGGTGAGCGAAGTAGTGTCTTCGGTTGCGATTGGAGACGGAATGAGCGAAGTCGCTAACGCGCGATAAGAGAGATCGCAGACGGAGATGAAAGATTGTGAGCAAGTGCGTGAAAGGAGGCAACAAGTAACCTGAAAAAACGAGAAACGCTACGCCAAGCTAATTTTTGTAAGTCATCAAGTTTGTAATTATGTTTTGATCATAGTGAAGCACTGTCGGTTAATCCCGAGAATTAGTCCTACGCAAGTAGGGATACCTCGTAAATTTCTGGTGTTGTGTGATTACTTTTTGTGATTGCTTGATTGATTAAATTGCTAGAAAACACAACACATGTTTCAACAGTAAAATTGAATAGACTTAGGGTTTTAATTCCGCTTATCAAATCTCAAATTATTTTTGATAAAAACTCTAAAATCAAATTAGTCAAAACGATCCCCAAGTCAAGTTATTTGTTAAGATAACTCATTAAGATAAACAATCGTGTTTGAACTTAAGTTTTTCGCATGATAACAAAAAAAAAGTTGGGTCATTATGCCGCAAACTTGAAAAGATTGGAAACACGATAAAACAACACATGCACACGATAACATTGCCTTCGTATCTCCACCTATCACGGCGGGTGGGCGGTGAGGTGAGTTTGAATGGCAGTTAGAACTGTCTGAATAACACTCAAACTAATGGCAAAAATGGCGGCAAAGAAAGCTACAACAGTCCAAAGGCTACTAAAATGTGCATGTTTACATTCAGCCATCCAAACCTTCACATTGTTCTTATAATGTTTCTCAATGCCCGATTTTACCTCAAAAAACCCGTGTGGATTCGGCACCAGATCCCTGGCAATCTCGTTAAACAGTTCGGCCACTTCCTCATCACTACCACTATAATTTTGCAATATCCTTCTGGAACGAAGCTCCTTCACATCTTCACCGTGATCGATAATTGAATCCATAAAACAAATATAAGAAGTGACCCCAAAGTCATTGGGTGTATCAGGGCAAGCCTCATATGCCACCAAGTTTAGTAGCATCGACTTGGTCGAATCGTCTATGGTTATCGGTGGGAGTGTTAGGACCGAGGAAAAGCCCTTGAACTTGAACTTTATGTCCGAATAACAAGTGCTCTTCCCGGGCTTAAAGTATATCCCAACTTTCTTGAGCTCCATAGCTGAACGATATGAGTACCAATCTCCCCTTAGGTAACAACCTCCTCTCTCGAACGCTTTAACTTCAATGAGTTGACTCCGAACAAGTTCAAGAAGGTGAACCGGCTGCCCGTTGTCAACCTTCACTTCTGGCTTGTCCACAGTGAAAAAAATATTGTTGAAGATCTTCTTGAACTTTTCAATGCACTTGTTTTCTTTATCTGGCTCTAGCTCCCCATTTTGTCTTGAGTTTGGCCTGGATCGCGTGATGAAACTGTGGATCATTTCTTCGCCTTTGCCTTCTTCAAACCTCTCGTTCATTAGTACTTTTAGCACCTTGAAGGGTAGTTGGTTTTCCAGCAAGAACAAATCTCGCCTTACGAAAGCCATAATGTGGCTTTTCATCTCCTTTTTGTCTTGTTTGGAATCCACTATGCAAGAAATAAACTGAAGGAGGAAACAACCGTCGAGGAACATCATTTGCGCAAACGCCTCCTCGTCAAAGTCAGCCGTTGACTACTCGGTGTAGCATTTTCTCACATCACCGGATACTTCCACAACTTTTTTGTAAAGCTCTTTAAGCGATACTTTACTATCTTTAGCGTAAATTTGAGTAAGTGAGAGTTTGAATCTCTCCATGGGGGCGAGGTCCGGTTTCCTGTGGTGGAACGGGCCGATTGAGACCACCACAGGATCGTAGCATTTCCTATTCGATTCGATGTCCCGGAGCATCAGTGGGACCCTCTGGATCTTGGGCTTTTCCGAGGTGTTGGAAAACCTGCCGTTTTCTAAGGATTGAAGCCATTCATCCTGGGTCTTGAAGTGAGAATTGGGGAGATAAAATTCAGGTATATTTTTTATGTGCTCTTTAATGTGAGATTTTATGTAAATTTCAAATTGCTTTATTAAAATTTAATGTTTTTATTAAAGTGTTTTTTTAAAAGAAAAGTGTTAAGTTGAATTAGTGCTTTTGCTTGGTTCCATGTGAAGCATGTATCTCTGTGCTTTTTGATTGGCTCCATGTATACGTTGTAAGACTTGCCTTTTTGTTTAAAATGATTATTATTTTTTCTTTTGCTTTTGCCTTTTTCTTCTTTAGTGCCCTTTTTAAAAGTCAAAAAAAAATGATTTATATTTCTTTTCTTCTTTTTCTAGCCGACATATCCACATGCATACCTCCCTTTTTTCTTTTTATTGAGCCTATTTCTTTTCTTCTTTTTCTAGCCGACACATCCACATGCATACCTTCCTTTTTTCTTTTTATTGAGCCCTTGAAAATATAAGAGAGAGCCGCACAACGAAGACAGTAGCAGCCGCACAAACAAACCCCCTGAGCCCTCATTTCTCTCCTTCTCTCTCTAGAAATTTTTTCAAGAACTAAAATTCTTTTAGGTGTATTGATAGATAAATCTAGAGATTAGAGTGAATCTTATTATGGATATTTTTTTATCTTGAGAGATTGATTTGGTATTTACCGATTGGGTTTCGCGGCTCTATTTCTCTAATTAATGCGTGATTAATTCTATGCAGATCTGGTACTATCTCTCTAGAACTATTCTTGCTGTTCTTTTTATTCTTAAAAATATGTTATATATTGGTTTGAATTTGCTATCCTTCTTGATTAATTAGTATTGAATTTTTTAGAAAATCCGTGTTGAGATCTTGGATTATAGTATTCTTGTGAGCATAATTTTGGTGTTAATTGCATTTGAATATACTTGGTTTTAAGCTATAATCTGCTGCTATAATTTTTTTTGAAATCTGATTTTTGGTACATTCTATATTCTAAATTGGTTATTTGGCTGCATTGTGTAATCTTCTTATACAATCTTGTTTTGAAACTATTTGAGTTTTATTAAATCTGGAACTTATGGAATTCTTTTTGATTGAGCTTATTGTTGTTCTTTATTCTTGTTGAGGTTATCTCGGATAGTCTGCTACCAAACTAATGATAGCAGACTATCCGAGATAACCTCAACAAGAATCAAGAACAACAATAAGCTCAATCAAAAAGAATTCCATAAGTTCCAGATTTAATAAAACTCAAATAGTTTCAAAACAAGATTGTATAAGAAGATTACACAATGCAGCCAAATAACCAATTTCGAATATAGAATGTACCAAAAATCAGATTTCAAAAAAAATTATAGCAGCAGATTATAGCTTAAAACCAAGTATATTCAAATGCAATTAACACCAAAATTATGCTCACAAGAATACTAATCCACAGATCTCAACACGGATTTTCTAAAAAAATTCAATACTAATTAATCAAGAAGGATAGCAAATTCAAACCAATATATAACATATTTTTAAGAATAAAAAGAACAGCAAGAATAGTTCTAGAGAGATAGTACCAGATCTGCAGAGAATTAATCACGCATTAATTAGAGAAATAGAGCAGCGAAACCCAGTCGGTAAATACCAAATCAATCTCTCAAGATAAAAAAATATCCATAATAAGATTCACTCTAATCTCTAGATTTATCTATCAATACACCTAAAAGAATTTTAGTTCTTGAAAAAATTTCTAGAGAGAGAATGAGAGAAATGAGGGCTCAGGGGGTTTGTTCGTGCGGCTGTTACTGTCTTTGTTGTGCGGCTCTCTCTTATATTTTCAAGGGCTCAGTAAAAAGAAAAAAGGAAGGTATGCATGTGGATGTGTCGGCTAGAAAAAGAAGAAAAGAAATAGGCTCAATAAAAAGAAAAAAGGGAGGTATGCATGTGGATGTGTCGGCTAGAAAAAGAAGAAAAGAAATATAAATCATTTTTTTTTTTACTTTTAAAAAGGGCACTAAAGAAGAAAAAGGCAAAAGAAAAAGAAAAAATAATAATCATTTTAAACAAAAAGGCAAGTCTCACAACGTATACATGGAGCCAATCAAAAAGCATAGAGATACATGCTTCACATGGAACCAAGCAAAAGCACTAATTCAACTTAACACTTTTCTTTTAAAAAAAACACTTTAATAAAAACATTAAATTTTAATAAAGCAATTTGAAATTTATATAAAATCTCACATTAAAGAGCACATAAAAAATATACCTGAATTTTATCTCCCCAATTCTCACTTCTCGGACACGGCTACGACGCCAAAAAAAATACCGAGACTCATAAAAATAAGATCAAGGAGTGCAAATCTAGACACGAACGAAGGACTTTTTTGACTCGAAATACTCCAAAAAATTGCAGCCGAGGAATGGCACTTACAGGATTATAATGCTCAATTCATCAGAAATGCAGGTGGGCAGGCTGCTGACACAGGTCCCTCGGTTTACTTCTTTTTGGATGACTCTCCTCCTCGAAGAATGCTCCTGCTCCTCCCCCATGAAGATAACCTCGTCGTTGGCTGCTATTGTGAGGAGAGCTCTGTTTTTTAGGGGATTTACCTGGAGTACAATGTACTAATATTGAGAATAGAATGATTGGCAAGTGACCTAGTGTTGTTACTTTAAATAGCATAATAATGAAAAAATAAAGTAGTTAACGAACTAATTAATTAATTGAATAGAAAATCAAAAATAGAGTGAGATCATTTCTTGCTTTTGCTTTTACTTGAGAACTTTTCTTGGTTATCAAGCTTGGTATTGTACACATACTGCTTTCTCAAAGAATTAAAGATGTAGCTATTTAAGCATATATCTTTATAAGTAATGATAAAGAAAAGAAAAGGAAGAAATTACAAGCTGGCCGGAGAGATTCTACTGATCAAATTTCTCACTTTGCTGCTTAAATAATGAAACTGAAACTACCATTTGTTCTGTGTCTGTGGATCCTAGCTAGGCTGCGTGTTGATGGGAGAAAAGCGAAAAATAATGATTCACAAACCCAAATTACGAAAATAAAAATTCTCTCTTTGTGTAAATCTAACAGGAAGTAACTAAATAGAACACAATTAATCTAAAATAATTACCAAGCACACACAAGATGAACACATCAATTTGTACGTGGAAAACCTTCCCGGTGTGGGAAGTAAAAACCACGGGACCGTAGTCCACTCCAATCAAATCTCCACTATCAACAAATAATGGGTACACCAAAGTTCTTTCTAGTCAAAGCTAGAAGCACACCTCAAGAACACAAAACTTCTTGGCAACAGAAACAATTTCAAAGAAAGAAAGGAAAGATCTAACCAAGAACGGAGTTACTGTTCACGGACTAAAACCAGCCCTCGAAAGCTTCAAATCCGATCTCCACCGTCCAGATTTTAGATACCTGTGTTGAGAACACGTACACCAAATTTCAGCTCAATCGGTCCTCGTTTGCCTGCCGATCAGATTGCTGGAACAAAACTGGATAGCCTTTGAATAATTCTGGATTTCTCTCCTTTTCTCTTGAAAACTCACGCAGCTCTCTGTTTTCTCATTCTATTGAATAGGGTTTTAATTCCCTATATATGCCAACCTCCACATGGGCCTAATAGAGTTAGAAAAGCCCATATGAGCTAAACCATTGGTCCATCCACAAAAGAGGGAACCAGCCCAACACGTGTATCGACTCGTGCAGTGCTGTAGCTAATTATTTAAATATCCCGCCTGGGAAGTACGTTTGCAAGCTGCTGCAAAGCAAAGAACCTTACCAAAACTCAAAGGAATTGACAGGGCCGCACAAGCTGGTGCAATTTGCAAAGCAAAGAACCTTACCAATCCTCTTGACAGAAACGGGTGCTTTCCGGAACGTAGATACAGGTGTGCATGGTTAACGTCAGTGAGCTAAATGGTCCAGATATTAAATGAAAGAAATTACATATTTCTGGCTAGAACATATGCTTGTCCAACTAAGAACCTCCATCAACTGTTTACATATAATTGGGAAATGCCACTGCCCAAGCAAATTGGAAAATGCCACTGCCAAGGCTTGACAATTAATTTCAGACACTACACACCCCTTTAGAGTGCGCAAGTTGAAAAGTCTTTTGTAAAGAAAAAAAATCAATCTTCAAAAATGAGAAATATGCAATCCCTTAAGTTGCACAAGAGAATGAGGTTCTTTACCGTCTCCTTAAGCAATGATTTCATTAAAATTAATACACATCCTCCATCTCAGATTAATAATTTCACTTTTTGATAATTTGGGCATTTTAGTGGAAGTGGCCATAAATTTAACACACAATACATATCCCTTTTAAATTCATTATGAATAAAGGTGGTTTTTTTTAACATTATCCCCAATTTTATATATGTTAGGATCGTTGAGCATCTCTAATTTCTGTATTGGTATGATATTATCCGCTTTGAGCACAGCTCTTGGGTTACCACCCAAAAGGCATCGTACCAATTGGAGCATGCCCATACTTATAAAGCCCTTGGTTTTCTTTATCCTAATCGATGTAGGACTTTGGCTTGCCCACTCAACACTAAAAATTTAAACACTAAATTTTGAGTACGGAATTATTATCGCTAATTCTGAATATTTTCAGAATGGGACATTGCACCGCATGCAGAGCTTAATATAGAATGCAGAATGGGACATTGCACCGCATGCAGAGCTTACTAGTTTAAGCATTTAAAAAAGCTTAGTATATATGTGACCGCTAGTTTTGAATATTTTAGAGAGTAGGATTGCCACCAACGCATAAACTAGTACGGAATGCGCTTGGGAACTATATATACAAATAAATCAAGCATTAAAAATCTTTAGAATGCAACTAGTTCTCAATATTTTGCAGTTTTCAGAGATCAATTATGAGTCAAGTTCCACTATAAGAATTTTATCGGAGTTTTTCCATTAACAACTATTTACCAAATGCATTAATTTGATAGTACTTGCATTTACAATTTTAATTACACAATGCAGTTATCGAAGTCCCTTACTCTATGTTTTGAATAGTTTCCTATTTATTAATCACCCATACTGAAGATAGAGCATTTATGTTCTACATAAATAATGATTTGGGATGGAGGGAATATATAAGTTAGACTTAATTTTATGAAGATGTTTTACCATATCTAAATTGGATTTATAATATTTCACATTTTAATAAATGCTTCAATAAATAAAATACTGGAAACAAGGGCTGTTTCATTGCCTGTAAACAAGTATGTGGTTCATTGGTTCTTTTGTGGGGTTTTTTTTTTTTTTTTTGGTAAATACTTTTTTTAGTACAATGGATATATATATATATATATAATTAACTAAATCAGGGGAGGGGATTTAATCTAGGTAGACAGCAGTGGTTATTTGAATTGTTAATAAGTTGCATTATTCACTTGCAAATAATTACTCAAAAGCAGAAAATTTAAATTATTGGAGGAAATTAATGTAAGGATATTTTCCTTGTACGTTAGAGAGTTAGTTAACCAAAACAGTTGGTTAAAGAGCGGATATATATAAGTATTTTAAGTCTAAAGATAACTTTGTCAAAGATGGATTCTCTACAACAAATATCTTCTTGGTCGTTGATGATATTTTAACCATTCAATTTTAAAATTATCAGTTTTAATGATAACAATGAAAACAATCAAATTTTAAAATTTTGGGAGTTAGTATATAAACATTGAAAATTTGAAAATTGTGACGACTGCTTGTGTACTGAATAAATATAGTTTGAATTTAGGAACACTTCTCTGTATTCATTTGTGAACATGCCAGATTCGCTTCCATTCATTAGATTGATGATGGACACATAAATCATTCTTGTAGGCCTCAATCTTTTATTATGTTCATGTGCTTCAAAAAGATTATGCTACATTTTCAAAGAATTTTGATATTTCTTGCAATTGCATTTATTTTAAAGCTGTTGCCCAAGAAAAACACTAGGATTAATGATTCGCTTCTAAATTTTCATGTAGCGCTCTGTCTTGTAATGCTTGTGTACGGAATGTTTCTAGCTAATCCCCACTCTCTTACCTTTGTAATACTCCCTCCTTGGCTCCTTTCTGAATTAAGAGTCCACTATATATTCTTTTTTGGTCCCCATATATGCTTAATGATTTTCTCTTGCATTTTTCTCATAGAGTAATTTCTGATCCGCTTAACCTATCATGTAATGGGTTTTACTCTTGCATCAAGTATGCATTTGTGGATTGAAATGAACAGTATAGCCAACTATATATTGGTCAGCATCAAGTACGCATTTCGAAAATAAGTTTGAAGGAATTAACAAGTCTTTTTGAATATGCCAAGGAGATTTTAAATGTGTGATGCATGTACTAATGTGTTCATGTTCTGTGCTGAGTCTGGTTCATGGTAATCCTGTTGAATATAAATTCAAATCCATTTAAAGGGAAAACTTGTATGAATTTATCCTTCTCAGGTTAAAGGCTCATCGAATCAGCAGAGGATCGGAGGAGGCTTGCGAAAAGAAGTATTAAAGCTTTATCAGCAATAAAGGAATGGGATTAAGGTTCCTGATCAACTATGGGGTTAAAGGTTAGGCCAAAAATTCGATTGTCCTTTACAAGCTTTCCATTTCAACAGGCCTTCGTTTATTTGAAACAACTAAACAGACTAATTGTAAGCGTTCCTTTTATGTCATTTGATTTACTAGTACTCAACATTGATGCCAAAACAGCGGAAAATAAACACCTTCATAATCTAATCCTATTTGAAAATGAATTAATGCTCCTACTTTTTGGGGTGTACCAATATTTTGGTTTTCCATTCATACCCTTTAATTTGGACAAGCCCTGGCTCACTAAGAGTTACAAGGATATACATATGTATATTTTGGTTTTCTTTTTCATGTCCTTATTTTAAATTATCTATATATATGCAAGTTGCATTACATTATGTGTGCCCCAAAAAACAAAAACTAAAAAGAAAAAACACTATGCACATGTTTTGTGTGTACTCACAGTTCTACTAATTCAAAAAATCTAAAATGATATGAGAAATAAATATATCTACCACAGTAGTGGTCAAGAAAAGCCGATAATTATGATAATAGAACTCTCAAAGATGCTGAAGCCAGATACACTAAATTAGAGAAAATTTGTTAAGCCCTATGTATAGAAAATACATAACATTATTATATACAACCCAAAAGTTAAAAGACGGTATGTGCTAGAGTGGATTATAATGAAGTCTGATGTTCTAGATTCTAATGTTCGGTATAAAGCAAGATTAGTAGCTAAAGGATTTATACAACAGGAAGGGGTGGATTATAAATTTATAATGAAGTCTTGTCTCCAGTAATAAAACACACTTCCATTAAAGTGCCATTAGCTATGGTATCGCAGTTTGACTTAGAACTTGAATAACTCAACGTCAAGACGGCGTTCTTGCATGGGGATCTAGAGGAGGAGATTTATATATCTCAACTAGAAAGGATCAAGGTTGTTGGTAAGGAGGATTGTGTTTGTAAACTGAAAAAGACATTGTATGGGTTGAAGCAATCGCCTAAACAATGGTACAAGACGTTTAACACATTCATGATGGCTCAGAAATTCAAGCAGAGTGATTTTGATCATTGCGTTTACTTCAAAAAACTCAAAAGGGTTCGTTTATCTACTTACTTTTATATATTTATGATATGCTTATTTGTTCATTGAATATGTTTAATATCAACACGGTGAAAGCTCAGTTGAGTCTCGAGTTTGAGATAAAGAACTTGGGTGGAGTCAAGAAGATTCTGGAAATGAAGACAATAAAAGAGATGAAAAAGGGAAGATTGTGCCTCACTCAAATGTAGTATTTAAATAAAGTGGTAGTTCGATTTGGGATGTAGGACTCAAAGCATGTGAGTGTCCCATTGACTCCACACTTCAAGCTCTCAGAAATTATAACTCCAAAAACAGAGAAATAAATGGAGTATATTACTCAAGTTCCATATGCAAGTACAATCAGAAGCTTGATGTATGCCGTAGTGTGTACTCGACTAATGGATTTTGTGGTACTTACAAGGAACAAAGAATAAGAGGTTGGTGTACTAAAGATCCGAGGGGTCTATTATTTGCGGGTATACTAATTCGGACTATGTTGAGTATTTTGACAAGTGACGATCGACCACGGGCTATATTTTCACATTTAGTGAGGGTCAAATTAGCTGAAGGTCGATGTTGTACGGTATAGTGGCATTGTCTACTACGGAAGCATAGTACATTGTAACAACATAGGCAATTAATGAAGTATTGTGGCTTCGGGGTCTGATAGGTGATTTGGGGATAGTTCAGGAAAATGTCGATATAGATTATGATAGCCAAAATGCTATTCATTTGGTCAAAAATCAAGTTTATCACGGACGAACGAAGCACATCGATATTCGATTTTATTTCATATAGGAAATTATCAAGAGTGGTAAAGTAATATTGAAGAAAATTGGCACCAATGATAATCTTACAGATATGATGACGAAGGTGGTACCTATGACCAAGAAGCATTGCTTGACATTGGTTAACATTCTGCGGTGCTGAGGCCCCATTGGGGGTGATGGCTCTTCGAGGCCAAGTGTGATGCTATAACAGTATTAATGGAGGAACATGTGGAATGAAGTATGTATTTTGCTGGATGGTTCGCCAAAGTGGAGGTTTGTAAAAATTGGATCTCCATGAATTGACCATGATCCTTCATGGTGTGATCATGATCGATCATGGTGTTGGCAGTGTACTTTTGTGGTTTTCATGATCTTTCATAGTGTGCCCATAAAGGATTATAGTCCGAGACAACTTTGTGTATTTAGTACAATTTTGGCTCATTTATTTAAAAGATACTTGTGTAGGTTTAAAAATACTTAAAAGCTAAAATTTGAGATTTGTTCTTGTGTGCTTGTAATCAACTCTTTGTTTCTATAATCAATAGAAACTATGGATTAGTGGCGTTTACACCGACATCACAGTAAAGCGTTGTCTTGTTCGATTGTTGTTTATTTTCTTATTTCTCTATTGTGAGTGAGCTTATTGTGACGGTTCCTTCAATCGGGCAACCTTTTAAGCTTGTGTGATCTCTCCAGGTTGCTTTGTGCTCGGGTTTGAGCGGTTTTGCGCAACATAAGATACCTTTAAAAATGAGTTTTTGAATTAAATTTATAAAGGTGACAAGCTTAATATTAATTATATTCTCATACTTAATTCATATATAAAGTTTGATATCATATTAAATGATTCCTTCACTTTTCTCAAAAGTGTGAGAAGACATTTTCCATAACCGTTATTTTCCTTTACATATTTGTTAATTCACCAAGTCCTTATTAAAACAGCAAAATTCATAGAAACCATTTTTTACAAGGAATCTTTTTGCGATGAGCACAACACATGAACGAATTATATTGCAAAATATAAATCTCTGTCAACCTATAGAATGTGAGGTTTATTATGATCCTAGTTTTATAAGATAATCCAAAACCATATATAGATTCAGAACGTAAAACCATCAATAATTGGTGGTACTAATGCGTAATATCTTTAATCTTGTGGTGCTAGACTTTGAATAGGGGATGCATGATTTATACTCCCAACAATTATAATTCATTTACAACTCTATGTATGATTTGTAGTCTCAATAATTTTGATGCATCTACAACTCATAAGCCTAACTAATATGTCGCTGTGGAAATTGCCATATGCTAAATTTCTTGGCTAACGAGAAAACTACTTGCATAGCTAGTAGCTTATAACCAAATGTGAGCAATGATATAATTGATATATTATTGTGTGTGTCGAGTTTGTTGACCCTATAAAAAAAGCAAAAAAATAAATTATTTGTTGTTTTGAAAAAACTAATATCAAAATATTCTTTTAACTCTTTAGCAATAGTTGCAATCTTGTATAAAACACAACCCAACATGTGAAATGCATGGGTGGAAAAAGACAATTTCCTTTTTTATCTACTAATCAAGAGCCAAAACAAGGACAGTGTACTTTAATGTATTGAAGAACATTGATTTGCTTTTTGGGATACTAGCTTGAATGTTTTTTCTTTCTTGTAGCAAAACCTAAAGAGGGTTAATGTTACTCTTATATATAGGTGAGATTTGAACATAGAATTTTTTAGGCTATTTATGAATGGGGACAGCTTATTTTCTCAGCTTGCTTTCACTTAAGTTCTGAATCTCCTAATAGTATAAGTTAAAATGCGTCTATTGTAGTATCTATAGCGTTTTTGTAAAACTTAAGTTATGTGGGTGGTGCAAATCTGACCAAGCCCAAATAAGATGGAATTGACCAAAATCGATAAAGTTAGAAATCAGATTTAGCAAATATGGTGGCAATGAACAATAAATTAGCATAAATGAGAATGGGTTTTTGTTGGTGAGGATAAGTTTCCCCGGTGACTTTTATGCCCATAAAATTGTTTAGAATCAACTTTATCATGGTGAAAAAAAAAAGTATTATATATTCATACTTTATTTAAAGGCGATGTTACTTAACCCCCCCCCCCCCAAAAAAAAAAAAGTGTCACAAACACCCATCTCCAATCCAAAATTTAATTTAAAACACATTTTAACACTCCCCCTTATTTATGACAAATACTCCATCCATTGCTTGATGTTAAATGAGTGCTAGCAACACATTCTCCTCATTTGAACCTAGTTTTTATGAATACACTCACCTCTCATTAAGCAGACCTTATTTGAAAAACACTAAAGCACTCCATTGATTGATGTTAAGAGAAATTCTTACCAACAAACTCTCCCCATATGGGCCGAGTGTATATGACTGCACTCACTTCTCATTAAGCAATTCTTAGGGATGTTAGTGATATATATTAAATTTATCATAGCAGGTGTTTGTGACAAATATGGGGTGTAACTAACACCGCCCTCATTTAACGTCAAGATTAGTACTATACAATTATACATGACCATAGAATTATGAACCAGTGTAAAACTTAATTATTAAGAGTATCTCCAATAAAATTCTATAACTTTGTTTTGTCTTAAATTTACACAATTTATAAAATATTTCATTCTCAACGACCTTTTAAGTTTGCATTTTGTGTAAAACAGTTGTGTAAAGTACACTTCCAATTAGCACTGCCACATCAGCATTCTAAATTCTCATATTTTTTAATAAAATGTAATATTTTTTAATATAAAATTTATATTTTAATAAAAACTATATATTTGAAATCTACTTATCAAGACCTATAAAACAAGATCCATTGTCATGATAAAATTATGTATAGAAAAATTCAAAAACAATAATATTAAAGTGTGTAAATAGACATTTAAAATGTGTTGGTATCTTATTGGTTATTTCAAATTTTGCACAAGAGTTTGAAAAATTACTACCAGAGCACAATTTTTTATACTTAAAGTTTTGTATAAAAGTAAGTTGACACATAAAATTTACACCTTAATATTTACAAAATTATCAGAGATGCTGTTAGGTTACCTCTATTTATTTTTTTCATTTGCTTTTGGTGAACAATATGTCCTCTCTCCTCGTTTAGTTGTTTTTGTCTACCTCAGTGCAACATCAATTTTCATTGTGTTTGAAATTGTAATTTTTCTCAACAACTCATAACTTCGATAAATTCCAAGATGCAGTTGAGATTAACTACCCCGCGCTGGAAATTAAGTACGATGCTCATAAATTATAGCCCTATACACTTTCTGGTTGTACCCAACATATATATGTAATGTTTACTTTTGGCACATATATGTTAAGCATCTATATCTATATATATAAGAATAATAAAATTTTAATATGTATTAAATTTGGCACAAATTATCATGTAGGGTGATATTTTTTCCATTAATACCATGTTGAGATTCTCTAGCTCTCTCCTATTAAAAGTTTCAATTTTCTTTTTAAAATATGTCAAACTGAGAATTTCGTTTATTTTGCAAAACACAATCATTGTATCAAATTAAAAGTATAGCTAGCTAGCTAGCTAGCTAATAATAGGGTTATGCCAGGTTATTGGTTAGGGCTAAGTCAAGTTATTTGTTAAGATAACTCATTAAGATAATCAATCGTGTTTGAACATAAGTTTTTCGCATGATAACAAAACAAAAAAAAAAAAAAAAAAAAAAAGTTAGGTCATTATGCCGCAAACTTGATAAGATTGGAAACACGATAAAACGATACACGCACACGTTAACATTGCCTTCGTATCTCCACCTATCGTGGTGGGGGCGGTGAGGTGAGTTTGAATGGCAGTTAGAACTGTCTGAATGACGCTCAAACTAATGGCAAAAATGGCGGCAAAGAAAGCTACAACAGTCCAAGGACTACTAAAATGAGCATGTTTACATTCAGCCATCCAAACCTTCATGTTGTTCTTGTAATGTTTCTCAATGCTCGATTTTACTTCCAAAAACCCGTGTGGATTCGGCACCAGGTCCCTGGCAATCTCGTTAAACAGTTTGGCCACTTCCTCATCGCTGCCACTATAATTTTGCAATATCCTTCTCGAACGAAGCTCCTTCACGTCTTCACTGTGATCGATAATTGAATCCATAAAACATATATAAGAAGTGACCCCAAAGTCATCGGGTGTATCAGGGCAAGCCTCGTATGCCACCAAGTTTAGTAGCATCGACTTGGTCGAATCGTCTATGGTTATCGGTGGGAGTGTTAGGACCGAGGAAAAGCCCATGGACTTGAACTTTATGTCCGAATAACGAGTGCTCTTCCCGGGCTTAAAGTGGATCCCAAATTTCTTGAGCTCCATAGCCGAACGATATGAGTACCAATCGCCCTTTAGGTAACAACCTCCTCTCACGAATGCATTAACATCAATGAGTTGACTCCGAACAAGTTCAAGAAGGTGAACCGGCTGCCCGTTGCCAACCTTCACTTCTAGCTCGTCCGCGGTGAAAAAAATGTCGTTGAAGAACTTCTTGAACTTTTCAATGCACTTGTTTTCTTTATCTGGCTCTAGCTCCCCTTTTCGTCTTGAGTTTGGCCCGGATCGCGTGACATAACTGTGGATCATTTCTTCACCTTCGCCTTCTTCAAACCTCTTGTTCATTAGTACTTTTAGCACCTTGAAGGGTAGTTGGTTTTCGAGCAAGAACAAATCTCGCCTTACAAAAGCCATATCGTGGCTTTTCATCTCCATTTCGTATTGTTTGTAATTCACAATGCAAGAAACAAACTGAAGGAGGAAACAACCGTCGAGGAACATCATTCGCGCAAACGCCTCCTCGTCAAAGTCAGCCGTTGACTCCTCGGTGTAGCATTTTCTCACCTCACCGGATACTTCCGCAACCTTTTGGTAAAGCTCTTTAACCGATACTTTACTCTCTTTAGCGTACATTTGAGTTAGCAAGAGTTTGAATCGCTCCATGGGGGCGAGGTCCGGTTTCCCGTGGTGGAACGGGCCGATCGAGACCACCACAGGATCGTAGCAATTCTTGTTCGATTCGATGTTCCGGAGCATTGGTGGGACCCCCTGGATCTTGGGCTTTTCCGAAGTGTTGGAAAACCTGCCGTTTTCTAAGAATTGAAGCCATTCATCCTCGGTCTTGGTGCATGGATCCGAGGGCGTGCTTGGTTGGATTATGATGCTCAATTCGTCAGAAATATTTGCTTCTTTTTGGATGACTTTCCTCCTCGAAGAATGCTCCTGCTCCTCCTCCATGAAGATCACCTCGTCGTTGGCTGCCATGGTGAAGAGAGCTCTGATTTTAAGGGGAATTACCCGGAGGACAATGTACTAATATTGAGAATAGAATGATTGGCAAGTGACCTACTGTTGTTACTTTAAATAGCATAATAAAGAAAAAATAAAGTACTTAATGAACTAATTAATTAATTGAATAGAATATCAAAAATAGAGTGAGATCATTCTTGCTTTTGCTTTTACTTTGAGAACTTTTCTTGATTGTCAAGCTTGGTATTGTACACATACTGCTTTCTCAAAAGAATTAAAGATGTAGCAATTTAAGTATTTATCTTTAAAAGTAATGATAAAGAAAAGAAAGGAAGAAATTAAAAGCTGGAGAGATTCTACTGATCAAATTTATCACTTTGCTGCTTAAATAATGAAACTGCAACTACCATTTGTTCTGTGTCTGTGGATCCTACCTAGGCTGCATGCATCGACCCATGCAGTGTTGTACGTGGCTAATTCTTTAAATATGCTGCCTGAGGAGTACGTTCGCAAGGATGAAACTCAAAGGAATTGACAGGGCCTGCACAAGCGGTGGCACATGTGGTTTAATTCAATGCAAAGCAAAGAAGCTTACCAATGCTTGACATGCTGCGAATCCTCTTGACAGAGACGGGTGCTTTCCAGAACGTAGATACAGGTGTGCATGGTTATCCTCAATGACCTACATGATTCAGATATTAAATGAAATATGTTTACATATATATATATATACTATTTCTGGCTAGAACATATGCTAGCCCAACTAAGAAACTCCATGAACTGTTAATAGACTACTGCAAATTGGGAAATGCCACTGCCAAGGCTTGAAAATTAATTTCACACTAAATACCCCTTCAAGAGTTTGGCATATTGGAAAGTCTTTCGTAAGAAAAAAAAATCAGTCTTCAAAAATGAGAAATATGCAATCCCTTGAGTTGCACAAGAGAATAAGGTTCTTTACCATCTCCTTAAGCAAAGATTTCATTAAAATTAATACTCATCCTCCATATAAATTAATAGTTCAACTTTTTGATAATTTGGGCATTTTAGTGGAAGTGCCCATAAATTTAACACATAATACATATCCCTTTTAAATTCACTACGAATAAAGGATTTTTTCTTTTTCTTTTTCTTTTTTAACTTTATCCCCCATTTATATGTGCAATTAGAATTATACCACCCTGTTTTTTTGTAATCACTAGATCTTGAACACCTATTAATTACTATTTTCAAATATGTCCTCTACCAAAATCATTTTCTAAATCTTTTTGTGTACTACTTGCTTGATATTTTGTCACTAATCTTTGCTTGTTTTGTTTGACTTAATCCTACCATCTGTTTACACTGAGTAATACATATGTATAGATATGATTGTCTTACATCTCCACTGGAAACCCCCCTTTGGTTAGACTCGACCTTGGAATCGGATGCCTCTCCAATAAAGCTAGTCCACTTGCTCTCCTACGTACTTGAGAGCTTGCAGGTTCTATTCCCTCCTAGGTCTCTTTCATTTGTAATTGTACATAATAAGAGTCTTAAACCTTCTTTTGAAATAATATATATAGGTGTTATTGTAAATAAGCTGATTGAAAATAATTAATATGATGAATATATGCAAAATAAAAACCCAATGAAAATCCATCAACAGAAATCTATGTACAAAAATAGCTAAGACACTGTTCATGTCTACATACCTAAGCACATAATACATTAAGGAAGATGGAAGACATATACTCACAAAAATAAGCATGAGATATCTCTTCACATCCCTCAACTTATTTTATATCTTCTCACCTAAATTATTTATTTTTCATATTACAATCAATTGGAACCTTGATGTGAATCCACTCAATTATTCTGAAACACGAGTGCAAATCAGGAGAACAACCTTTCTAAATGCAGTCATTAGAATAATATAGGATGGGGAAAAAATTGTGAACAGAGGTTGCCTAACACTACAAAATTTATTCTACCCACCTACTAGTGAAAAGAAGAGCCAAGAGCTAATGAATTTCTCCAAATAAACATAAAAATGGTTTTTAAGTTGATTCGCCACCATAAAACTAACTCTGGGAAAGTTCTCGGCTGCGCTTAGCAGCAGCAACTACAGCATTCATCAAGATACCTCGAAATCCACCCTTCTCCAACTCATGAATACCAGCAATGGTGGTCCCACCTGGCGATGCCACATCATCTTTGAGCTGACCTGGATGCTTCCCTGCGTTGCAGGCCATAGATGCTGCTCCAAGTACCTATAACAGAATTTAAGGGCAACTCATGAACGTTAAAAAAATGGCTGATGTTCTTCATGTACATTGTAAAAAGGGCAATGCTATTGTCAAAAGCAATGTCTGAAGAGAGAGAGAAGTTAAGGGAAAAAGAAAGAAATGTCTTTGTACTCCCTCCATGTGAAATTAGATTCCCAGTTTAGAAGTCGAACATTATAAAAGCTATCTTTGATAAACATCTCATTAACCAAGTTTGAAGATAAGATGGATTGTTAGTTGGGTGAAAAAATTAGGATCCGGACCATCAGTAAAAAACTTTTTAGGATTCCCTGTAGAGTATTTTTTTGGGTATCTCTTGGCACTTTCTCAGTCACAAATACCCTATTTCTCGGTCACATATACTCTATTTCTCAGTCACGGATATTGTATCTGTGATCGAGAAATAGGGTAGTGTTAGTAACCATCTCACCCAAAAGCTTAAGCTGTTAAGTAGTGGGCCAACAATGTATATCATACTCTTCAACACTCCCCCTCACGTGCAAGCCACTCGCACGTGGATAGACAAACGAAACCAAAGGCCAAACCGGCCAAACCAAAGGTGCACTTTGTGCACAAACAACAACATGCATACTGCACAAATACAAAGGGGGAAACAAATGCAAGCGGGATGATTTGAACCTGAGACCTTGCAGAACCTAACCTCTAATACCATATTAGTAACCATCTCACCCAAAAGCTTAAGCTGTTAAGCAGTGGGCCAACAATGTATATCATACTCTTCAACAGGTAGATACAATATCTCCAAGGACAGGCAAGGACCGCATCCTTAAAAAAAGGTTGGAGGACTAGATCCCAAAATTTTATAGCATATTTTCAGGGAGCCATGACTCTTACCTTGAGAGTTGAGACGTAAAGTGAAAAGAAAAAAAAAATAATATGGATTATGTTCCAAATTGCTGTTTGTTCTGAAAATATTGAACCCAATCTACTTTGAAATTACAATATATACTACTCATCTCTTGATGGATGCTTTGCTGCTAAAGATTCGACGATAGATAATTCAAGTATTACATCTTAACAGAAGAGTAAATTTATCGTACGACAATATAAATTTTAAACTTGTGCGGTAGTAATCTAACTTACAGTTTGGGAGGCAAGACCAAGTGCAAGTTCTCGAGGTAGACCTGCAGCTACCCCCCCATCAGCCAAAGCTTCTATCGCTAAAAACATATAAGCCGGTCCACTTCCACTAAACATTTTCAGAAAAATAATCTCTTAGTTATAACAGGCTGCAATAATATATAGGTTGATAATTAGCTTAGGGCTTTTTGGACTTTGCCCCTTGTTTATATGTAAAATTAGACTTACCCACCTGTTTTCAAATTGTTACACATTGCCCCCTGCATGCCGGGGAACAAGGGGTTAAGTAAAAGTATAATGTCAAAAAAAATTAGATATTGCCCCTCATTTTACGAATTCAATGAGATTTCCCTGAATGCAAGGAGCACAGTCTAATTTCGCATGAAGAAGAGAGGGCAAAGTCAAAACAAACATGTTACGGATTTGGAATTGAAAAGTGAAGACCGGGAGAGTGGGGGAATGATCAAGTTTGATGCGTGTGCAATATTGTATCTGTAACTATATATTAAGTGAGAGGAGGAATTTTAGTATGTCCATGAAATTACAAAATTACCCTTAAGGAATGTAGAACACTAAACACTAGTCTTAGTGGGATTTGAACGTATGACCTTTTACTCTAATAATGTGCAGCTTAACCACCTTGATCACATCATGTCAAAATATTTTTAAAATAGTTGGTAACAAGAATTACCAAATACATTATTGCACACGCATTGAGTGTGCCACGTGTTCTAGTATCAAGAATCAAGATCACTTAGCATGGTTCTCAAAGAATGACAGAAGCAGTAAGTACCTCAGGCCTGTGATTGCATCAAATAGCTTCTCATCCGCTCTCCAAATTTTGCCAATTGCTCCAAATAAATTCGCTATTAGTTCTCCATCTTGTTCTGTTGCAGCTGCGCCCAAGCTCATAACTGTGGAAAGGTTACCATACATTAGGAACACTAATGTTTCTTACATTATCTATAACCTTAATGTCAAAAAGTATGCAGTCAAGAGAGAGATTTTTTTTTCTTTCGGGATTTTTTTTACTATGCACCCTGTTCATAATGCGAAATTATACTTACCTCTGTTTTCTTAATCATTATACATTACCCCCTACATGCGGAGGAATCTCATGAATTACGTAAAAATGGAGGGCAATGTCAAATTTTTTTAAAGTAATCCTTTGACTATATCCCCCAATTCTATGTAATTCTTTGAGATTCCCCGGCATGTAGGGGCAAAGTCATGAAGACTATGAAAATAGGGGGCAAGTCTAATTTTGCATATAAGTGGGAGGCAAAGTCAAAATTTCCTTTTTCTTTCCAAGAAGAAGAAAGAAGAGCAACTATGAGGAAAAAAGTAGCAAATTTACATATGCATTAGTACGGCCAAAAATTAAAACTTCACATAAAAACAAAAATTTCCCTGCAAACTGAGCTTTGGTTCTGATGTCCAAGTGAGAGTAGTGCACTTATACAGTTCTCCTATAGGAGGATACCAAAAATTTTATCTTTCCTTGTTCTACTTCTATCATACTTACCAAAATTCTTCGACAAAATGGACAATTTAGATAAATGAATTGAAATCTAACAACACTCGGCTTATCAGGTCAAGACGCAAGAAAGGATCTCACACACATAAAGAGCTTAACATGGAATGCATTTGGGAGCTATTTTATAACACGAAAAATTTAAGCACTAAATTTTGAGTACGGAATTATTACTACTAATTCTAAACATTTTCAGAAAGGGACATTGCACCGCATGCAGAGCTTAATATAGAATGCAGTAGGCGGCTATTTACTAAAACAAAAAATTAAGCAATTAAAAAAGTTTAGTATGTGACTGCTAGTTCTGAATATTTTAGAGAGTAGGATTGCCACCAACACATAAACTAGTATGGAATGTGCTTGGGAACTATATATACAAATAAACCAAGCATTAAAAATCTTTAGAATGCAACAAGTTCTCAATAGTTTGCAGTTTTCAGAGATCAATTATAAGTCAAGTTCCACTTTAAGAATTTTATCGGAGTTTTTCTATTAACAACTATTTACCAAATGCACTAATTTGATAGTACTTGCATCTACAATTTTAATCACACAATGCAACTATCAAAGTCCCTTACTTTATGTTTTGAATAGTTTCCTATTTATCAACCACCCATACTGAAGATAGAGCATTTATGTTCTATGTATATAATGATTCTCCCAATCTTGTATTGCATGGAATGAAACAGCTATTCATAAAGAAATATTTAGGCAGATTAACGTAAACAAGCTCCCAGGAGGGAAAAAATTTAAATGTACAATATGTAATATCATCATGAGCGATATTCCAGACACAAATGAGGATTAATTAAGATCTCTACACAACTATTACAGTTTCAGTTGGCTAAGACAAATACGACGAAAGTCGGAAACTGAAATCAGCAGGGACAAACAACAAAAAGGCTCATGATCGACGCATATCTAATGCTCAGTCCCTGCAAAAGTGAATTATCACTTCTAACGATCAATGCTTAGTTCTCTACATTGATCTATATGTAGAAGAGTTCTCTCTTAAAAAACCATCATTGAGAAACATTAAAAACTTTCAGACATGCAATTGCTCCCAGACATTTTACGATGGTCAAGGTTGACAATAGGAGCCATAAAAGAAAATTAGAAATTTACAGGTTTGTGTGTGATTGTAGATAGATATCAGTCAATTTTAGTGAAAATAATGAATACAACACAACAATTAGTCTCAAAAGGAGAATGGGAAGCAAAAAAGGAGGGAGAGCTGATACCTGATGCCGCCTTGCCTACAGCAGCAGGAGTGTTTGGCATTACCCTTATAAATCGGCTGTGACCAGCCCATTCCTGGATGTAACAGAAAAAGGGCTTTTTTTAACTTTGCCCCCAGTTCTTAATGAGAAATTAGACTTGCCTGGCGTGTTTACTTTCATTAGACTTTGCCCCTACATGTGGGGGGATATCAAAGAATTACGTACAAAATGGGGCAATGTCTAATTTTTTAACATGATCCTTTGACTCAATCCCCCAAACCTCCCACCCCCCACTGTCACATGCAGTGAGCAAAGTCAAACGACTATGAAAACAGTGGAGTTGTTCTAATTTTGCATATAAAATGGGGGCGAAGGTCAAAAAAGCCCAAAAAAAGAATACGTGAGTGAAATGTCTACATCTAATTTTTGTTAATAGGGGGGAGGGATTACTTTATTTTACAATGAGAAGCAAATTAGATCAGGTGCACAGACCTGCAGATCTTTTAGCTTTACACCTGCAACAACTGAAACTAAAAGCTTCTTTTCCGAAAGTATTGGCTTCAACTGCAAGACCACATCTTTAACTGCAATTATGTAAACATCCCAAATTAGTAGAAGAAACAGAAAATCACAAAGAATCTCTTAAAATTTGTTATTCACAAAAGTTGGAGCTAAAGTTAACGTCCGCGTTTCAGAAATACCTAGGATTGTATGAAAATTCCTGATGCATAGAGTACACAATCTAAAAGAAGAATTACTCCTCTAATACCAATAATATCTTCACAATTTCATGGTAGTAACTCAGAACAAACCAAAAGACTCCAAAAAAGAGGTAACTGCAAAATTCTCGAACATCACAACATTTTATCCAGGAAAATGCTATTTCCAATTATATTTGGCTGTTCCTCAGAAGGAGGGAAAAAAAGGAATAAAGTTTTGGCTGTTGCAAAGCAAATGTAACATTGTGCTTGTGCATTTATAATGGAAAATTGCTCTAGCAAAAGCCATTTTTGCTCTGAGAATAGAGTCGGCCTTTATCAAAAGGATTAAAACTTTTAAGGAACCTTAATTCAAATTTTCACATCAAGAGAGAACAATACTACATTGTTATTATTTCATTGGAAAATTTTCATGAAACTGCCAGACGATTGTCAGCAGTGCCTTGATATCATAGTTGCAGCCATCTAGGTGTTAATTCCAATTTGAGGCCTAGTAATTGAACCCTTCATTCACTACAAATAAGTTTTCTACAAAACTTTGGGAAATTTGGACAGAGAGGACTGCTTGAATCTCCCTGGCTTCCTCTAGAGATGCATTTTGGGACATATCTGTTTATGGACATATCCAGAGACTGCGTTTTTCTTTTTTTCTATGTTTTTCAGTTAAAGATTTCTTGGCTTCATATATTGTATTTTTACCTTTTCTTTCGCAATAAATTTTTCTTCTTTTCTCAAAAAAAAAAATTCAACAACGTGCTGTAGAGAAAATAGAACTACTCATATTGTGCTACCACGTAGACAAACTGTCATTAAATATAGTCCAAACAAAGACCTTAGGTAAACATCAAGAATGTACGCTCACCATCCCAAACAAATTGTGGGCGAAAGGAGAATATGAATGTTATCTTTGCCTTTTTTGTATGATCAGTTATGATACAAGGACATATCGCATAAAAACATTTGAAGAAGCAATAGAAAATATTAAAAAGGAAAGTTAAAGAGAGGGCCAAATGCTTCATCTCAAAAGCAGGGGTATAGAGGGAAACTGAAAAAACTAAGAATAAATTGAGGAAGTCGTCAAGCGTACAGATAAAATGGCCTTTCTTGACTTTGCCCCCAATTCTTTATGCAAAATTAGACTCGCCCCTTATTTTAATAATCATTAGACTTTTCCCCTTGCATGTGGGGGAATCTCAAAGAATTATGTGCAAATGGGGAGCAAACAGCAATGCCGATTGTTCTAGTGCAATCTTTTGACTTAACTCCCCACCTTTTACGTATTTCTTTGAGATTTCCCCGTATGCAGGGGGGAGTTCTCATGATTATGAAAACAGGGGTACGCCTAACTTCGCTTATAAAATGCAGGGAACCTAAAAAAAAGCCCGATAGAATTAGGCTTAGGAAATACAAGCAAAATTCCAAGTAGAAAAGCATGGTAGCAGTGGCAATACCAACTTGAGGTTTCACAGAGAAAATCACCACGTCGCTGCTTTCTACAACCTGCTTAAGGGACACCAAAATGCAAATAAACATGGATTAATCAAAGGACTTCAATAATTCTGCAGAACAGCTTTTGTAGTACTACTTCCTTGAGTTAAAGGGAATTTACTACTCATTAGTCACCATGGTTGGACAATCAAGGGATTCAAAAACACAAAAAAAAATCTTCGCAACATGTATGGTATAAACAATTACTGAATAAATATTTTGCTAAAACAAAATGGAAATCAATGACAACAAGAGACTTCAAGTTGCAAAACCAGTATAGACAAAGTAAAAAAATTTAGTCTGATGACATACATACACGCACACACATTAAGAGTCACTATTTACTTTCACATTTTTAAAGAAAACGTAGAGAACATAACTTACTTCACTGGCAGAGTTTGGTAGATTGATTTTTCAGAAGGCAAATCTTAGTATAAGATGCCCCACAAAAGAACGTGACTCTTGATTTGGGATGGAGAGAGTAGAGGTTACTAGATATAACCATAATCAATAGAGAACTACTTGTGTCGATGACACTCCACATTACAACAGACCAGTTCCTACAGCATTGTCTACATTTCTAGAGAATTAGTTGTCCCAATGGCACTATTCACCTATGACATAACGCAAATTGTAAAGGCAGCGTCCTAAATTCCTAATATCCCCATTTGGTCTACCTTACACCATGTATCTCAATCAATACCCTTTTGGGGAATTTAGGATCTGATCTCCCCGAGATGAAAGTTCTAAAGGATGCAGTCACTCACTTTTTTTTAAAGGAGCGGTCCATGAGCCTCACAATATATGTCTGTTTAAAGCTTTTTTATTAGAAATTGAAAATCAGTTTCACAAGAAAATCAAAAGATTAGGTAGTGATAGAGGTACTTAATATAATTAAACTTATTTCAAATCGCACAAGCGCAGTGGGGGAGCCAGGAATTTTGTTTAGGTGGGGAAAAAAAAATTTAGAACTTTTCTAAGCCAATATTGAATCAACCACAATAACCAAAAAATAAATATATTAATTTCAATATTAACTTATCAAATAATAATCTAATCAGCAAATCAACCTCAATAACAAAATTTATTATCAATATTTAATAATCTAATAAACAAATCAACATTAATAAATAAAAACCAACAAACAAATATGTTAACAATTTAAGAAGCAAATCAATATTAAAACACTTAAATCTTAATATTCAAAAAAATTTAAACAAAAAAAAAAATTAAAGAAGCCCCCGAACCTTCATCCACTAATTACAAACACCATTCCTTGAACTTATAAGTCTTATCGCAAATAGGCCCCTCTACCCTTGCCCAAGAGCTTTTCTTTTATTCCGTCATCAACCCTTGACTTTCTTTGCTATCACGAACAGACTCCCACGCTTAGTAAAATTTTCAAACAAGTTCAAGTGGGCCCATGCCACTACATGGCCCCGCCCCTGCACAAGCGTGCTGTCTATACCACCTCTCCATCGCAACCACATACCCCAGGAATACACATTTTTTGTCCGCAGTATCTACCTCTCAGCAAATAGTATTTGTCTCAATTACACCATCTCGCAGGGATGCATCCTAACAGCGGCAGGGCCACCTAGAGAGTAAGGTGGCCAAATGCCCACCTTAAATTTTAAAATAGGTTTATTTCTAATTGGATTTTTTTTTTTTTTATCAAATTAAATCTAGTAAGTAAGAAAAATAAACTTTAGCCCACCTTATTTTATGTTGTTCTTTGCCCCCCTTTTCCAAATTATTATAAACAATATAGTCATGAGTACTTGAGTAGACACGTAAATTCTCTCTCCTTTGATAATGTTACGCTTTAAAATTGACTGCCAGTGACATTTATTTGGCACCTTTGACTAATGCGTCATTTTTTCAAATAGCAGACACATCAAAATAGTGTGTGTATAAATACAGCAATTGACTACGAAATACAGGTTAAATAGTCAAAAATGAAGGCATGTGGTTTAGCGACGGAGAGAGAAGGGGGATTACCTCGTTGTTTTGACGGAGAACGTTGACGCCAAAGGATTCGAAAGCCTCCCTGCGGGCGGACCCGAGGTGAGCAGTTCGAATCCTTGAAGCGGGCAATACACCGGAATTGACGACGCCTCTGGAGATACTCTCCGCCATTTTGCCTGCTCCGATGAACCCTAAATTGTATGTGTCGTTCGGAATGGGAACAACTCCGACCATGGCTGCTGCACAGTTAAGAGTGCGAGTGTGATACGTGGCTCTGGAGAGAATACAAGTGTTAATAGTGTGCGATAACGGAGGGAGAATGGCAAAGTCGGTTACGTCTCAATTTATGGATTTTGTTTATGGGTTCGAATCGTAACCATCAAAATTTGTATAAATCTTCGGAACCATTTGGCGTTTTTTGCCCCCAATTCTTTTGCTATTTTAGAGCTTAGCCCCTAAACTCTTTATCATATACACTTTTACTATATACAATTTTTGGGTATCTACTATTTTAGACATTTTTTATATTATATATTAAACACATCTAAAAAGTTTGGTATGTATACAAAATTACTAAGTTATCCACTTATGCCAAAAATTACTATAAAATAATAATAAGGAGAGCTTGAACTGATGACCTTAAATATGAAAAACATATATCATTACTTTTATATTGCGTATCTGTAGAATGTGCCCTAAGGTTAGCGCGCGCACATATATATATATATATAATTCCCTTTCTTAAGGACTGTCCTTAAGTTAGCTAACTTAAGGAACGTCCATTTCGAGAGGTAAACAGATGAATTTTTTTCATGAAACTTGGTGAGAATATTTTTTATAACGAGTAGATTATCTCTACCAAATTTCATAAAAAAAATCAAATGGAAAGTAGGTTAACTAAAAATATAAAATTTCAACGTCCAAAAATGTGCATATATATCAATTTTTCAGTTAACTCACTTCCCTATTGATTTTTTTTATGAAATTTGGTAGAGATGATCTACTTATTATAGCGATAATCTCTACCAAGTTTCCGTTTACCCTCTCAAAAAAAATCGTCCTTAAATTAATTAACCCAAGAATAACCTTTAAGAGAATGGTTATATATATATGTACTAAATTGCTCTTATTGTTTTTTTTTTTTTTTGAAATGAGAAAACTTCAATAGATCAATTCAAATCCGCATACAAAAAATTCGAAATAAAACTGGGAGGTGACAAATCCCACCAGGCCCGACCAGACATGGAGAGAGCAGCACGAGCTAACTCGTGAGCCACACTATTCGCTGATCTACGCACGAAACACACGCTACATTGGCTAATACCCTGCATGTAGAATTTGCAATCACTAATAATGGGACCCAAAACAGATAAATCGTCCGAATTGTCATTCAAGGCGTGAACAATTAGCTTCGAATCGGACTCAACAATGACCCTTTCAATATCCTGTTCTTTGATCCAAGAAAGAGCTTCCCGAATGGCCATTGCTTCTGCCATGAGAGGGGTGGAAGCCCCGTTAAAACAACCGTTAGTTGCAGTCAAAAAAGCTCCGTCTTCATTTCTTAGAACGCACCCAAAGCTGACTTTTTGCCCCGTATTTGAAACTCCAGCGTCCACATTGCATTTAAAGAACCCCGCTGGCGGTAGTTGCCATTTTTCTATAGCTTGTTCCGTCTCTGGCAAAATCGGCTTATGCTTAGCTAACCAAACTGCTCGCCAATCGCTAAGGGCCGTATGTGCTGCATAGATTGTCTTGGAAACCACCTGTTTTTTAGCTCTCCAAACTGAAGCATTTCGCCCGTTCCAGATGCTCCACAGCACGCAAACTAATTCCTCAATATCCGTCTTTGAAAACCTGTCAGTGCCTTCATTCCACCACTGAAGGAAACTTGCACAACCTGCAGAAAAATCGCCAAAGCGAGATGCACGCCAAACTGCTTTGGCATACATACACGTACAAAGTACATGGAACTCATCCTCCTGAGCTGAGTTGCATAGAGGGCAGGTCTGGTCCACTAGGATACGACGCTCAACCAGTGCTGCAACTGTTGGCAGGCAATTCGACAGAGCACGCCACAAAAAGTTTTTAATTTTTGGGGGTATATTTAACCTCCAAAGATACCCCCAATCAGTCTTAGGCGGTCTCGAAAAATTACGAATCGCATTTGAAAGGAGGTTGTATCCACTTTTAACGGTATATCTACCTTTATTAGTGTAAGCCCAGCTCCATTTGTCATTCGTACCTGTTTTAGAAGTCGGGGTTTGAAGAATGCAAACTCTATCTCGCTCCGAAAAAAGATGACTTAAGATATTCAGATCCCATGTTCGAGAAACCGGGTTGATGAGCAAACTGACCTTTGAGGTTTCATACTCGGCTGGCATCGGAGTTTCAATGAAAGGATTATCTTCATCGTTGAGCCACGGAGTATGCCAGATAGCAGTCTGATTTCCAGCACCAATACGTCTACTAATACCGGCTTCAATGAGTTTTTGAGAGGACATAAGACTTCTCCAAGTATAACTTGGATTACTTCCTATACCTGCGCTAAGAAAATCGGTATCATGATAATATTTAGCTTTTAGAACTCTTGCGACCAACGAGTGTGGATACGAAATAAGCCGCCAACTTTGTTTTGCAAGCATAGCAATATTGAAATTATGCATCTTTCGAAAGCCGAGCCCCCCATTGTCTTTACCAGCACACATGAGATCCCACCTCTTCCAATGAATACCACTCTAATTAGCCCCTCTCGCACCCCACCAGAATTTATTCATCATACGCTCTATATCTTCGCAAAGAGAAGCTGGAATTAAAAAAACACTCATTATATAGCTTGGCACCGCTTGTACCACCGATTTGATTAAAATCTCCTTCCCAGCTCTAGAGAGAATTTTGTTTTTCCAGGAGTTGATCCGTTTCCACGCTTTCTCCTTTAGGAAACTAAAAACCTCTTTCTTGTTCCTGCCAATTATCGATGGTGCTCCTAAGTACTTCCCATGATTCGTGTTACCTAGTAAGCCCAAAGTGGCACAAATACTAGCCCGGACTGCATCTTTAACATTCGGGCTAAAAGAAATAGAGGACTTTGCAAAGTTCACTTTTTGTCCCGAAGCAATTTCGTAGTAATGCAAGCAATCCTTGATATGATTACTTTCCCCCACATCAGCTTGGAAGAAGAGGAAACTATCGTCGGCGAAAAACAAATGCGATATTGAGGGAGCCCCCCGAGCTACCCTACACCCATGGATCAAATCACGCCGTTCATAATCATAAATCATATTCGACAAGCCCTCCGCACACATCAGAAATAAGTAAGGAGATAACGGATCCCCTTGTCTCAATCCCCTAGAAGGCACAATAGGCCCGACATTACCATTTGCATTCACAATAGTATATCTGACAGATGTAACAAATAACATGATCAAACGAACCCATTTATCATCAAACCCAAGCTTGAGCATTATCTGTTCTAAGAAAAGCCATTCAACTCTATCATATGCTTTCGTCATGTCTATTTTCAATGAAGCAAAGCCTGTCTGACCCCGAGTTTTACATTTGAGGTAATGCCCAATTTCGTAAGCAATCGTTACATTGTCAGTGATTAAGCGACCCGGCACAAACGCGCTTTGAGAATCAGAGATGATATCATTGAGGACCAATTTCAGTCTATTAGCTATCATCTTCGTCATAACTTTAATAATTACATTGCATAAAGAAATTGGCCTCAATTCTGTAATTTTCGAAGGCTGTTTAACTTTAGGAATAAGGACGATAGAAGTATCATTTATACCTGCCGGGAGCATGCAATGATTCAGAGCTTCTAAGCATGCCTCTGTCACTCGCGAACCTACCTCGTCCCAATACTGTTGGTAGAAGCCTGGATTTAGCCCATCGGGACCCGGGCTCTTATCCGGGTGCATACCCTTCAACGCTGTCAACACTTCCGCTGCCAGAAACGGACAACAAAGCCGCTGATTTTGAGCTGCAGTTACCCTCTGTTGAACCACTGACAGAACTCTATCTGATTGCACTCCTTCGGACTTGAATAGCTGTGAATAGTACCCCAGTAAGTGTTCAGGCAAACCCGATTCCCAAGTGCAAACTCTCCCTGTATCATCGATCAACTGTATAATTTTATTGCGTCTCTGACGTGATGTAGCATAAGCGTGAAATGCCCTAGAGTTGGAATCCCCATTTTGAAGCCAAAAGATTTTAGCTCTTTGACGCCAAAACTCCTCTCGTTGTTGTAATATAAGCCCTAGCTTTCGCCGAGCTTCCACCGTCGCTGCCTGAGAGTGAATATCTCGTTCCGATTGCAGACGCCTGATTAGTGTTCGAAAATGGTTAATTTCTGACCCAAATCTCTTTCGTTCCGATTCCCCCCATCGTTGTAAGTCGGCGCCACACGATCTAATACGGTCTATAATGCCCATAGGAATGTTATGAGCCCACCCTTTCTTGATAATATCTTTGCATTGAGGATTAGAAACCCACGAATTTTCAAATCTAAACTGACGCTGAACTCTTTGGGGCCCTTCTGATATTTTAAGAAATAAAATCGAGTGGTCTGAAGAGGCGACTGGTATATTTAAGACAACCGCATTTTTGTAAAGTACCCTCCACTCTTTATTTGCTAGAACCCGATCCAGTCGTTCCTCCGTAAAATTTATAGAGCCTCTACTTTTTTCCCAGGTGAATTTATATCCCGACATGCCGATATCTTCCAAATTACTATCTGCAACAGCTGCTCGAAAACCATTAATTAAACTAACCGGGTGGGCGTAGCGACCTCTCTTTTCTGATTGGGTTAAAAGATCATTAAAATCTCCAATACAACACCAAGGTAAGTTTGACTGTCCCGCTAAAAACCGTAATAATCCCCACGACGCTTGACGACGAGCACGCTCCGGGAAACCATAAAAACCAGTAAGGCGCCATGGTGGTGCACCATTAAAATGGATAATAACATCCACGTAATTTTTGCTGTAACTTAGAAGTTGCGTCATAGCACGATTTCTCCAAAGAAGCGCAATTCCTCCTCCATTATGAATACCCGGCTCGAAAAACAAACCAGTAAAACGTAATTTATTACGAATTTTCTCCACATGAAAACGATCAACTTTAATTTCCATCAAGAAAATTAAATCAGGCCTCTCCTTGGACGCTATGTCCAACAATTCTTGAACCGTCTTAGGGTTGCCCAATCCCCGACAGTTCCAACTTAAAGTATTCATAATGCCCGGCGGGCCTGAACCACAGGACCCGCCTCGATCAAGTTTTTTGGACTCGACCCAATATCTGTTTCTTCAGAACCCATCTCTTCATCTTCTTGGCCTGTATTGGAAGGCCCATCACCCATTCTTCGTCTTTTGGTATCAGCAATAATTAAAATGTTTGGCCCAATATCAAAATCCCCTTCCAAGCCCAACGTATTTGATAAGTGAGTACCCACTAAACCTGCATCATTGACAGCTAATTTTTTACCTGTATTTCCATGCATAGCATTTCCGATCACATGCAAATTAGTGCCTTGTTTTTCTCCGCTAGTGAACTGTACGCCCTGATCTTTAGGGATATTGGTTCCATTTGAAAGAGGTCCCGATCCCGTAATTATAGTCCTTGCCATATCTGTTCGATCTCCGCCGCTATGAGTGCCGGTCATCGTCTCCGCCGCTGGTGGTGGACCTTGTCTTAACCACCTATTATCTGTAAACACTTGATTCCTTCGATTAGGAGCTCGTAGCCAAACACCGAAGAATTTTTCAATAGTTTTATCCGGGAAGTCAATGAACAACTCGCAAAAGCGATCCAAATGTCCTATGACACCACAAAAGAAGCAGAAGCCAGGCAATCTCTCATACTTGAAGTTAACCCATGAAAACCGTTCACCCTCCTTCTGGATTTTCATTCTAGTTTTCAGTGATTTACGAATATCTATAGAGACCCGAATTCTCATAAAATCCCTCCTTCCTCCATTAAAGTTGTTACGATCCGCTGCGACAAAAGACCCGATATAGTTACCAATGTGTTCGGCAACTTTTTCCGACATAAACCCAAGTGGTAAGTCGTAAACCTGAACCCAAAATTCTGCATGAAAAAGCTGAACTTGATGAGGAATAACTCCTTTCTCCAAGCGACAAAGGACTAAGAGGTGTTGGTCAAAAGACCACGGACCATCGTTAATCACCCTATTCATGTCAACCTCATGACCAAACTGGAATAGAAATAACTGCTGACCCAGATCCTTGATCCAAACTCCCCTCACGGGACGCCAAACCCTAGACATTGTATCCTGCATGGCTGTGACATTGATTGACCGATCAGTTATGAACCGGCCGACCAAAGAGTACTGAGAACTTGTTTCCTCCTGAACAGCCCATTCATTGGAGAACGTGAGCGGTCCTTCCCCATCATCACCATCATTACCCACTTGTAACCGGGCGTAAAGATCATTAATCTCACTGGCAAATTGATTAGACATACCTTCGAACCGAAGGGAAAAGGGGCCGGGAAAAAGGTCAAAACAGAAAACCAGAAAGAAAGAAAGAGAGGGGATACTAGATAGGTAGAGAATAAATAAAAAACTCAGAGCCAAAATCGAACGACACAAAACGAACACTGCTGCCGGAAAAAGAATAAACCTGTCACATGAACAGGAGAGAAAAAGCCCTAAACATCGTAGGGAGTAATGTAAATTGCTCTTATTGTTAAACAAAATTAAACTATTCTTAGGTTGGTTGGCGCGTCCATAGATTAGAGAGGCCAGACAATGTATTCAACCCAACCCAAAAAATTAAATCTTGGATTACGATATCAACCCATAAATTTAGGTTAGGCTAAAAGTTTAGGCCCAATAGGGCTTGGACTAAGCTTACTTTAATCCAATTCAATCCAGCCGGGCCCAAGGTGACTTCGTAGAAGGTATATTTCAAGTAAGATCTTTAATTTAAGAATCTTATTTACGGACCGAACCATTTTATGTACTTTTTGATTAAATTTTTTGATAAAATTTGGTAGGAATGTTGATGAAAAATTCAACCGGAAAGTGGGTTAACTACAGGATTGAAAAAATATTAGATTTTATATATTTATTTCTATACCAATATTTTTCAATCTTATAGTCAATCCACTTCCTGATTTAATTTTTTGATGAAATTTGGTGGAGATGTTATACACATGATGAAGAACATCCCCACCAAATTTCATCAAAAAATTATATCGAAAAAGTGTGCCAAATGACTTGGTCTGTAAATAAGATCATTAAATTAGGATCCTTACTTGAAATTTTTTTTCTTTCATAATCATATTTATTTTACATACATATATGTGTATGCTATATTATATTTAAACAACGATACATTAAAGTTCCTTAATTAAAAATGCAAACAAAATGTTTATAAAAAGTGTCATAATATATTACATGTCTATAATATGGTATTAAAAAAAAAGAGGCTTTTAGACTTTAGTTATCTTTAATAATATATATTTAGTGTTTAACAATCTTTTAAAATAAAATTAGAGTTTAATTATCATTTTGTAACTTCCGTCAAGTAATTGTTAAGTAGGGTAATTTTTGGACAACTTTGCCCTTATGGCTAAAGTCTAATATTGATATATAAATAGTGGCTAAAAATTAAATTTGACCAAAATTTGTAATTTTCAAATATATAATTGTTGGACAACTTGTTTCCTATTTAAGATCATCCAAATACAAAAAAGAGAGCAACATTATTCCATAAAACTTATACACCATCTAAAAATCAAAAGCAATCATTTGTACTTAAGAAAACATAATTGATAGTT
The DNA here is from genome assembly GCA_021464415.1 of Lonicera japonica. Taxonomy (NCBI): domain Eukaryota; kingdom Viridiplantae; phylum Streptophyta; class Magnoliopsida; order Dipsacales; family Caprifoliaceae; genus Lonicera; species Lonicera japonica. The sequence goes on along the minus strand of CM038463.1, from coordinate 99,769,205 downwards.
ACATAACAAGAGTTCTAAAAAAAACCATCACTTGGAACTTAACTACCAAGATTCTGTTATTTTTTTTCTTATTCAATTAGAGAAGATTGAAACCAATCCAATCCAACATCTAATTGGATGTGATTAGATTAGATTGATAAGACTTGTCAGATATTGGATATTGAATTCTAAAACCGACATCATATCAAATTGAATCAGATGGTCTAAAAACTATGATATTGGATTGGATGCCCACCTCTAAAAAATATTAGGTACTCTTAATCGAAATACCACATGACAATATTCCAAACTTAATAGTTGAGTTTTAAATAGGCATATTAAGAGGTAAAGTACTCACAAACTTCATTTTCCAATTGGATTGATAGTAATGACACTAATAAATGATTGAATATCAGAGGATGTAACATAAGATGAAAATGGATTGGTACCAATGGTGGAAAAAAACTTAGAGACCTGAAAAAGCAATACCACCATTATTACACTGTTAGCAATTCAACATTGTAGCATCAATTAATACAGGTGTAAATGTTGAACTTTATACTTAAGCTAATGATATCTCCTTCTTCTTTTTCTTTTTTAACTTATGCTATATATGATATGCATCTTACGTAGTTAAATACCAAGTGATGGTTTTTTTTGGAACTCTTGTTATGTAATTATCAAGTATATAATCTTAAGTACAAATGATTACTTTTGATTTTTGAATGGTGTATAGTTTTATGGGATGATGGTGCTCTTTTTCTTGTATTTGAATGATCTTAAATAGGGAGCAAGCTGTCCAACAATTATATATTTGAAAATTATAAATTGTGATCCAATTTAATTTTTAACCATTATTTATATATAAATATTAGACTTTAGTCACAAAGGCAAAATTATTCAAAAATTACCCTAGTTAATTGTTACTTAACGGAAGTTATAAAATGATGACCAAAGTTTAAAAACCCCTAAAAAAATGTGCAATTTTTTTTTGTAGGGTAAATTTCACAATTTGATCAAAAAAAAAAGATAAGAAGATAATTTCACAATACTAACTTTTTCTATTATAATATAATTTTGTCCATACAAATTAAATTTACAACCACCACAATACCCAGAGTTTTCATATTTGGCAAAACCAAGAAGAGAAATGGCAGCCCTATTAGTTTGTATCAATATGGGGCATACAAAGTGAGTATAAGTGTTCAATTTATATATAAAATCATTTTATACATAAATTATACTTGTCATTGAGATGATTTATACCATAAATAGTTGCCAACATTCTCTCTGTAACTCTTCTTTCTTTTTCTAATTGACATTTCGGCCATTTGACCCAACCATCTATTTTAATTTAGACGGATGTTAAACTAAATTTCAGCCCATTTTTCTCCAAAAAAAAAATCATCTTTATTTTATATTTTTATACAGTTAAATAGTTTGAAAGAAAAACACAATCACTATCAAAAATAAATAGCTTTATTGTTGTACAAGTAATGCGGTTAAATACAAAGGCGGATCCAGGATTTTTGTAAAGGGTGGGCTGATTTAAAGGGATATGAGCTATGAAGCACGGACGCGACACGCGATACGCATTTTGACACGACACCCGACACGCAATTTTTTCAAAATGTAGGACACGAGACGTGGGGGGACACGTTCTTAATTAATTAATTAATTATATATATGTGCAATAAAAATTATAAATATTTAAGAATTCAATCAAATGAAAATAGATTGCATTAATAGCCCAAATGGCAAATATTCAAAACATGATTACTAGATTGTTCCATAATTAAAGCATAAAAAAACATATATAATTACATAAACTAAGTTGTTCCATAGAATAATAAAAACCAAAAGGAGAATATAAAAATAACAATCACTCATTCAACTCAACATTAACCGCTTCAACATTTTGAACTTCATCCCCAAATAGTACCGACTCCAACTCTGGCTCATCAAGAGAGAGAGATGCCATTTGAAGTTCTCCAACATCTTCAAGTGTGTCAAAAGTATCACCGGCAATATTACAATACTTACTATCTCCTATTGTGTAGGCCTTGGGTTGGGGCTAAGTAGTCGTCGATGGCTGGGGCTAAGGTTTTCTTTCGATGGTGGCTGGGAAATGGGGCTAGGTTTTACGGGTTAAAAAGAGAAATGATATTTGTTACGTTTGTTTTATTTTCAAATTGTATTATTATTATTATTATTATTTTCACCCCATATTTTTTATTTTTTTTATATTCACCCCTTTTTATGTGTCCCCAGCGTGTCCTCAGCGTATCCCCAGCTTATCGATGTAAAAAAAATTTATTAAACAATGGGACACTCTTCAACACGAGTGTCTGAGTGTGTCTTCGCGGGTCCGACACGTGTCGGACAAGATACGCGCCCTCCGAGAGAGTGTTCATGCATCATAAGATACGAGTCAATTTTAAATAAACGGGTTTGAATTTAGGAACTAACGAAAATTTTACCATCGCAGGTTTAAAAAAGAACAAGTATTTCATTACTAAATTGCTTATTTACCGTTGTTTTGTCATTCGTAAGATTTTTTTTTAGTACTATGCTCACTTCACTAAAATGCTTATTCTATTATTAATTATAATAATCTAATAAAAAAAGAAGAAGACAAAATTTCTATAAACAACAGTGAACAAATGTGTATATATATGTATTAGATTTGGTGAAAGAGATTATGAAGTGAGTTGGGCTGGATTAAGGTATTAAAAATAAATTTGTATAGTTGATTGGGTTAGGCTAGTATTTTAAATATTGCAACTACTTTAAGCAAAAATATATATATATATATTTGGGGGTGGGTTGCAGCCCAGCTGAACCCCCCCCCCCCCCCCTTTCCTCTTCCCCCCGCGCCTACGCCCTTGGTTAAATAAATGCATTAAAATCATTTTTTATTTATCTATTTTCGTATTTCATTCAAAATTTGTACTAATAACCCTTAATAAACCTTATTTATAAATTACATTTAGATTTTTATATGTGTCGATCTACGATAGCCCAGTTAGAGCATCTCTAATGCAACCATGAATTTGCTAAAAATGAGATGCAACATTAGATTGATCGATAATGAACTATAAATTATTCTCCAATGCAACCATCTGTAATGACCATGAAGATGATGTGGTAAAAATGAAAATAAACATTGTGAGGATGACCCTCTATTTCTAGATGGTCTCTTAGATAATGTCTTAATGCCACATCATTATTTTTGTGTATTAACTTTTCTTTTTTAAGCTTTCAAATATTTTAATTGTAATTTTTTAATTTATTTATTAATAGAAGTTACACATTAAAAAAGTATAGATCAAAATCTATTAAATAAGACCCATTTTACATATAAAATTATTAATTTATTTTTTTAAAATTTATTAATAAATAATATCTTGGACAATCCTATTGAAAATAGTTTTTATAAAACTTGTTCATCAAAAACCTTTTTAACATAAAAAAGACATAATTATATGACCATGGTTAAAAAGTATCTAATCTATTTTTATATTGTAAACGCGCTTATATACATATAAATGTTAAGAAAACTAATGATAGTAATTGTTAATACGATGTTTGACTATTTTGTTGCGTTATTCTTTTATTAAGTTTTGTCATTGCATATTTTGGAGGGCTGTTAAGGCATTGAGTAATTACTTTTTATTTAATTTAAATATTTTTAACTTCCAATATTATTTTTTTTAATTTCATCCACAGACGGTATAGAACAAGATAAAATTTTGAAAGAAAAATACCCAACCCCACCTATACATAAGACATTCTTAGTTGACTTGATTTTATTTGCCAACGACTCGGGGTCGAGGGCAAACCGCCAATCCCAAAACCTATAAATACGTACTTTTATTTGACTCCATTTTCTTCAATCCTTTTTCCCTTGTTTTGTCTCCATTGATTCTATCCTTTGAAGCAAAAGAGAGAAAGGGGCATAGCATAATGGAGGCGAAGATCAACCAATTAATCGAATCGGTTTCCTCTTTCTTCAGCGCCGGAGATCAGATCCCATGGTGCGAACGCGACATCATCGTGGTAAGCATTCCTTTTCTTCTTTTTTTTTTTGCTCAAATTATTATGCGGAGAAATATGAAAATGCTAGATTTTTGTGGACACGATTTGGATATAAGTAATTTAAAGAAATAAATTCAAAAACTAATTAGCATTCTAGTGGTTGAGAGCTATATTGCTGAAGCTTTTTGAGAAGTTTCGAAACGTCATTGCTTGCGCTATAATGTAATTTATTTTGTGAAAAAAAAAAAATTTGTGAGGGAAAAATTGGAAAGGAAAATATGATAAGGCTTTAATAACGGCCTAATTGACTTCTGGTTTTATGTAATATAATAGCAGATGTTTGGCTTTTGGGAAAATGATGGCAAAACAGGAGGAAAGCAAAAACTTTCGTGTAAATTAAACATTCTCCTGGCTCCCACAGTTTGGTTTTGGGGAAAATGAGAGAAAAAACTGAATGAAAGTAAAATTTTCTCAGCAACCAAACGGAGAGTTGGGGTTTCCCTGCTCATTTGCTTGCATATACGGACTTCGATTTCTTTCAAGATGAGAGTTGTTTTTGACAAATTAGATGGTTTATAGAACATTGATGTTTATGTTAATTCTGTGTTGTATGAAAAGAAGCACACCATAAAAATATGATAATCCCTGCAAGAAATGGAATAATTATGTTTTTGCACAATGCTATCTAAACCCGTAGGGCCGTACTTATTAGAACTTATTAGAATGAAATAAATAGGATCTACACCTTCTTATTGACTCGCCTTAAAAACATCATCTAGTCTATTAGGGTGGTATTATAAATAGATAGAGTACATTATTTGGCTGATGAAACATACGAAGCTTTTAGTCATTTTAGTTATTAAAGATGTTGAAGAAAGTCCCAAAGAAAATTTGCGAAAAGTTTGTGTAGAAAAGTTTGTGTAGTTTATTAAAGATAGACTTGGCGTTAAGGTTATATTGTTAGGGAAGTGATGAGTTGGCAGATTGAGTGGTAGGTTTCTCCTTTATAAGCTGATAAATTAATACTCCATACATTTCCAACATTCTTGTAAATTTTCTCTCTAAACCTGTTATCTACTTTTTTTAGCAACTCAAAATCTTATAATAGAAGATCTCCACTGTGAGAAGATTTTGCTAAATTAAAATATATATTGGAAATATATTAGTTATTATGTACGACAACCACTCATCATTTTCTCTAGAATTCAGTAAGTATTTGAAGATATAAGAAACTTTGTATCCCAACCCATTTGCCTGTTATTATGTATCCCAACCCATTTGCCTGTTATTACATGCTAGTTTCACGTCATCGTCTTGCTGAAATCAAATCCAAAGCATTTTAATTTGCTCAGATTATATTATATAAGTTAGACAGTTTTAATTAGTTAAAATTTAATTTCTCATACCTAGTATTATAAAGGTATATAAGATTTAATAAATAATGACTGACAAATAATTTTTTAAAAAAAATTTAGTTACCTCCAATCCCTCAAGCTGATTTTTTTTAAATTGAATAATCCATCCCACAAAAATGTTACGAGTTTGGAAAAGAAAACTAGAAAACTACTGTATAAATAATTAATAATCATTTAGAGTAGGTGAAAATGTTGATAAATATAATAAGTGTGAGCTTTCAAAATGTGTGAGCAAATAAAACATTAAGTGTGCTGGCCTTTTGGGTCCAAGTTTTAATGTCTGTCTTATTTATATTTTTAAGATGTGTTATAGCAAGAGCAATTTTTGCATCGAAAATGATAACAATAACAAGATAGTGTTTTTTTATTTGGACTAAGTTGGGTAATGGCTTATTATTGTATATTTTCGGGGATATTACTTTGTGCAACAGTCAAAGCTCGAGATGCAAAGCAGTAATAACACTGCTCGAGATAGTAATAACACTAGGTTACTAGTTTGAGTCATAGAGCGGCAAAAGTGCACCAAGTAGACTTGCAATATCTAATTTGGGGGGTGGGGGGGGCGCAAACTCTGATACCATGTTAGGAACCATCTGTCCCATCTTAAGAAGTCAGCCGACAATGTATATCATGCTCTTCAACACCTCCATTCTACAACTTCGTATATTTATGGCCTTGATTCTTCCGCCATTATTGATTTAACAGGGGTGCGAGAAAGAAGTAGCAGAGGCTGCAAAAGGTGACTCGGAAGAAGTAAAAGCTGGAAGCATAATGCGATTATCGTGGGCTCTTGTTCATTCCAGACAACAAGATGATGTGCACCGTGGGATAGCTATGCTTGAAGGTTGGCAAAACTAAATTAAATTATTCATTCATTTTCATATTTTTTTTCTTTTTAAATCACATTTACTGGTCCTTTATTATTTCATTATCTTTTGAGGCAATGGATTGTCCCATATAAATTACTTATTTCTCCTTCATTCTCTTCAACATTTTTCTTCTTAGCTACGCATGTTATATTATTTTTGGTTTCTTATCTGGGAAACATTCGCACATCAAGGGCCGACCGGAGGGCAGTGGCGTAGCCACACTGTGGCGAGGGGTGCAGGTGCACTCCTGACGATTTCGATAATTTTTTTTTAAAAAAATAAAATAAAATAAATATTTTTTTTAAAAAAAAATAATATAAGGATTTATATGTATAAATTTATAGTTGAGAGTATACAATTTGAAGAAATAAAAGTGGAGAGCTATTTGGATAATTGAAATACACTTAAGTGAAGAGGGAGATCCGAGTCTCTCCCCCCTTTCTTTTTCCATTCTCTTCTCCCCTATTCTCTTGTTTTTGCAAGTGCTCAAAGTATCAAACATTTTCCGTTTCACACCACGTCTCCACTGCACTGAGCCACCGATCTCCTCTCCGACTTTCCTTGACTGGTGACCCCGTCCGGCTGTCCAAAGCACCGTGGGTCACGCACACGAAATGGAAAAGGTTTCAATTTAGGGTTATTCTTATTCTTATGTTGACAAGAAATTTAGAGTTTGTGTTTGTTCGTATACGTATAAAAAAAATATTTGCGCACCCCCGGCTGAAAATTTCTGGCTACGCCATTGCCGAAGGGGTTGGCTAATGTTGATAATAATTAGGCTAGACGAGGCTAGAACCGAAAACTTAATATATTACATCACTAAATTAAAAAAATTGGGCTGGGCTACATCCTTGGTCGATCTGGGGCTGGGTCCACCCTTGACCACAGTGCTGCAGTTTAAGAATCCCACTGTCTTTTTATGGCATATCTTAGATTAAGAGTTGAGTTTCTAAAATATTGTATTGAAGTTGACAACAGGGAATCGCCTGAATTATATTTAGTTTCTCGACTTCTGAAGCGTTGAAACACATGCAAATTTTTTATGAATTTATACCTTTTTCACTTGTGGGTGTCAAATTTATGATTTGTATATATTGGTTAACTTTAGAAAGTGAATAACTTTTTGTTTGCAGCTTCGTTAGCCAAGAGAAGCAACAGTCCATTGCAAGAGAGGGAGAAACTTTATCTTCTTGCTGTTGGAAACTATAGAAGTGGTGAATTCTCAAAGAGCAGGAAGCTTTTGGAAAAATGTTTGGAGGTTTGTTATCCGTTTCCTTTCTTTTCTTTTCATTGCCGCCGTTTGGAGGAAAATCTATTACAAAGTGGCATTTTCTGTCTTTACAAAAACAAACCATATATCCCATGTTTTTGAATGGTTTTTAACTCCATATATCTATGGTAGCCTCTCAAATTAAGAGTCCTAATTCGGAAGTCAAACATATTAAGAAATACTACGAACTTCAAAATTACACATTATCTATGGGAGAGAGAGAGTTAATCTCATTAATTAAAGTAAAGCCCTTGTAATTAAAGGTTAGTATTGATATATCAGGTCAATTTATAAACTAATCATAGGATTTTGACTCTCTTAATTTGGGACGTCATAGAAAAAAGAGTGGTATTCTTAATTTGACACATTGAGAGTTTATCTCATTGGCCCTGAAGAAAAGCTATATTGGGGAATTAGAAAACCTTTTATTTTCTTCTGTTTGTCTAATTTCATTTTTTTTAAATATCTTTTTGGTGAGTAGATTTCACCTGATTGGAGGCAGGCTTTGTCACTCAAGAATATGGTCGAAGAACGAATTACCAAAGGTAAAAATGACTTCAAATTTCTTCTAATAATATGTGGAGAAATGTTATTTGTCAAAACAGTATTATTGGCTTCTGTCATCGCAAATGATTCATTGAATTGTTATATTGTATGCTTTCAAAGTAGAAGGTAGTACGTTACTTTGACAGAAGCCGTTTTATATTTAGTTATTGCATTCCTCATTTTACATTTTATTTTTTGATTATATTATCGTGAGACTAAGATTAGTGCAACAATTGGAGGACAGATGGCGTCATTGGAATCGGCATTACTGCTACTACAGTTGGACTTATCGTCGGGGGACTTGCGGCAGCATTGGCCCGAAGGTAGGCTTATCAATGGGATCCAATTTTAATCCGATCCTTTATCCAGATATTGGTGGTATTTTGCAATCCGATAACACGTCTGTCTGATTACTAAATGGATCGGATGTGGATTTCTTACCAACCGGATCCGAATATTTACCTCTTAAAAATTAAGTCGAATACTTATACTTGAATATGGGCAAAAAAAATAAAAAATTAACAATATCGTGAAAGCAAATGATGCATTGATTTGTTGTACTATATGTTTAGAACAGTGCTTTGCTTAAGTAATTTGTATTTTGTATATACTATGTTTGAATATAATTTGAGAAGGTTATGTGTGAAAAAAAATGCAACAAAATGACGTGGCATGATTTAGTAAAAAGTGGTTCTAGATGTGCATGCTTGTAAATGTAGTTGTTTTGCTTTTAATAAACAAGCATTGTTTTTATACAAGCAAATTATAGATTTTGGATGCCCGTTATGTATATATCTTTCCTCATATAATTTGTTTACAACAGTTATGTGTAACTACATTTGTTGTTTTAATATTCCTAATTTTATTTTTTTTGTGTGAATTTGAATTCCATATGGAAGCAAACAAGAGATGTATGCATCTGTTCTTGTCCTACCTTAGGTATTAAATAACTTTTCCTTTTCTCGAATGACTTTAATGGCTCGTTTGGTTCAAGATTTAAACCATTTCAGAATGATACTTCCATTCCGAATGGCTCGTTTGGTTCACGATTTCCGCGTTTGGTTCAAACCATTTTAAGTCCGGAGGAATAAATTATTCATTCCATTCCGGAACAAACCTTTCCCCCCAAGCGTTTGGTTCATTTAAATCATAAGTTTTAAGTCCGGAAATCATTACCAATGGAACAAACCTTTCCCCCCAAGTTCTCCCATTTAAATCATAAGGAATAAATCTAAAATACCAATACTTTTCCTTATGAATAAATAATTCTTTTTCCATCAGTGTATGAAAATTTTTTTTATTGTTTGGAACTTTTTTTTTTAATTATGCTGCTGCACTAAAATAATACTTTTCCTTATGAATAAAAAAAATAATTCTTTTTCCAACTTTTTTCTTTTCTTTTTTTCTGTTGTAATTTTTTTTTAATTACAAAAATTGTAATTTTTGTTTGGAAGTTTTTTTTTTAATTATGCAGGGCATGCTGCACAAAAATGAAAAAAAAAATTTTTGTAACTTTATTATAGTAATTGTCTCTTTTGAGAAATTAGTAGGTGATGTCTTTTTTTCTGTTGTAATTTTTTTTTAATTACAAAAATTGAAAGGCATAATTTTGTAATTGATACAGGGCATGTGTATTTTATTCCTATTCCCGGTAATTTATTATAGTAATTGTCTCTTTTGAAACATCAGCAGGTGGCATCCTAGTCTTCTCATCTTATAAAAAGCCAAGGCAAAATAACTTTCCAAGAATCAAGTAATTGATACTTTATTTTATTCCTATTCCCGCTCATGAACCAAACATCAGCATCAGCATTCCTAATGCCAAGAAAATCTAACTCAAACGAGCCTTAAAAGTATCCAAGAATTGTGTAAGAAAGTATTCCCATTCTATGCTTTGGAATACTTTGAGAAATTTTGGTAGGGAAATCTTTTTTGATATTCTAGTTCTAGTGCAAATAATTGAGGGTTTTATACATTTTTTATTAAAATATTTCTAATGCATCAACCTGCCTTTAAAAAGTTTTGCTTTGGAATACTTTGAGAAATTTTGGTAGGGAAATCTTTTTTGATATTCTAGTTCTAGTGCAAATAATTGAGGGTTTTATACATTTTTTATTAAAATATTTCTAATGCATCAACCTGCCTTTACATACACACTATGGGAATCTCTACTTTCCTTTTTCCAAAAAAAAGAAAAAAGAAGAGTAACACCCAAAGATGATAGGTTAACCTCTCAAATCTCAATATGGATAAAGTTTTTTGTATTTTATTAAAATATGTTGTATTTACTATTTTAGCCTTAAAATACGTAACAGATTTTTTAAAGATAGTGTTTAATCTTCCTTTCTTTTCAACTCACAAACTAAGAACAGAGAAAGTAACATTATCTTTCTTCTTAGACTTGCAAATGAAGGATATAAATAATTTTCCTCTCTCCTTTTCTATTACCTCCGAGTAATACTTCTTCTTTTTCCCCCTTTTTGAGTATTTTAAACACGTTTTTGTTTAATCGGCGAGCATTTAACATACACAACCTTTTGAATTTGTGGGGGTTTTGATGTTGTCTCCAATTTTTATTAATTTTCCTATGTTCAAAATAATTTTATTAATTATAGATTTCAATAAGCAGAGGTGTGTAATACATAATATAATATTACATTATTTTAGATGGGTACGCTGTTTTAACCGTCAAACTAACGTGGTCCTAATTTTCTTTACAATATACAAAAAATTGTCTTCAAATTTTCTTCCTTCGCATAGGCTTATTAATTTTGTTAAAATGAAAATATGTTGTTACCTTTAAATTTGTGTTCCAATTACATATTTTGCTTTTGACAAAATTATTTTATTACACATCTTCAAATTCAATGGCCTGTATAGTGTATGGTGGACATTTAAAAACAAAAAACAAAAATAGTCTCTAATCACAACTGCGATCTCTTTGCAAATATAATATGACATAATAATTATTTTACATGGTATTAACAAATACTTGGTTGCAAATATAATATGACATAATAATCATTTTACTTCATGTTTAAAAAACGTTATATATAGAGAGAGTATCTCATAGACAATGACACAATGTGTAGATATCAACATATGGCATGACATTTTCGGATTAAGAAAAAAATCAGTTCCATTTGTTTTCTATCTTTTAACTCTAGTTCTACGGTCCAGAATAATTAGTTATATTTCACAATCTTTCAAGAACTATCAAACAAATCAAGATCAATATATAATATAACTTATTTTTTCGGATAATGGAAGATGAGAAAGAAAATAATATAAATATAACATTGGAGACATTTCCTTTAAGGTTGTTTATGGTTTACACAACATGTGCCAACTAAAATAATGTGATTTCACTGACTCCTTGTTCTGCCAATCTGGAACCTATTACTAAAAGGTTTTCACAGTCAAAGATTCATTCTCTAGCATTGTTTAAATACATAGTTTAAGCCAAAAGACTTGGCTGTTTAAGCTTTGACTTTGATATTAGTTTTGGACAAGACGAAACAATATTGTTGCAGTTCTGGCCGAAATGCAATATTGGACAAGACGAAACTAACTAAAATTAAGTTAGTTTTAGTGAAAAAATGGAAAAAAGATATATAGGACTCAAATGGAGTCTATGGTACAAGGAAACTCGGCAAGCTGACTCGTCGAGTCACCAAAATGTTGCAGTTCTGGCCGAAATTTGGCCAAGCCAAGGCGAGTCTAAAAGGACTCCTCTTCCATCTGCTCTTTCCCGCTCTACGACTCTTCGTTATAACAAAAGAAACCATCAACAGAGTAGGTGAGATTGCCCTTTCGACCCTACTTGGAGATCACTCCAAAAGATCAACCAACCTAACATAACCCACTTACACAACCTAAAGGCTTGGCCCGGTCTAAAGGAAGAAGATTATACTCTGTAGACCTTGTAGAAAAGAGGATAAGAGAAGTAGCCCATAGAGGTACTGCAGATAAAAAATAAAAACACTGTAGAATCCAATCCAATTTATCTTTGTAGCATATAGACGTGGGTAACTATTCAAATTTCAAACCCAAGCATAAAAACCATACCGTACCTCCTAGTACTAGACAACTTTGGGGGTGGGGGTTGTCAATTGAAAAGGTATTACAATCTACTAAGTCAAACACTCGGTTACTGCTGTTTAGTAAAAAAGAGAGGTACAAATTGTAACTTAAGAAGCTAAGGAAATTGCATGAAACCTTATCGTATTAAAGGAGTATCTAATTGCACCTCTTAAGATTGATTCTAAAATCTAAATGCATTCAGATTTAGAGGTAAAACAAAAAGTTGTTTGATTCGTTAAGTTACAAGAACTCAAGGGTAATTTGTTAATGTGATTATTGCATCTGAATAGTGTAACATTTTGAAACTGCCCTTGTGTATTTTGCTAAAGTGTGTTTCCGAACAAAATATAAAGACATAATAGTCGAAGTAACCTGCATTTAGCATATTCTAGGATATAGATGAATACGAACCAAAATCTCTACATTCAGATATCAGACTTCAGAAATAGACACAAAAGCATCCATTTTATCTCCAAAACTTAGTCTCAGAAGCTCATGCCTACAACTAATCCACAAAAGAAGAGAGACAACCTTACAAATTCACCAACTAAACAAAAGTGCACCTTGAAGCATATAACAACCTAATATTAATAATCAATTCTTTAAACAAACACAAATAAAAAGAAACAGGACATTTCAACATGCCATTTAGAAACAACAGATAAGAAACCTGTGAAAGCTTCACAAACTTCTCCATGAATTAGGCAACAAGCAAATTAATGGGTACCTTTTTATATTTGTTCAAAGAGACATGAACTAAAACAACAAGAACAACACTACCTAAACATTATACACAATTCAACATAAAACAGGATCTTAGTTCTTAATCTTAACACTAAATCAAAATCCTAAACACATAAATATCCACTAACATTACTACTACTTGAATTACAACAAATTCCTACAACAAAATACCAGAAATGTATCCCTCATCCACCATTCATGAACAGCATCTGGGGCATCGAATCAACCCGTTCTCGTTGCAATTCGGGCACCTTGTCAACTTCCTTTCGCCTTCCTCAAAAACTTTTCTACTTCCACTGCAATTCGAGCACGGCACAAATCTTGCATCCCCACAATTCTCGCAAACAAAACCGGGCTCTTTCAACGGAAACCCTTCGAAAAATTTCCCCAATTCTCCCCCCTCGTGAAGTTGTTTAATCTCCTCTCCACTTCCAATATGCTTTCCTCTAACGAACACTTGTGGCAAAGAAAATGGTTTCCCTCCAAACACACCCTGCAATTCCTTCCTATAAGCCGCATCCATCGAAATATCCCTTTCGTCTACATAAACCCTAAATCCCCTCAAAATCATCCGAACCATGCAACAATCTTCGTACGTTTTCCTAATTCCTCTCAAGCTAGTATAGTACAACACAATCCTATCTTCACTGCAGGGCAAATACAACTCACTACTCGACGATATTAACTTACTCGTAGCACCGAACGAATCCAAATCGGACCCAATTGACCGAAATGATTTAGGGTTTGTTTCTTTAAACCCTAATACCCTAGATGACAATGCTCTCCTATAACTCGAAACCACATTCGGGTCCATTTTCGCAAGCAATGATTCTTCAGATAAATGCTTCCACAATGGCTTAGAATCAGAATGTTCCACCAATTCATAAGAATTGAATGAGCAAAAAGAATCATTCTTACAATTCTTGGGCGATTCCGATTTTGGGTACTGAACTACGTCGTAATCGAAATCCAAATCATCCAGCCCTTCCATTAGCTCCCAAGTATTGATTACCGAGTCCAGCGAGGACTGATCTTTGTGGGTCTGCAAAGGGAAAGAATTGGTGGTTTCTTGATTTTTCAAATTAGGGTTAGGATTTGGAATTGGGTCAATTAGGACAAGAGAGCCATAAGTAGTGGAAGTGAGAGAAACCAAGTGATTCGTATCACCTTTACGCAAAGCAGGGTGATGAATTAGGGGTGTAGGTAGAGAAAGAGTGCGAGAAATTGGGGTGGAAGATGGATCTGAAAATGAATTTGAAGAAAATGAAGATGAAGAATTTGAAGGTTGTTCTTCAGTGGGTGTAGTGAAAAGGGTATGGGGACGAGAAGCAGTGCAGCCCATGAATGAATGATGTTGGAAGATAAAAGAACTCTTTCTCTCTCTAGAAATGTACCCTTTTTTCCTTTTTTTCTCTGTATGTATATGTGTCTTCCTTTCTGTTCTACTTTTTTGATGTGCTTTTTGGGGGTATAGAGAGAAAGCAAATACAGAGAGAAAGAGAGAGAGATGTGTGCGTCGGTGAAAAGGAGCTTTCAGGGGAGTTGGGGGAAGAAGATGACACAAATAATGTAATAAATGCAAAAATTGGAGGAGGGTGTTTTAGAGCATCTACGACAGTAATGCGTCAAATTGAGGTGGGAAAATATGTTGAATAATAAATAATCAGGGCTGTTATTAACACACTCTACTCTACTTTTTAACATTTTATTTTTTTCAAACGTTTCACAAGTATATTTTATATTTTTTAACACTTTAAATATTCTGTTTTTAATTTTAAGATTAATTAATACTAATCTAAAAAATACTCCACTTAACTCTCACCACTCCATTTTCTTTCTTTATGCAATTCAAAAAAAAAATCACACCACCCACCCTACAAATCTCATTTTCAATCTTCTGCTTCTAATTCTTTTCTAATCTAGTCGTTTCCTCTCAAATTTTTTCGTTATTGGTTAAAAAGAAAATTTTGCCATGTGTTATTGATAAGAATATATTAGTTCTGATTTTTAAGAAGAACAAATAAGTGTTTTTGGTTTAGCCGATGCACACGCCATGTCAAAACAAGTTCTACCATGGATGAAGGTTTGCTCAGTTTCTAGGAACCGAGTGTTCTTCATCATACTTGGCCCAAAGGAACCGAGTAAAATATAAGTCACTCGGTCCTAAGGAACCGAGTGGAATTGGAAAAATGACCCAAAACCTAACTCAGTTCCTTAGAACCGAGTAACCTGTATTTTACTCGGTTCCTTTGAGTTGAGTATGATGAATAACATTTGGTTCTTAGAAACCGAGTAAACATTCTTTGTAGTTTTTTTTCTGTTTTTATTTTTATTTTTTGCGTTTATTTGTATTCAATGATCTATAAATAAAAGAAAATATAAATGAACAACAAAAATATAAATATCCTACTTCTTTTGGAGAAGGAAGATGATTTCAATGGTGGTGGTGGTGGCGGCGACGGCAGCGGTGGTGGAGAGGAGGAGGAAGAAGAAGAAGAAGAAGAAGAAGAAGAAGAAGAAGAAAAGAGATTTTAATTTATGGATATATAATTAATTTGTGTTTAAATGATGAGTTTAATGTTTTAATCATTAATTAAAAATAAAAAAGTGGTGTGTCAATAGAATAATCAAACTTTTTTTTTTGAAGAAATGTTAGCGAGTGAATTAGTGTGTGTTAATAGCAGTCCACTAAATAATTGATATTTAGTTGATAAAAAATTATTTTATATATAAATTTTATATATTTTTATTTTTGTTTTAATAGTTCATATTTATAATTTTTTGTAAAATTAATATATACTAATTATATGAAAACACATGTAATATATAATATTCAACATTTTTTATAAATATTTTTTATTTATATTTAAATTGTTAAAATGGGTATTGATTTTAAAGATCTTGATGGGTATAATTCAAATATCCAAGTTTTATTACAAAATATATTTTTTATTTTTAATTATACTATTTTAAAATTTTTGTAAAAAGTTAGAAAGAGAAAATGATGAGTTGGATGTGTAAAATGCACACTCATTTTACACAAAAGATGATGTGACATATTTTATACAATACTATTAGAGTATCAAAATTATACACAATGTATAAATTTTATACAAATTTTATATAACATAATTTACGCATGCTTATTGGATAACGTTTTTTAATAGATTATTTAATGATTTAGACCATTAAAATTTTTTAATTCATTAATCAATGAAGAACGTGTTTATTGGGTTTTGTTGATGATAGCTTTGACTTCACATTGTTAATCTTTTTATAGATATCTTACTTCCATACTTTGGAAAATTAGGAGGGTTGAGTGGCATATTGAATACTTTAGACTTGACAGGTGCAAAAAATAGATATACCATATAATTCATCTTTGTCTCCTTCTATATTTTTACATTAATTGTCGCCTAATCTCTTTACTATTTATGAGTTATATGTGTGTCATTTGATTTGATATCTACTAACTATGTCGATGCTCACTTAAACTTGCTCCATTTTTCCGGGCATTCATTATCAATATACTATATAATTTGAGACAAATGCAAATATATTGTACAATATTATATTTCATAATTTATAATATTTTGTAAACTTTGAAAACACTTTAAAATAATTTGATAGTATTTGATCAAGTATTAAAGGTATTTTTTTTCTTTGTATCTAATGTTGTGGGTTTAAATCTTTGGTCCAATTATTTTATAATTTTTCTAAAATACATTAATAACTTCATAGACACAAGAATTTATAAAATTAATCCTGCCTTCCTTGGTTTAATTATTTTTATTGTTGTTAATTTTATGTATTGAATGAAAAATGATAATATGTGCTTTAAAAATATATGTTAAACATATTATAAATAAATAAAAAATCTCACATGTGAAAATTTATATCCTATTAAATGTGTATTTAGTTTTTTTTATTATTATAAATAAATTGTTAACGTATTCTCTTAAAACACACATTAACATAATCTTCCATTTGTTATTGTCATTCTGACTTCATATTATTTTGTGTAAATAATTCAAATGGAAACAAAATAATTAAAGATGTATTCGTGTCCCATTTTTGGCTGAAGCTGTCCAACAAGAAACCAACAACACCAAAACCGAAAGGCAAAAAACTCCAAAACGTTGTACCTTGATTCCTTTTTTAAATTTGGATTTACTTGAAAATTTTCCCTCCAGACAAATTATACAAATTGTTAATCAACCTTTTTGTCGATAACTGTGTAAATGATGTAAATACTTTGTTATAATGATCGTAAGATCATATGGGTCTTGGGATATGGGATATAAATTTAGTATCACTCGTTGAATTTATAACGTAAGGGTTAGTTAGATATTTATAAAAAATCGATGAACAAGATACAAACATTTGATCTTGTTCTCTAAAATATATTATGATTCAATCCATTACACTACTTTATTATTATTTTATTATGAATAATTGTATCTAATATTTTTCTGTAATTTACAAGACATTCTTTTGTATGTTTACAATAAAAACTCGATAAAATAATAATTTTACTAAATTAATAAATTTTGTTGGTCCCGACTTAGGCCCAAGAGTTAAATTAATATTTTTGCTAAAGTTATAAGAGTATCTCCAATAGAATAATTAAAACTAAATAATCAAAATAACTTTTGATTATTAATTTAGTAAGTTGTTAAAGTTAACAGTGTAGGATTTTTCAATGGCTATTTTTTTTCAATAATCAAATTTGCAGGGTCCATTATATTGATTGTCTACAAATTAATCAATTTGAATTTTGTTTCAAAAAAAATGAGGAAAAAATTATTTAAATTTGAAAAGATTCTCTTTTACCTAATAGAATTAGTGGATCCCTCATTTTGGTTATTGAAGAAGGTCGTTAATTTTGATTATAAAGGAAGTAGATTTGGTTATTGGTTAAAATGTCCTAACATTTGATTATACCATTGGGGTAGTCTTTTTAGCCAACATTGTTAAAATTAATTATAATTGTTATTTTAATTATATCATTAGTGATGCTCTAAGATAATATTTTTTTTATAAGGTTTCCTTATGCTCGTCGGATACATATATTAATAATTTACATTTCTAGACCTACTATGATAACTTATCAAAACATGAGTACAATATTATTATTTTTTTTCCTGAAGTTTATATTTGCTTAATTAAGTTTGTAGGAAATAAAAATTTAGGAAAGACCGGTATCACACAATATTTGAAATACAAATCTTTCAAATTATTTATCAAAGAATAATATAATTTATTTAATTAAGTTTATAGAAAATAAAATATAAGGAAAATCAAGAGACCAATATTGAAAACACAAATATTTTAATAAATTAATAAATTATCAAATTATCGATAAATTAAAACTTTATTTAATTAATAAAATGAGTCGGTCTCAACCTTATTAATTTATAGAGTTTTTAGTATATTGCAATTTACGAGGATGGCGTCTTTTTTGAAGTAAAAATAATCACCCTTAATCCTACTAATTTGTCAAGCAAACGGACAGAAAAAAATACAAAAAAATGCATATATAAAGTCAAAAATTAGTGGTGAAAACGATTAAGCAAATAGTGTTAAATTTCAGGAATTATATTCTCCTCATTTTATTAGTTTTGTTTGTATGAAATGCATAGATGGTTGTTAAGGCGACCTTAAAAATTGGGTAATTAGCACTTTTGATCATTAAAGTTTATCATTTTTTCTATGGTTGTCTTGGATCTCTTTTTTTGGCTGAAACATCCCTAAAGTTTGTTACTCATCCCACATTCGTCCAAAAGTGGATGCCCTGTTAAAGATGTAGACATAAAATGCACGTGGAAGGCACGAAGTCAACTGTGTAGAAGCAATTTAAGTATTTCAAATCAAAAGCAAGTGAAAACCCTCTCTCCCTCTTCCCCCTTCGTTTTATCCATTTCACCGTCGAAGCTCACCATGCCGCACCGGACTTATGATTTGGTAATTCTTCTTGCTGATGATGGAGTCTCCATTTAATGATGATGAAGTCTCCATTTAATGATGATGAATCAAGAAAATAAAATTTGGGGATTTTCTTGGAATGAAAAAAACTAAAAGAAAAGGGAAAAAAAAACCTTCAAGCCACACACAGCTACAGAAAATCCAGACTAGATCGGAGTGAAAAGTCTTTACTCAATCAATCGAAGACTTAAATTATTCTCCGATTGGCTTCTTTAAGTAATGACAAAGCCTTTTAAGCTACATATAGCCGCATAAATGAACTAGCTATGCTGCCCAAAGTTGTTAATTATTTCTTAGACCAGGTGAGGCTTTTGTTCATTAAACTGAAAAAGAAACATGACTAAACATTATTTTGCATTCGATGGTTTTTTATGCAAATTCTAATGCATTATTTTTCCTTTTGAAGGTTGTTGAAATTGCAAGGGCAGAAAACAAATATTCTGCAATTAAAAGAAAAGGAGAAAAAATAATTAAAAAAAAAACTTATCCAAATAATGAAAGCACAAAATCCGCCTAAATTCAGACTAGCTCGACACTAAAACAGCCAAAATAGAAACAACCACCGATCTAGGTGGCGTGGTAGCGGCAAACTTAATTGAATGCTTGGTAGCGGAGGTGGAGGCAGCAAAAAGAGGCGAGAGAGGATGAACGTAAACGAAAACTTTCATACCATTGTAGCAATCACTGGTGCCACATACGAAATAATACCTCTTAGCTTGGGTAAGAAGAGAGGGGAAGGGGGAAGAAGACGAAAGGGAAAGAGGGGAGAGAGGGATTTTACTTGCTTTTTATTCGAAATACCCAAATTGCCCCTGCACAGTCAATCTCATGCCTTGCACGTGCATTTTCCTTCCACATCTTTAACGGAACATCCATTTTTGGACGAATGTGGGACGAGTAACAAACTTTAGGGATGCTTCAGCTGAAAAAAAAAAAGATCTAAGACAACCGTGGGAAAAGTGGTAAACTTTAAGGGTCAAAAGTGCTAATTACCCTTAAAAATTATTTCCCGTGCATATATGTTTAAAATTATTCAGTTATGGATTGGGGGTTGTCGAATTTTTAATTTCTACTATTATACTATTACACTAGATTTAAATCCGAGCAATGCACAGGCGTTTAGAAAAAAAAAATTAGGCATGCTTCATAGTGTTAATAAATTCCAGAAATATTATATGAAATAATATATAGTCACCATACAATAATATGTCATACAAAAAATTATTATTATTACTTCATTTTATTTATTGTAGAGGATAGTGCCATAAAAAACTAATTACTAGTTGCTATGAAATGAAGATTATTCTACTATAAATCTTCATATGTAAGTATGTAATTGGAATCTTCTATGAACATATAAATACATTAAATGTTTGAGCTTGAGCAATGATACATATTATTGTTAAAATATGGTGGTGTTGATTGCTAAATAATTCTAAAAATTTTAACTGCATGCAACCCCCCCCCCCCCCCACCAAAGAAAACTAAATGTAAAATTGAACTTTGCAAGCATTACCAAAAGAAGTGTATTCAAATTGCGTTACCAAAATTTGAACTATTCATCATATAATTATGTTTAAATTATAACTTAATGATAATTAAAAGTAAAATATTCAAATTGAAGTTACAATTTTGATCAAATTTATAAGATAGGCAACTAATTAAACATTGAAAAGTTGAAAGGTTGAATAAAATTTTGCCTTTTTGATATACAAACTTAAATTTTGTATATAAATTTGAAGGCTGAATACTTAAAAAAGAAAAGTTTGACAGAGCTTTTATCCTTTCGGGGGAAAAATTAGAAAAAAAAAAAGAAGAAGGGAAAATGGCCGGTTAATGAAGGCATTACCACATCTCATAGTCTGTATCTTAATTGTGGTACTCTATAAAATAGCTAATATGCATATACAAAACTATCTTATTGACCTGATTAAAATGTATAAGCAACAAAAAATGTAAATTATATCTTATTGAATTAATCTTTAGCATGATACAAAAAAGTCTGCTCAATTAATTAAATAAAAAGGCTTCTTTACCCACGTCATGATTCATTGGGATTCAATGAAGTTAGCTCAACTTCAGGGCATTTAAACTCTTGAACTGCACGTTCTTCCTCCTGTATGAATAATTACCATAGGATCACTATTTGAAATGACAATCCAGTCACGCAAGTTTGAAGTCGATAACGCAGCGGTAAGGGGCGTAGCCAAGAATTATAAGTGACCCGGGCTAAGAATTAAACAATGACAACGTTAAAATATAACAAACCAAAATGCAAATATAATATATTCAAATGCATACAAAAGATACCAACTTTTTATATACGTTAGAAGTGTAGATATGAAATATTCAAAAATATATAAAAAAAATATAATAATTTTCCCTTATATCTAGCCATGTACGCCATAAATACAAACAAAAAGACATAATAACCTATCGTAATTGAACCCTGCACTCCTTAATCTTTGCCTTTCTCTCTCGTTTCTCTCTCCTTGCGTGAAAACCGAAGACAAATGATTTTAGTTAATATTATTTAAATGAAGGTTATGTGGTAAATGAATTGATAAAATTTTAATAGGTGTAAAGTAATAATATTAAAAAAAATGAGGTAGGCTATACACATATATTTATAAATAAAATTTAAGTCTACTACTAAAAAAATTTTAAAAAAAAATTAGACCCGGGCTACAGCCCGGGCTAGCCCAAGCACAGCTCCGTCCCTGGCAGCGGTATTAGCTGAGGCTTTAAAAAGCTATCAACAACTTCATTCGGATAGCCGTGATTGAAAAGAAGAGCAGTAGGCTGCCAACAATCTGCGAGCAAAATCGGAGCAGTTATTGCCCATTGCAGGTAATGGAATAAGAACATGAATGCCAAAGAGAAGCTCAGAGGTAGATGTGGCCATATGCGCGTCTCCGTTGCTTCAAATTAAAGGATACACATACAGTGAATACCTTTAAAAAAAGCTATATATTGGTATTGTTTTTCACTCAAGTATTTTGTCAAACAACATATACGCATGATTTTTTTTTTCTATGATTGTGGTTGTTTGCTGCCCTACTGCTTTGGTTGTTTTTTATTCCTTGCCATTTCTTTTCATTTGGGTATCCATGAATTCAAGAGCACATATAGTGAATCCCTTTAAAAAAAAGCTATATATGAGTATTGTTTTCACTCAAGCATTTTGTTAATCAACATAGAAGCATGATTTTTTTTTTTACTTTTTTGGTTGTTTGTGCCCCTTTAGATAGATTTAACATCCGGAAAGAGAAGTACCTGGCCGAAATAAGAACATCGGCCATTACCATTAAATTGACATAGAAGCTTGACACGTTCAATTTAATAGGGGAAGATGGGGAGAAGATAAAATGAAATAGAAACGTAGAAGGGCCACTGAAAAAATGACTCAAGAGAGATATCTTACTTCATATAACACACGTCGCAGTTAGTGGTTAACAAAGGAAGCATTTAATACAACACATGTGATAATCAGCGATTTCAAAGGGAGCGTTTTACATTACTAGTAATAGATAATTATGAATATTTGAAAGTTATTATAAGGACTTGTCCCTCAAAATTTTAGTTAAAAACTAGTTTACAATCTGCGTGATGCTCATGTAATTTATATATATATATATATATATATGTCAATACATATGATAGATAATTAAAGGAAAAAATTCAAAGGGCAAATTGTGTGAAAAAAATAGGAAGTGACAGGTTTGTGGTCGAATCTTATGTTTAAGAATTTATGATTTTTTCTAATACACTAATCATGTCTCAATAAATGTAATATATTTTAAAAAATATCTTACAATTTTATGTTTTAAAAGTACAATATCCAAGTCCCCCAACTCATACATCATTCCCTTTAAACTACCTGATTCTTATTCACCACTTGTATGATAAAAAAAATCTCATAATTTAGATCATAGACAAATGCAATAAATATTTTACAAAGTAACATATGTATAATTTTACATATTTACTTTCGATATATAAAAACCTAATTTGAAATGGAATATTTATTCATGATAGTTTGATGTACATAGTAAGTATCATTTTGCTTTCGCTGCTATAATGTTTTGTGAAAAAATAAGTTGAAGAATCTAACCAATATTCATATATTTGATTGTTCATTCAAATGGAACAAAAAAGTATATTATACTTTAACTCATTTTTCTTTAAATATTAATCCCTTATTTAGGCCAATAATAATAAAGTTGTAAAAAATAATTCTATTGAAAGGAAAAATATAAAAATATTCACAACTAATACTTATATGAACTTTTGGCAATCATCTTATATTACAAATTTCTATGTAGACATTTTAAAGTGAAAAGTAGTTCATGCATGTACGAATCTTCGAAACTCAAAAATGAAAAAAAATAATTTAGATCAAAATATCTCTATGCACTGTCATTAAACCTGTAAGATATAAGTATCGAAAATTACAAGAAAATCAAGTAAAAATGTAAATCTAAGCTTTTTGCCTCCTTTATATGTACATCTAGGACCATAATGGTGACCAATCGAATCAAGTTGTCCCAAAAAAATTTAAAATAGACATAAAATTTATGATACTTATATAAGAAAATATAAAAACAAAAAATTCAAAAGAAGGAGAATTATTCGATATTTTTTCCTCTCATTAAGAAACTCTTTGTTGGTCGGAAAATAACCCTAGAAGGGGTGAATAGAGTTTTAAAAACTTAATGCGGAATTAAAACGTTTTTAAAATGTTTAAGTGAAGCAACTTAGTTAAGCAACAATATCAATAAAATAATCAATTTCAAGACAAGCAAATAAGTAATCTCAAAATACAAGTAATAAAAAAAGAGCTTGAGTTTAGAAAGATTAAACCAATTTGAAACTCAAAACCTTTGTCCTTACGATTCAATTTCCTAAACCACACGTCCGCGCTCGGTTAGTTCTCCGAGAATTTTCACTATTCAATCTTCTTCAGGTGAAAATTAAACCTCAATACAAATGTTGTTATGCACACAACACTCATAATATAGCTATACACACTACACTTCTCACAAGATATGCTATCTTACTTTACAAAAAGACAAACTCTCTTTTGAAATAAAGAGTAATTTATTTGTGGTGATACACATCAATACAATAACTTTTAAGTGTTTACAAGATATGAAAATTAGCTCACACTATAAGTTATCAAGTTCTGATAAAAAATATATAGCTCAAAAGATGAAAGATTGATCAAAATGTGTTCTTGAATCTTTGTATATTTGAATATATGAATAATAGAGTATTAGAATGATTCAAGGGTGTGTTAAAAACATATCTAAGACCTCATATATATAGCTTGTAAAAGTATATGGCCATTGGGGGTGATTAAGAAAGATTTTGGGTCAAAGGTATACATTTTCAAACTTTTCAACAGCTAGTTTTGTTGACTAGAAATTCAAATTGTTTTGATAATATCTCATAATATGACTATTGGATCATGCTCAAATTTTAGTCAAAAGTGCTAAGAGATGTTGTCTAACTACTGTAAAAATTTTAAAATGATCAGAGTCCAGAAGGCCTTCATCAGACCATTAGATCAAAGCTATACAAAAACTGAGTTAATCTTAAATGTAAAATAAAAATATTTTTTGCAATTTAGAAATTTAGTTGTAAATACAATTTTAATGATTTATGAACCTCAAAGATATGTTTATACACCTATTTTTATGAGAGCTTAAAATATAATCATTTGAAATTAATATGAATTTATTTTGAAACTCGGTCTTTGTAAAATGATGTTTTTCAAAGAAATTCAATTTCAAATTGTTTGAATCAATATTTAAAAGATGCATGAATATGTTTGAGTTATAAGAATTTGATCAATAATGTATCTTTACATAAATCTTAAGCATTCCCTCAATTACTGAATTAACGAGTTTTTGAATGCTTTGATTTGTTTCTTCGAATTGATCTTCACTTGAAACTTTTTCCAATAAGCTTTTCATATAGTCTTAAGATCCTTTGTGCTTCATGATTTGCATTGAGAGATTTAATCTTCCTTGTCTTGTCCAATGAGCGAATAGTGAAAGAGTTATCTTTGTTATGTTTTTCTTGAATTTTTCAAGTAAATGAACTATATACTTATATCAAGAAACATGTTAAATTACATATAATTAATTTATTGTTATTATCAAAATAAGATTAAGACCTTAGGTCAACACTCTTTATATAGTAAAAATAATTGTAAAGAACATTTGACCACCATAAATCATGTAATTAATTTCATAAGGCCTCATAAAATTTTACGTTGCAAAATAATCAGTTTTCATAAATTTATTCATAAATATACATTACGTTTATAATTCATAACTTAATATATTTATTATATTTATTAAAATTTTGAATTTTTTTTGTATACTTTAAGAAAGAGAGAGTAATTAGAGACTGTCTTAATAAAGAAAGAGTAATTAAAATGAAATTATAGGAGAAGAGTTTAGAATATACTATTATATAAAATCGAGAGCTATTTAGGTGGAATTGAACCTGTGTTAGGCTTTTTATCTTACAATTTTGCCCATGCATTATTTAATTTCATATAAAATTATGTGAGCAGCGTGAGCAGTAGGGTTTAAAACTTTACAAATGTAAGGATTATGTAGGACCTTCAACAACTGCGCCTTTTGAATAAAAAAAAGAAACCGTAGAGAGAGAGAGAGAAAGAGAGAAAGTAGGCAAGCTTAATTATGAAGACATATTGATAGCGTACTACATGGTACAATGTGATTGTTATAATTTACTTTATTAACTATATAATAAGAAATGGAATTGTATCTTGATAATCATGTTCATCTATAAATAAAGTATAGTAAATGTAGTAATTAATGATGACGAGAGAAACATAAACAATTATATCAATGGAGCAATTATGAGGAGCAAATGAATTATGAATGGAGGAATAATGAGAGACACGTGTCATATTTACATAGAAGGATAACATTTTACTATTTATTCTTATATTATAAGTCAATTATTAGCCCCTTTGCATAAATAATCACTCAGATTTAATTTAATTATGTAATTAAAGTGTATGATATTAATATTAACTACCAAAAAAAGATCCTAGTGAAATGTATATATACAAGCAAAGGTTATATTCGTCACTACAAGTCACATTTAATTGCAAAAAATTTAAAAGCAAATAAGTTTATCATCGAAAGAATTCAATAATGTTATACAACAATAACAACTAGGGGTGTGCACAAATAGTGCCAAGAGAGTGATATAGCACCCACACGATTATCGGAAAAAATATCTATGAGTATATAGTTAAAGAAAAAAAAAAACAATACAACAATTAATCAAAATAAATAATGTTTAGGCATTGTTTGATAATAATTTGGAAAATGAAAATAAAAACACTTGATTTGAGTAAGAAGATGGAAAATAAGTTAAAGTATGTGATGAGATGCTCTATATTTCATGCTCATTTTTATGAGTAGATGTCCTTCATACGTTATTTTTTTTATGAATTTTTTTTTTTGCTAAACTACCAAAGAAATTAAAATTTCTTCATAGAAAAAGTCACGAGTCCATTTTTGATGGGGGCAAAATTGAATGAGGTCACGGGGTCTCCAATGATAAAACAACACGTGTCCACACTCATCTAAAATTAATTTCTTTTTTATTTTTTTATTTGATTTAAATAGATAAAAATGGACATGGGAAGA
This sequence comes from Lonicera japonica, assembly GCA_021464415.1. Classification (NCBI taxonomy): domain Eukaryota; kingdom Viridiplantae; phylum Streptophyta; class Magnoliopsida; order Dipsacales; family Caprifoliaceae; genus Lonicera; species Lonicera japonica. The sequence goes on along the minus strand of CM038463.1, from coordinate 99,742,576 downwards.
AATGTGGAGAGAGAGAGAGATGGAAAAATGTAAGAATTGGGAATTGGGAAATTTTAAAAATAGTGTGTGTGATGTGATATTCTTATGTGTGTTGAAATTACATCTAAGGGCTAATATTTCATGTCAATGTTTACAAATAAATTTAAACTATTGATTAAATAGAATTATAAAAGTAAAAATATTTTGATTTTCTCTTCTTTATAATATAGATATTGCTTTGATATTAGCTTAAATTATGATCAAAGCCATTGGGTGGGTGGGAGTAATTTTCAAACATACAACTAATATATAAGCTTTATACATCAAAATTTAACTTGTATTTTATTTTTAAAATAATAATAAAAGAGGTTGAAAATACATGACCCTTTTGTACTGTATATATTATATAAAACAAAAATAAGAGGATTCTTTTAGAAGCCCCGAGTCTTTTCACAAATCTTTTGGAAACTAATATATATGCTAAAAGTGTTGTGGAAAATGGTTAAGTTTATTTGGGTTTTCTCGCTAGAAAGCATAAGCACATCAAAAGAAAAACAAACAGTTTTTACATTCATTCTCCATTCTGCTCACATGGGTGATCATAATATATATTTTTTGTAATTGTGTATATTGACAGATCATATATATTATGTCTTTGTGTTAACTAGTTTCATTATTTGATGGTAAATTTTAATTTGAATAATTTTTATGATAATTATTTCTTGTGGTTAGTTCATTTATATTCTCGCCCTCTAAACCCAAAATCCTGGCTCCATCCCTATGCAATGTGCATGTGATCAATTGACATTGTAATAGTTTTTAACCATTAAATTAAGTTTACTTTTACTTGAAGTGGCATATATTTGAGTTGCAAACACTATTCTATATAATTGTTGCTACTAAGACATATGTAAATACTAGGAAGTATCTTGTGTTCAAATAGTTGATACAAACTTAAAATCAGTAACTTAAAATGTATGTCCTAGAATAATGTTGACGAACCCAATAAAACATATAAAATCAGTGATGTGAACTAAAACTATGTGATTCATGAAAAAGAAATACACATGTGACGCCCTGCGAGTGATGAGTACTCATTTGGAGGGGAGGAATTATAGTTTGATGGTGTCAAAATCTAGAACAGATAATTGACGACCGACCAATCAATGAATAATGGTGAATTAGAAGTTTAATAATGAATTGTAACTGTGAACAGTATCACCGTATATGTGAACAGTGGTTGTGAACAGTACCACTGTATATGTGAACAGTGACTGTGAACAGTATCACCGTATATGTGAACAGTGGTTGTGAACAGTACCACTGTATATGTGAACAGTACCACCGTATATGTGAACAGTGACTGTGAACAGTGGTTGTGAACAGTAGTTGTGAACAGTACCACCATATATATGAACAGTGACTGTAAACAGTACCGGCAGAAACTGATCAAAAATGAAGGTGAACACGAGACATTTTTGTTAAGGTAGGTTCCACCGGTAGCGCTTATGCTAGTCCGGCAGTACGTCCTCCTTTTGTGTGTGCTTGCTTTGTATTAGCTCAAAGGCAATCAATTTGGATGATAATACAAGCTACCAATCTCTCTCTCTTTCTTTCTATAATTTCCTTAATTCTATTTATAAGTATAGAATTAGGATTACAAATATTTCAATAGAATAAATAATAAACTGTGTAGGAGAGAGAGCGTATAAGGATTGATATTTTTTTTGGGGTATGAAAAGAGAGAGTATAAGACCCTCAAAAATTGACTTGTATTTAGGAAAGATGGATGGATATTGGGAGAGAAGGAAGAGATGTTTTTTTGGTCTGTCTTTGGATGGATGTATGAGGGGGTATTTATAGGTAAATGTAGAATGGCAAATAGGTAAATTTGATAAAAATGAAGGGCAAAAAGGTAATTTTTGGTGGAGGTGTATATGATGTGTATGCTTAGGTCGCATGTATTTTAGAATGTATATGATGTGTATGCTTAGGTCACATGTATTCTAGAATGTATATGATGTGTATACTTATGTCATATAGGTAAAAAATGGTATTTTACTGGAGGTAAAAAATGATATTTTACTGGAGGTAAAAGTATTAAATTACCTTCGTATGCCAATGGTAAAATTAGTATTTAACCCCATCATAGTTCAAAGGAGGCATCCCACATCGGAAGATGGGGGATCCTTGGAGATCCATATAAGTAAGAGTTGTTCCCTAATTAAGTACGAGGACTCCTGGGTAGCTTGCTGGTTTCGGATCCCATGAGAATTCTGAAGTTAAGCGAGTAGTGGACCAGAGCAATCCTAGGATGGGTGACCCCCTGGGAAGCTGGTCCTGAGCTATCAGGAACAAAACCCTGAGGGAAATGGCTGCTCGGTTGGAGCCGAGTGGAGCCGCCCGGACGGGACAATATCGGTCTTCCCATGTGGGGGAACGCTTACGTAGCGTCGTACTCTGATACCAGGACGAGGCCTTTTGGGAGGCTCACTGGCTTCGGTTCCCATGAGAACTCCGAAGCTCACTCTGGGAAGTTGGTCGTGAGCTCCCAGAAACAAAGCCGTGAGGGTAGATGTCCTGGGGCTGAGGCCTGGCTAGGACGCTACCCAGAGCGGACAATATCGTACTGAAGTGAGACCGGGTCGTTACAGCACAATTTTAAGAAACAACGTGAATATGTGATAAAATGTCATTAATGTAACAACAATATTTTGTCGTGTGACTTTTTTTTTGCATAGGCTTATATGATAATTGTAAGTTATGTAATTTTAATTACGACTTCACATTTTTTTATTTAATATCGCACGTATTAACTTAAATTTATGATTTTATATATTAGTTTAGTTTTAAAATTGAACACTCAAATTAAACAATTTATAAATTAAGTAATTTTAAATGATCTAATTCGTAATATGGAACAATGACGTAAATGTAAGTTCTGTTGGAAAACATAAATATTTATTTAGTCTGGCTTGAGTCGTCTTTTCTATATACAAATGGGCCTTAGTCCACGTGTTAATTTTAAAAAATCATTTAATTAAGCCTCTGAGTCTAATTTTTATAAAATTTTAATTAATGTTATTGCATTATCATCTCAAAAAAAAAAATACAAAACTTTTACCATTTTCAACATAAAAGAAGTGCAATTAGACGGAATCTAATTTGTCCCTGAAGCTAACTGGAAGAAGAGGCTTAAATTTTGCAAAAGCAAGATTCATACAGCAAGCAAGATCGATGCTATAAAATGGTATAATGCAATGTTTTTTTGATTTTTTGATTTATATCTATAGCTTGTGGTTGGAAGGAAACAAATAATGTAACATTTTATTATCATGTCAAGACATGTGGACACAGTCAAGATGCTCATAATGATTTGATTGTTCTTTCACTTTTCATTTTTTTTGAATTATGAGTTCAGTTCTTTTTCACGATATAATGAATATATGTACGGTGATAGCCAATCATATTATATAATAGTAAATAAATTTTATTTTTAAAAATTAGTACTAATTATATTTATCAAAACTAACATATATTTAAAAGTACGTAAAAGTCTAACTAAACGTTTAATTTAGAAGAGCATGATAGAGTATATTGATTCTAAACTTCATGGGTGAATAAAATTTAGTTAAAAAATTCCTATTCAAATGCATGTTTGAAACAAGTAGAAAAATATGCAACATAAATCACATATACACAACTGGAAATTGCAGTAAACTAAGGTAAAAGTTTTACAAACTAAAATAGCCATTTAAAAAAGAAAAGAAAAAGAGGCGCTTATAATAATAAATATTCAACGTAAATTTACTCGTGAATGAGAAAAGGACCATTCCCCACTATTTTGAGTGAAAAAGAACAAAATAAAAGTGGAAGCAATAATGATTTCTTCACAACTCGACAATGGAGTGTGCATGCATAAAATATATGGTGCCAATTTGTGGTCCTCCATATTCATTGCTTTTTTTCAAATACAAATATTGCCAAAACATTTTTTTTTTCAAGTATAATATTGTTTTGAAAGTTTTTACTGTAAGTTTTTAATATTATACATTACTTTAGTAATAGTGTAATTTTTAAAAACTATTATTCTCTCAAAATTTTTTGATAAAATAGCCATCGACCAAAAACTCGAAACAAAGGAAAATTTGTTAAAGGATTCATTTTTTCGAGGACAAAAGGCATCTGTTGCTACCAGGGCATTCAGCCAGTGGGCACTAAAATTAGAGCTTGGAGATTTTTTCTTGCAAATGAAGACATTGTCAAAAATAAAATCGAAATATATATTTTATGTTTTCACAGTCAATAACAACTAAAAATGATGATTAAATATTTTGCTTTTAAACTCTATTTTGTATAAATATCGGGCTAGTGACGGAGTTAAAAATTTTAGTTAGTGAAGTTAAATCCTAACAAGAGAAATAAAGTTAAAATGATGTATTTTAGTGTTAAAATACATTCGTGATTTAGGACACAGCAGAGCAGAAATTTTTATAAATGACAAGTTTACTAATGTTTAAAAATAATTAAAAGAGAGAAATTTAGTACTACAAACTTATGAAAAAAAGGGCAATTTAGGTGTTAATATTAAATTTTTTCTTAATTAAACTTCATGCAAATATGACATTTTTTTTTAAATTACTAGAACAAACACAGTGATATTTGCACCATCTCGTTCTTTGTAAAATTAAATGATTGCAAGCTTAATTCTACTCTAACTCTTGACCTTTTTTGTTTGTTTAAATGAGTGCAAATTTAAAATAAGCTAAGCAATCCAATGAAATAAAATGGTTAAAAATGAAAAAATTAAACTAAAACGAAGATGAAAGGAAAAAGTAACATTGGACAAGGAGGAAAAGATTGTGTTAAAAAAAAAGAAAAAAAAAAAGGAGAAAAAGAAGGAATAACGAGTAACATCATGCAGTCCCCGGGCCGGGCCGGGCACATATTAACCAATGAGCTTTGGTTAATATACTCTAACGTCCTTTTGATAACATAGAAAATGAAAATAAAAGTAATTAATTTTTGTGAGAAGTTAAAAAATAAGTTAAAGTATGTGGTGATATATCTTCTTACTTTGTGACTTTTGGAAAAAATTTTGACGGGGACAAAATTGGATGGGGTCATAAGGTCCTAATAATAAAACGACACGTACATGTCCATTTTTATCTATTTAAATCAAATAAAAAAATAAAAAAGAAATTAATTTTAGATAAGAGTGAACACGTGTTGTTTTATCATCAGAGACCCCATGACCTCATCCAATTTTGCCCCCATCAAAAATGAACTCATATTTTGTGGCTTTTGTGAACAATGATTTGTGGGTGGAATTGAGTGTGAGAGTTTGAAAAAAAAAATAGGGCAAAGGATTTTCACCTCCGCAGGTGCCTTCCTGTCTTTTTTTTATTATTATTTGTTTGGTCTATGGTTTATTTGTGCCTTCCAGTCTTCTTCTTTTATTTGTTTTTATTTAATTATTTGGTCCATGGTTTATTTGTGCCTTCCTATCTTCTTCTCTTTTTTTTTATTTATTTATTTGTTTGGTCCATGGTTTATGGATCTAAGGTTTCACTTGGGTTCTCAAATTTTTATTTTGATTTTTTTAAACATATTTGTGTTCGAAACTTAAATATTGTGGGTTAACTTATAATTTTTTTTTGGAATTACATAATTTCGAAAATCAAATTTTGAATTTTTTTTTCTACTATGTTTTTAAAAATGTTCTAAGAATGTAGTAAGATTTTCAAAAATAAATATATTTTGTGGGTTTTATTTGTTTATTGAAGGAGGTTTTGTGGGTTTGTCCTTGATGCTTATTTTGTGGGTTTTGTGCACAATATTTTATGGGTTTTTTTTTTGGTTGCACTTTTTTTCTTTTTTTTTTTTCTCAAAATTTTAAAAAATCAACTCTACTTTTACACTTCTCAAAATTTATTTCACTTTACTTTCTCTCTAAAAAAAACTTTTAAAACACCATAACTTTAAATTCAAAAATTAAAATTAAATAAAAAATATATATTTAAAACATACTCGTCGAGATCTATAAAATAAAATCCATTGTGACTATTTTTTGAAATTTTTTTATGAGATTTCTAGTTGGTTGAAAAAAAACTCAAAAAAAAACTAGATCTACTTTTCAACATACTTCAAAATTCTATCAAACACCATATTTTAAAAACTCAACTTAAAAACTTAATTCAAAATATCAACCAAACATCACCTGAGTATGAAAAAAAAAAAAAAAAAAAAAAAAAAAAACCCATGGCAAAGGATTTTCACCTCCGCAGGTGCCTTCCTGCTTCTTCTTTTCCTTTTTTTTTAAATTTATTTGTTTGGTCCATGGTTTATGGATCTAAGGTCTCACTTGGGGTTCTCAAATTTTTATTTTGATTTTTCTAAACATATTTGTGTTCAAAACTTAAATATTGTGGGTTATTCTAAACATATTTGTGTTCGAAACTTAAAAATTTTGGGTTAACTTATAAATTTTTTTTGGAATTACATAATTTCGAAAATCAAATTTTGAATTTTTTTTTCTTCTATGTTTTTAAAAATGTTCTAAGAATGTAGTGAGATTTTCAAAAATAAATATATTTTGTGAGTTTTATTTGTTTATTGAGGGGGGTTTTGTGGGTTTGTCCTTAATGCTTATTTTGTGGGTTTTGTGCACAATATTTTGTGGGTTTTGTGAACAATGATTTGTGGGAATTAAGTGAGAAAAAAAAAAAAACCAGGGCAAAGGATTTTCACCTACGCAGGTGCCTTCCTGCTTCTTCTTTTCTTTTCTTTTTTTAATTTATTTGTTTGGTCCATGGTTTATTTGTGCCTTCCCGTTTTCTTCTTTTCTTTTCTTTTTTTATTTATTTATTCGGTCCATGGTTTATGGATCTAAGGTTTCACTTGGGGTTCTCAAATTTTTATTTTGATTTTTCTAAACATATTTGTGTTCGAAACTTAAATATTGTGGGTTAACTTATAATTTTTTTTTGGAATTACATAATTTCGAAAATCAAATTTTGAATTTTTTTTTCTACTATGTTTTTAAAAGTGTTCTAAGAATGTAGTGAGATTTTTGAAAATAAATATTTTAAGATTACTTTTGGTAGTATACATAGATTTTTGATGTAAGAAACAAAATTATCGGTTTTAGATTTGTCAAGGATATTTGAAAATGTGTGAAGTTAAAATTGAATTTTATGGTTGTTCTTTCATATTTTAATTTAAGATGCTCAAAAAGGATTTTTTAAAAATAGCAATAGTGAAGATGATTAGGTATAATCACGTCCATTCAAAAAATTAATATATATCTTTTATTTATTGCGATTGGTATAATAAACTAAAAAATAGACATTTAAGGGTGATAATTATATCATTTGGTCAATATACTTAAACATAAATGTGATGTATTTATGTGTGTACTCTCCTGCTCTCCCCCAAAGTTAATGGCAATACATAATTTTTTGTTTTATTCTTATTTGATGTATTTGGTAAGTTTTGCACTCCCAAGATGTAGATTGATACTATTTGAGAGAAAGAAAAAAAAATTTGGTAGATTGATTAGTGTTTATATCTTGAGATATGCATTGGTATTAGAATTATGTATTCAAAAGTACAATTATGTGGATGTATATTAATAATTGAGGAATTCTAATCAACAACAGTTCAAGTGTAATATTTATATGATACTTAGTGCCCAAAATATACATCCACATAATTGTATTTTTTTAGTACAAAACATATAACAAAAAGCAAAAAATATATTAAAATTGTGTGGTTGATCAAACGAGTAACAATTCTCCCTCAATTGTTCATGTTATTCGTTTTAACGTGCTGTTGGATTTTTATTTCTTCGGAATGATGGTGATTAGCCAGTTTTCACCATTTTAAAAAATCCACTCTTCATGCTTAGATCGGAATGATGGTGATTAGCCAGTTTTTCTTTCTCCATTTTAAAAGTTTAGGAATATTTATTCAATTTAATATTTTTAGTTTATTAGAATTTAATATTTGTTCAAATCCACATAAATGAGAAGTAATGCAACATACTGGTGGAAAATACAGTTAAAGGGAGATATAGCTTTAAGGTTATATATTGGTGGGAGATACATTTACCATCTCAAGGCATTTCCAATTTCTATACATTTGTATCAATTTATAATTATAATATCAATTTGTATTGTCAAAAATTTGTGTACATTACAATTTGTATTAATTCAATTTGTATACATTACACTTTGCATTAATTTAGTTTGTATACATTTCACTTTGTATTAACTTAGTTTGTATACATTTTCTATTTGTATTTTTTTAGTTTGCAAAATTTGGAATTTCATTGCAAAATTAATAACTTTGCAAAATTGTATGAGTTGGAATAATTTGTGTACTTGGTATACGTTACACTTCGTATTAATTCAGTTTGTATACATTTCATTTTGTATTAATTCATTTTGTTTATATTTCCTATTTGTATTTATTTGATTTGTATGTTAAGTTTCTTTAATATTTTAACTTTCCTCTCTTAAATTTTAACTCCACAGAACACAAACATCTAACTCAATGGTAGAATCTTGCTACAACTCAAAAGTTAAAATTAGTTATTGTTTAAATTTCTTCTTTTTTTATTTTTACTATACCTTTAAACATTTATCTATATTATAAGAGAATGAAATGTCACATCACCTAATAATCTAATCAATGTCTTAGATTTATTCTAAAAAATACAGATAAAATGAACCCTTAGATGTACTTTTAGGATATCAAATTAAAAGAGTCAACATTTTTTTTTATCTCTCTAATATTCTACCAATCTACTCTCTCCCCCACTTTTCTCTCTCATTAATTTTTTTTTAAAATAAAAAAAAACATATTTACATTCTTCATATACTTACATTCTTCGTTTACTTAAAAAAATAAAGAAATAAAAAAACATATTTAAATCCATACTTATTGTAACCCACTTTTCTCTCTTTAAACATATTTATTCTTCGTATACTTACATTCAAATCTAATTCTTCCTTTAGTTTAAAAATATAAAAAAGATATATGTTTTTATTTATTCTTTTACAAACTTAAATATTTTATTTTATTTTATTTAAAAAAAAAACATATTACTTTTGTAAACCAATGTTACTACCAATGATACTATATATTTACAATTAAAATTTAAAACACATTACTTTTGTAAATTAGGGTTACTACTAATGATGCCATCTGTTTATAGTTAAATTTTTTATAAATTTATAACGTCATTGTATATATTGGTGAATGATTATTAACCCATCCCGACCTTAATGAATTGGTAAAACGGATTTGAATTTAAGCATATCATAAACAGAGGCACTTTGAGTTTTTCAATTAAAAACCACATCAATCTGGTTGAGTCAAATAGATCCTTCCCCCACCCCCGTGCTTGACAGTTATATAAATTGTGTATACAGTTTTCTTAAAATATGGATTGCACACTATTTAGATATTATGTATTTTTTGCTCAATCTAACTATTAATTTTTTTTTACGTTACCGTGCCATTCGGCACAGGCAGTACCTAGTTTTGTATAAAAAATAAAATATTGTACAGGATTTTTGTCAACTATGTATGGAGATAACAGATTTACTGAAATTGTTGCCCTCTAACTGTTTGGCAATATTACTCTCTAACTAGTGTTTTAAATTTTTCTTAGACGTCGAGCAGTGTGAAGGTTGAACAGAACTGTTAATAGGTAAAAAGTGATGAAGTAATCTGCAAATTGTCCAACAACATTGGGCTGAGGTGCTAATGGTTTAACTCAAAAAATTTCCTAAATTTACTCTGTTGCTTAATATTGCTTGATAGTTCTCTCTTGCTTTAAACAACTACATATGTTAGGTACCGGTTTAAAATGCAACTTTTAGTAGTCGAACGGGTCTTTCTTTGGCAACCTACGTTACACCAAATCTAAGAAGCTCATTAATTTGAATCTGATTCTTGGTGTAAAACTTATATGGAGGACTAGTGATTATGGGTATCTTTCTGTCATCACCAAATCTAAGAAGCTCTTAGAAATTTGAAAAGGCAATAGTGGGAAACTGCATTGGAGTTCCTCTGGATTTTCGACTTCAGGAAGCTTGCTGTACCTGAAGACCGAGGAACAATGCTGGCTATATGTTACAGATAGTGAGCTACATTTGATGGGAAGAGAAAGAGAGATGATATGTTACGGTTATTGAGGTTTAGCTACGATCAAATGCCACCTGCTCAAGGCAATGCTTCCATATTGCCCAGTCTTAATTTTGAGACACTAGTGCATTGAAGATTTTACAACTTTGACAGATTTACTATAGTGCCTGAGACATCTGACATCCATTCACGGACTTATAATTGTGGGATTTCCTAGTTTATCCACTCTGCCTCAAGGTTGGAATGCCTTACCTCCTTGCAAGTAGGCCTGTCAATGTAGTGGATTTCTTCCCAAATCTGATCCGAATATGGTCTGACTGGTCAGAAATGGTAAGGGGTCTCTAATCATTTTATTTATTCGAATCCAATCTGAATCCATTAAGACTTTTTTATTCAAAAATCGGTCCCAATCTTATATTTTAATCCATTTCTGATCCGATCTGATCCAACACATATATATTCTAACCAGATTGTATTTGGTATATTATGTGTTGGATCGGATATGGATACAGCATGATCCAGTCCATATCCGATCCATTGACAGGCCTACTCGTGAGTACTTGAACAGTGAAGCATGTTTTTAATCGTCGCTTGAATAGAAGATACGTGAATGAGACACAATAGGTGATGAACAGTGCGGTGAGAGAATGGCTGCAAAGGGCTTAAAGACATACTTTATGATGTCGACAATGTGGTGGATGAATTTGCAACTGAAGCTCTTTGAATGCAAGTGACTTTACTCACAAGAGGATGATAAGGGAGGTATGCTACTAATTCACCAACTCAAGTCTATTAAAAATCCATTATAGAGTTATATGTAATACGATATGAGGCAAAGATTGGACGAAGTTGTAACAAGTTTGAAAGAATTTGAGTTCGCTTTTAAAGATTTGCTTAGGATCAAATGCCATCTTATTTGAATCAACGTTTTGCATATTGCTCTTTGTTTTTGAAGAATCTAGAAATTTACAAATGGAAATTCATCTTTGGATGGCACAAGGCTTCATTCCGATTTCTGACATCAGACAAAATGAAGATTTAGAAGATATAGGTTAAAGACCTTTTATACAAGAATAAGGAAGATAGTATAAAATGCATGATTTGGTCTACGACTTGTGCTTTTTCTGGCATTGGCGAGTGCTCAACAGTGAATTCTGATACCCAAGTACTTTCTGAAAGAGTTAAGTATGTATTTATCTCATTGTAATCCCAAAAAATCTAGAATCAATATTTTTGGCCTGACAAAGTCGCGTACATCAGAAATATGAAATTCATGCAAGGGTGTTCTCAAACTTGGGATATCTGCGTGTGCTAGTCTTGAATCCAGAGGACACTTGCACAGTTCTAAGTTCGATTGGAAATTTGAAACATTTGAGGTATCCAAATGACTTATCTATTCAATTTAGTGACCTGTGCTTTATGTTTTCGCTATGTTGCTGTTAAAAGAATATACCATCTCTATGCTCTTTTGAGGTGTAATGCAATTATGGTATTTATTATATACCATCTCTACGCTCTTTTGAGGTGTAATGCAATTATGTTGTTTTCTTTCATCGTTTGCCATGTAATTATGTTATGTTTTCTTGCCTCTTGCCTTGTATATATAAGAGGCCTCTCAATGTAAGAATATATAACACATATAAGCAATATATACATTTTACAATATTTCTCTCCTTCTCCAACTTTGTCATGGTATCAGAGGGGTTCTAATTTTTTTTTCACACGGCAGCTCCCACAGCAATCATCTATCACAGAAATCAGCCATCCACACTCAGTGCTCACACCCACTGCCATACACCACTACAATACACACTGCTCAACACTCTACCCTCTCGAAACCTAGTCAAATCGCTGCCAAAATTTCTCAAACAACCATCACTGTCATCGTCTAACCGAGACGAAACCAACCCAGTAAAAATCGTCCCAAACCAAGCCCCCACGCGCTCTCACGCGCTGAGAGAGTGAAGCTCCTATCGCCTCGCCTAAATCACCCGCACGTCTACGCGCAACAGTCATTCTCTACACGCGCCCACGCGCTCGTCCACTCCACGCGCCCACGCGCGCGTCCACTTCACGCATCAGCAACAGCCTTCTCCACCTCACGCGCCAGCAGAATCCAAACGCGCGTGTTACACACGCCCCTACGCGCTCTCACGCGCCCACTCTCCTACGCGCCGTTACCTTTAACGGTACACTGTTCATAACGGCGTCACTTAACCGCCTTCCGGATTCAACCGTGACCTCCGTTTTTGTCAACTCCACTCCTACAATATCCATCTCAGGTTCCACATTTGTCAATTCCTTATTCCACTTTTACCATGTCTTCTAATTCTGAAATACCTATTACCATTAAACTTGATGGAAACAATTATAGTCATTGGTCCATGTTGTTTCGCAATTTTTTGAAAGGAAAAGGCCTCTGAAATTATGTTTTTGGCAAACAAACTTGTCCTGCTGATACTGATCCCAAATTCCTTGAATGGGATATTAACAACAACCAAATCTTGACCTGGATTGCCAATACCGTCATCCCATCCATTAGCATTCAACTCGGCAAATGTGATACCGCACAGAAGGCTTGGACGTTTTTGGCAAACCGGTATGTCCAAACCAACTTCGCCAAAAAGTAGAAGCTTGAACAAGACATTCGGGCTCTCCAGCAACAAATGGGACAATCTGTTTCCGATTTTCACTCCAGTATGTCCGTCATCTGGGATCAGTTGGAACTTATGGAACCACAATGGATAACTGATCTGCAATTATGGGAAACTTTTCGTGAGGAGACTCGCCTTGTTCAGTTTCTCATGGCTCTTAGAGAAGAGTTTGAACCACTCCGGGCTGCCATGCTTCACCGCAAACATCTGCCTACCGTTGAAGTAGCCTTAACTGAACTAATGACTGAAGAAACCCGCCGTGGCATCTCTTCATCTCTGTCCTCAGTGTTCATTGCAACCCCTCGCCCTCAGAAACAATTTTACCGCGCTCCCACATATCAACCTTCTCCACGCCCTCCTCATTCCTCGCCATATTCCCCTCATCTTTCCCCCAGGGCACCCAGACCTTCATCACAGGTTAAATGTAATTACTGTAAAGAATTTGGTCACACCGTTAAGTACTGCCCCTCCCCTGCCTCTCGGTACATGCGCGGCTTACAAAACCCATCTCACCCTACTGCTGCCTTCACATCATCTGATCAATCTCCACCTTCACCTAGTTTTTGTCCACCTACCACTCATATGGACTCTGCCAATCCTTCCCACCTCAATCATACTGTTGCATCTGCCTTCTCTGCTCCTACTGGCTCACCCGTTTCACCCTGGTTCCTTGATTCTGGAGCTTCAAACCATATGACTTTTGACTCTACCCCTTTTGTCACCTCTTGCCCGATGCACTCATCTCCCCCGATACATACAGCTAGTGGTTCCACTATCTCTGCTAGCCACATTGGTTCCATCCGTACCACCAACGGTTTGTCTGTTCCTGATGTCCTTCTTGTCCCTAAACTCTCTATGCAACTTTTATCTGTTGGTCAATTATGTGACCTTGGGCTAACCATTTCTTTTGATTGTTTTGGTTTTGTTGTGCAGGACCGTTTGACAGAGACATCAGTTGGGACAGGCCATAGAGTCGGACGCCTATATGTGACGGACAAGTTACAAATTCCTTCCCTCAGTAGCTCTTCCTTTGCGACGTTTACCCCCAATCCCTCCTCCTTTCTTTCCTGGCATTCTAGATTAGGTCATGTTTCATTTTCTCGTCTTCAGTTTATGGTTAAACAAGGATTGTTAGGACCGGCTACATTAGATAAAGACCCCTCTTGTGTTGCTTGTAAACTGGCCAAACAACCAGCCCTTCCATTTAATAATAGTACTACTGTTTCACATTCTTCCTTTGATCTTGTGCATTCTAATGTCTGGGGTAAAGCCCCCGTTACCTCTATGGGTGGGGCCCAATATTATGTTGTGTTCATTGATGATTACTCCCGCTATACCTGGACTTATCTACTTCATTCCCGTTCGGATTTTTTGAAAATTTACATTGAATTTGCCACTATGATTAAAACTCAATTTTTTAAAATCATTAAAAATTTTCGATCCGATTCTGGGGGTGAATATTTGTCTAAATCCTTTCTTGACTTTCTTAAATCTCAAGGAACCCTTCCTCAACTTTCCTGCCCCGACACACCTCAACAAAATGGGGTGGCCGAACGCAAACACCATCATCTCGTTGAGACAGCTCGAACCTTACTTGTCTCTTCATCTGTCCCTTCCGTTTTCTGGGGGGAAGCCATCCATACCTCTGCCTTCATCATTAATCACATTCCTTCCTTGGTTACCGGTAGCATGTCTCCTTTTGAATGTCTTTTTGGTACAAGACCTGATTATTCCTATCTTCGTGTTTTTGGATCCACCTGTTTTGTGCTTCTTCCTAAATGCGAATGCACAAAACTCACACCAAAAACGGCGATGTGCATTTTCTTAGGCTATGGCATTCAACAAAAGGGCTATCGCTGTTATGACCCTATCACAAAACGACTAGGTATCTCTAGACATGTCACCTTCTGGGAACATACCCCATACTTCACCTTACCTAAGGATTTTGTGTCTTTCACTGAGCCCTCACTACCGGTTGATCCATTTACTGATTCTTCTCCTCCTCTAACTAATGCTCTCCCCACCCCTGCACCTGCCTCCTTACATGCTCCTGTCACTGATTTTGAAATAACGCATGCTGATGACTCTACGCTTTGTCCTGACTCGATCGACCCCATCGACGGTTCTATGCCACGTCCCACTCGTGATCATCGCCCCCCGGCTAAGCTATCAGATTATCATTGCTTTCTCTCTGCCATGCTGTCTTTCCGTGAACCTACCTCCTACCGCGCTGCTTCCTCAGACCCTCTTTGGCAACAGGCTATGGCTGAAGAACTTACTGCTCTCCAACAAACAAATACATGGGAGCTTACCAAAGGAGAGAACTTGACATTCATTTCAAGTGGGATGTCTGCAAGCTTGTTATCTGTCAGGCCAGCCCGGTCAACATTGTCAGAAGCATATTTTACCTGAGAGAGGAAGTATCCGGAGGAGGAATGATCAACTTCAATGCCCAGGAAGTAGCGAAGAGTACCCAGATCTTTCATTTCAAAACATGAAGACGGATATTTTTGGAGTCGAGTTATTCCGTCCAAATCATTCCCTGTAATAATCATATCATCGACATAGATCAGGAGAACAACAATGCCCAGAGAGGATGAAGAGGTAAACATAGCGGAGTCATGTGTACTCAGCCTCGAGTCTTACGCTCCAGGGATACTCTGATTCTGAATGGGCCGGTGATATCACTGATCGGCGATCCACCACCGGCTTCTGCATCTTCCTTGGCGACTCTCTCATCTCATGGAAAAGTAAGAAGCAAACTGTTATTGCTCGATCCAGTGCTGAGGCTGAATATCGTGCTCTTGCTCACACTACCGCGGAAATCATCTGGCTTCGCTGGCTTCTCCAAGACATGGGAATCTCTATTTCGGATCCCACACCTCTATTTTGTGACAATCGAAGTGCCATCCAAATCGCCCATAACGATGTCTTTCACGAGCGGACCAAACATGTTGAAGTGAATTGTCACTTTACTCGTCATCATCTATCCCAAGGACACATCCGGCTACCACACATTTCTTCCGCCCTTTAACCAGCTGATCTCTTCACCAAATCCCATGTAACTGCTCGCTTTCGTTTTTTGGTGTCCAAGCTCCGCATGCTTTCCAAGTCATCCTGAGCTTGCGGGGGTGTTAAAAGAATATACCATCTCTATGCTCTTTTGAGGTGTAATGCAATTATGGTATTTATTATATACCATCTCTATGCTCTTTTGAGGTGTAATGCAATTATGTTGTTTTCTTTCATCATTTGCCATGTAATTATGTTATGTTTTCTTGCCTCTTGCCTTGTATATATAAGAGGCCTCTCAATGTAAGAATATATAACACAGATAAGCAATATATACATTTTACAATATTTCTCTCCTTCTCCAACTTTGTCAGTTGCCTCTATCTATATACAGTTTACTGGCTCATCAAACTTTGGATTGAATCAGAGTCGTGATGAGAGTTGGATTAAACCAGGAACCAATTGAAGAGATTGAAGATTAATGCAGTAACCTTCTATCTTATATTGGCATTCAAACTTCTTCCTCTATATATTTATATTTTGTAAAACTAACTGGTTGACTGATTTAATGAGATGTTCACCACCTTTTTCATGGAAAAATATTCTTACCAAATGCTCAAAGAATTGGATTCCATGGAAAAATTGAAAGAGTAATACAACATCTCAGCAAGTCGCTCATCGTTTCTTCTAGCTTCTTACAATTAGTAGTGTTTTCAATTATTTTCTAACATTTTTTAATCAAATGCATGCTTATGGTGAAAAGATAATTCAGCATACAGTGTTAGGAGGCCAATCCCCTGCTAAATGTTGAATGCTTAATTTTCATGAGCTTTGCTCCAGTTTTCTGTTGTTTGTTTTGTCAATAATACATTAATTTATATCAACATAATATGGATTAAAATGTCGAATGACATATATCCACTATTCAAAGCCAATTAAATCCAAACAAACAATATCTATCAAGAGAAAACAACTCATTTTTTGAACCCGTTCATTTAGAATTCAGCATCCAAACGACACAGTTTTCAGACGCTTCATTTGCTTTGATCTTCATCTTGTTTCACTTGATCTTGCTAATTCTTGACCCCTCCCTCAAAAAGGCGTAAGATTATGTACATTTCTTTAGACAACTAACATTTAATTATTACAGAGAAGCGTCGTATTAAAATTCTAAGAGAGAAATACAAACTTGGACATTGAGAAACTTATACATAATTTATCTCAAATATACTTCTAAACCAAATCATTGATTCAACAACATCTAATTGCAGAAAAGGAAGCTGCAATCTTCTTCAACTTTTCTGCCTTTGAACACTCAAGAATTAAAGGGAGCTTTAGATCCTGGCATGCTCTCCTTCGCTGTCAACTCTGTATCACTATATAAAACAGAGAATCAACATAAAAGCACACCTCAATACTAAGCCAAATTCAAATATGTTATTTTTTTGTTCCAAAGTTACCCCGTATTCTTAGTGCAAGATTAAAAGTATATTCACTGTTTTTGTAATCATTTGATTGTACGCCTCCATGACAAAGTATCTCAGAAGATTACCTTAAAATAAATGCGCAACTCAAAGGACTGATTAGTTTACGTAATCCTTTGAGATGCCCCTCATATACAGGCATAGTCAAATGATAATGAAAACACAGGGTAGTTCTAATATCAGATTGAGAATACAATGTAATGTCAAAATTGCGAAAAACAGATAATCAACGGAAAATTAATCAAGGACAACTTACCAACAGTAGGCAGATCTTAGGCACTTGAGCTATCTTGTGCCAATCCTCGCCTACTCCTTCCTCACATCTTCTCAACAAGTCGGGACAGTTCTCAATGTGCAGCTCTTTTAAAGAGCTGAGTCGATGCATACTATCAGGCAAAACCTTCAAGTTGGGACAACGGCAAATGCTAAGCCTTTCAAGCTTAGTAAAACTTCCCAACCACTCAGGCAACGTTAACAAACCCACACAATTATCAATGTACAAACACCTTAATGTGTTAGCTGCAGCCTCTTGAAGCCCATTTGGAATCTCCACCATCTGTGGGATGCTCCCAAGGGACACCCGTGAAAGATTAACAAGCCCACGCATGTCACTACTTGAAAAACTAAGCTTTGTACATTGAACAATGTTCAAATCCTCGATGCCCGTGAGGCTTTGCAAGCTGTTCGGTAAAGATTCCAAATGCTCACAAAACCCGATGCAGAGTGTTTGGAGAGAGGTTAGGGATCCAATATCCGACTCTGGGAAGAAGTTTTGTTTCGAACTTACAGTCAGACGCCTCAGGTTTATCAGTTTCCGCATACCTTTAGGCAGCGCTACTAGTTCATCAAGACTTGCAAGCCGCAATGTTTGCAAGTTATAAAGCTTGCAAATTGACTTGGGAAGTCTTTTTAGCAACATGTTGCCACAAATTTCGAGGTACCTTAAGTTCCTCAATTTTTCAATTGAACTTGGCAACTCGGCGAACAACGTGCTATTCAAATCCAATACACGCAAGTACCTAAAGCTTGAAATGATCGGTGCAATAGGGATCGGCTTCTCCAGTGTGAGATTCCCGCACATCCAAATAAAGGTCCGCAATTTCTTTAACTTGAATAATGAGTCAGGAAATGAAGGTCGGTTGACCATAAAATCATATATAGAACAGTGTCGAACACTCTCTCCAACACTTTTGGTGCCCAAATCTACGGTGGAGAATTCATTCCCTAATACTGATCTAGCAAGCTCATGGATAAGGTCGTGCATTTGAAATACGGTTTGTAGAAACCTATCCCTTTCAGTTACCTCTTGAAAGAAAGACCGAGCTACAAACTCATTAAAAATTTGACTACCAATACATTCACTCGGCTCATCAGTGTCGGATATTGGAATTAATCCTTGTGCCATCCAAAGCGCAATCAATTTTTCCTTTAATTTCAAAACACCGCTACAGGATGGAATGACTGCACAATATGCAAAGCAACGTTTCATGTATGATGGTAATTGATCGAAGCTCAATCTCAGTATAGGCATAATACCATGCTCGCCTTGATCTAATTTCCACACATCATTGTTCAGAACATAACGCCATTCTTTCTCGTTGGTTTTAGAAAATAACATCCCCCCCAATGTCTTTACTGCTAGCGGCACTCCTCTACTCTTCCTCGCTATTTCCCTCCCTATATCTCCGAGTTCTGGGTGATCCAACTCTTTTCCTTCTTCAAATGCGTATTTTACAAACAGAGACCAAGAATCATTTTCCTCTAGACCTTCTAATACATAACGCTCACCACCCACTATACTCGCAACAATTTTCTCTCGGGCTGTTACCAAGATTCTACTTCCACTTGCACCAACCAATAGTAGGTCTTTCAGTTCCTTCCATTCAACTAGTTCCCTAATCCAAACATCATCTAGCACAAGCAAAAACCTTTTCCCGCTCAACCTTTGCTCTAAAAGTTGTTGCAATTTCTCCAAAGGCAAATTCGGATTCCGAGGCCTTACAATGTCTTCAATAATTTTCCTTAAACTAAATTTCGTTGAAACATGGACCCACATCTTTGTTTCAAATGCGGCTTTCACTCTCTCATCATTGTACACTAATTGCGCAAGTGATGTTTTTCCTAGACCCCCTATACCCAATATAGTGACAACAAACAACTCATCATTGCTCGAACCCGAACCTCCTAAAATATTTTCCACAACCTTTTCTCTATCAGAATCCCTACCGATAATTTCAGACTGACGTACATAAGAGTAGGTTTCCCTCCCTCTAAGCGAAACTTCCATACGCGTATACTCTATCTTTCTAAAATTGAATTGTTGCGCGTCTTTAAAGATATCGTCTAATCTCTTCCTAATGTTCTTTATTTTGCGACCCATCTTTAATTGATCAGATTGTGGGAGAAAATGAGTTACCTTGTCTTTCAAATGATTTTCCACTCTTCGCCTCAAGGCTTCTGTCTCCATGTCATCAGCCACGTTGTTAATATCTTCCATTACGTCTCTGAGTTTCTTCAACCAATCTTTCTCCAAGTTGCTGCGCATTTGTCGCTCCTCTGCGTCTAAAAGTGTGGCTTCAATTGCTGATGACGCCTCTAAGAGTCTACGGCATTCGTCTTTGATGCCCCATACAAGTTTGATCTCTTGGAGAGCAAGGGTTGCTAGTTTCTTGCAAACTTGCTCCACAAAACCAAAGAGGAATATTTCTCCCATGTTTTTTATAGAAAATAATGACAAATAGCTTTGAAAGAGAAGTAGTGATGGAAACTATATATGGTAGACTAAATATATATATATGTTGAAGGTTGAATGGATTGTGCTCGTACATGAACAATATTTATAGAAAAATATGTTTGTGTGAATGAACAATGAGCATCTTCTTTGCACCTTCTTTACAATGAACATCTTCTTTTCTTTAGTAAAGAGATTAATGGTGTGACTTAATTGTGAGACCCACTTATGTTTTATTATATTTTGTTGGGTTTTCTGGATTGACTTGGTTGACTCAGTATTATCACAATGACTAGAATATATCCATCTATTTGTATACATCATAATAAAATGACTTAAAGTGACTGTATTTGATATTTTGTATGACACATGTAGCATTCTTTCTTTTTCAATTACGCAGTGAAACTATTTCTTGATTTGAACATCATGATATTCGAGCCAGCAACTTTCTTACTTAATTACACAGTAAAACTTATCTTCTGTATTTTGAACACATAACATCTCGCTTATAAAAAAGATACATTTATTAATAAATTAGAATGTTTAAGCATTCTTCTTCTTTTATCTTAATCAACGCTTTCTTCTATTTGTAGATTGTTAAAGAAGAAATAAAGGAAACAACGTTGAATCATCTCAACTTTGACAGATTTGTCTTTGTAGTTTGCTTTTGGAAGATTGCAATCTCTCCCAAGTTAAAAAAGAAGGGACTTGTTAATTAAAGCAAACAATACACTTTTTTGAAAAGAAATTTATCTTGTAGTGTTTGGAACTTTACAATCACGCGGAAGCTAGCCTTCTTTTCTTCGTTATGAAGACGAAATTGCACCCTTACAATTGCTCAGCAACCTTTTCCCTACAAACAAATTTTTTTATTGCTTTCCTCAAACAGGTCATTTATAATTCATACTCTGTATTTAATGTCTTATACAAACATTTGCAAGTTATTATTATTATGAATAACCGGTTGATGGAGTTAACAAGTATGCATTATTTTTAAAATGATTTTATAATAAAATTAGTTGTCGATCGATGTATATCCAAGTTATTCAAAATTGAAATTGATTTGAAAGGGGAACTTCTTTTTTTTTTTTGATGTTGTTGGACCTATTTCCATAATCGCTCTCTGCCGCATGGCGAGAGATGTCAAATACCATGGCACTCTCTGAACTTGCATATAAGGAAAAGAGTTTCACATTAATTAACAACTATAATTTGGGCAAAACGATAAGCGCTTGATCTTTGTCACATATTTAAATCTAATTTTAAGGAGTCATTATTTTTGCGTGCACGTGTAAACTAAAAATTGTTACGAAGTTTTCGAAGAGGTTGAAATGTGTCCTAACTTTATAATAGTAATTGTTTTATGAATGAGAATGCAAAAATTGTGGTTATATCTATCTTGTCGTGTTTAAATAAATTGCATTAGTAGCTGAAAATAACATATCGTGCCGTGCTTAAATGAATCGTGTTGTTAGTTAAAAATAATATGACTTTGTGAGTCATGTCAAGGTTTTCGACTATTCGTTTCTTATTTTAATTGCATTCTTACCAAAAAAACATGAATAGCCAAACTCTAGTTTTTCATAACAAAAGGATAGGACAAAGGAAAATTAACCATGTGCATAATTGTGATCTTCCAAAAATAAAATTTATACACACTAAAATCCGTTTCACACGCAATTCGTGTTCAATATTATACTTGGTAGTTAGTAGTTCATGATATTATATAGACTTCTAAAACATTTTAAAGATATGTATTAGCGTTTGGCCAAGTGGTAAGAGTATATTTTCTCCATACCCTCAATGCACTTAACAATATAGGCTAGCTCCCGGACCACACTCCACGCGTGTAATATTATCGACTATGGTTCGTATGATGAGTAAATTTTAAATACATTTTAAAGCAAAGTGAGGGTGTGTGCAAAGTAATATAAAAATCAACGAAAAGTAATTTTATAATTTCAGCTGCAAATTAAAAGGTGGCACTCAGTCTACAATAAAATTGGCGTTTGGACGGAAGTTTAGTGCACCCTGTAAATGAAAGGTCACAGTTTAAAAAAAACAACCGAGTAATTTCGCCCAAAATTTGTAAATTCTACATACGCGCTTCTGCAGCACATCTATCTTATTGAGCATATTTGCTCACATACGGTAGACGAAGTAAAAACTCATCAATTCGTGGTAGACGAATTAAAAACTTGTAAATTCGGTAAGTTTTCCATGAAGGTTACCCATCCTAGAGTGGGAGGTACCAGTCGTGACAGCCACATGTTACTCGCCTCACATAACATCTAACTAATCGCTAAGGGTGCATTTAGACCCTCCCAAATAAGGTAAAACAAATACGCCTTTTGAATAAGCGAAAGGAGAAGCGTACCCACCCTGAACTCAAATATATTCAGATAGGATATGACAATTACCAGTGAAGACTGAGAGGTCGAATGTAGTTTTCTAAAGACAAAACAAAACAGAGTGGCTTTCTGATTCAAATATCACGTATAGTAAGTAGATCAAAGGAAATATAGCATTGGGCCTATACTAGCTGCAATAATAAGCCATCGCACTTGCATTTAGTACACTGATTCTATGCAACAAAATTTGCTCGATCAACGGCAAATGGCAAAGGATGTAATTGTAAAATTTGGCGAAAACCATTATCTCAGGTTTGACAAAGTATAAACAATTCAAAACAATTCTGGACTGATATGAACCTTCAATCTAAGATCTAATCAAAACATAAACGAGCTAAGATCTTAATTAGTACTTTATTCTCATAATTTTTTTCTCTCCAAATTTTAATTTTGTATGTCACACAAATACTAGCAAACGTTTTAATGTTTTATATAAACGCCACAACCATAGTCACAAATTTGCATCACAACTTCATCAAGCTGTGAAAGAAAGAATTGCTTTTCTTTCTTTAACGTCTCAACTTTCTAATAACCACAGCTTAACTCCCACACTCCATGGATAAAAGGCTTGTAATCTTGTACCTGAAGCTTAATATCTGCTATTATAAATTTAGGGGCTTACACCAGCAGTATATATACACATGCCAACCTGGTCCTCAAAAACCTAGAGTTATCAACTCACGGATTGGCACTCCTTAATTACAGATTTTGGCAATTGATTGGTTTTACCAGCAGCATTGAGGAACGAGTTGATTCAACCCAAGAATACAAGACCCTAAACTCGCATCTGCACTGAATAGGAGAAAGAAAGTGATGTGTTGTTGAGATGCATTACACTTGTTCTTGGATTGTATACTTTACAGATTATTTTTGGGCTATGTAGCATTGCTCTATTTTAAATCATAATGTATCGAATCTTTTTATCAAACAATTGAATTAATTTAATTTTTTCAATCTATCAAGAGAAGTCTATACCCCTAGTTGCTCAAAATCAATAACCTAAGGGAAAAATATCTACTGGGCAATTGCTTCTCAACAAAATTTGTTGGCAAATTGCAATACTAGATAAGGACTCAATGGATAGTACAAGTGTGAGAATCAATTGAGTATCAAAAACTAAAATCGATTCATAAATTGTTTTTGTGTCAATATCAAACACATGTCCTGATCTCCAATAGTGTTTGCAAAGTATCAACAAAAAGGATTTTATATATTGATCTATGGATATACAAAATAAGAATCAAATGTTATATCACATAGTACGCGCAGATTATCGATAAAGACACACCAGATATGGATACAGATATGGCTACTCCAGAAGCACACATACATCTTAGGTGGCATGTGGACCAAAATCTGCCCAGGTCAAGGCCAGCTTATGGTGCGGTCAAGGCCCGAGGGATTGGCACCCATAATGATTGCTACACTTCTTGCCAAATTCAGCACGAACTGAAGAATTGAATTCATCAGAAATTTTGATTTAAACTTTCCTTGGACTTTCCATTCACAGAAGAAAAAAGGTAATATGGAGGGGACGCAGCCTAAATCCTAATGATGTGGGTGAGACTCAAACCCGGGTGAGTCCAGTCTTAGGAGGGTGCCTTTTCCAACTAGGCTTTTAAGAAAGCTTAAAAGCTTACTCTATTAAGGAACACAAATCCTACTTTACTCCCTTCTTGAGATATAGAGCTATAGCTGTTGGTAGGCAAAAAATAAAAACTAGAATCACAGAGGGAGTGCAAATTTGTTATAAATTAAAACAACATAACCCACTCTATTAGGTCTGAAACAAAAGTATGTCATTCCAAATGAAATTCAGCGGAGTTCATAGAACATACTTCAGAAGTGCAGCTCCAAAAAGAGAGAGAGAATCAGCGAATTTGCAAAATATACTTCAGAAGTGCAGCTCCCAAAAGATAAATGGTATCCAAATAGTATTGCTATCATAGGATTTTGGTACAGCAATGAAACATAAACTTGCATAATTGATCCCCACCAAGAAATCAAGATATTTCAATAGACAAATTCCATAAAACCCAAAAAAAAAAAATAGCCTATCAGAATATCTACATCTATCATATAAGTATTCAAGTCGATTCCATATATACACCTCTCTAATCCAAGACCATCTTAGGTCTATCTGTAATGACATATCAGTAAATCATTTTCAACAATTCAAATCAAGAAAGGAAAACAAAGAAATTGGGTTTAATTTGAACAGAGAGAATAATGATCAAACCCACTAACCAGTTTCCACAAGAACTCAAAAAAAAAAAAAAAAAAAAAAAACAAGGTTATGGAATTTAATCACTGCACAAAACACTTCAATCAATCGATCAATTCAACCAACATGGAAGGGACCAATATCGCCAGTTCGCAAAGAACTAGCAATCTCGTCAGCAATATTCAAACAAGAAAAAACCCACCCACTAATTGCTAACCACACCATCTTCCCCATCCACAAGGTCCAAGTCAATGGCACTGCCATACCAATTATTATCTTCTCTCTAATATAATAATCAAAAACCCAAAAAGAGCGTTGAAGTTCCAAGGAAAAACCCAGTTGCGAATAAACCCTAGTTTTGCAATTATGTATATATAATAGTATGGTATAGCCAGTAATAGTATGTATTATATATGTTGAAGTGGGGAATTTGGATTTTTCTTGCTTTGCGCCTTTTATGTAGAGGGGAGATTTGTTTGGGAAAAAATGAATATTTTATAGCACTTCTTTTGGGGGAAGGGATATAATATAGACTGATGAGTGACGGCTTTTTTGGAGTTTATCGTGGCGTGGAAGTCAAACTGATTACGTAGTACTTTTTATGCGAAAAAATTAAAAAAAAATTGTGTAGTATAGTGAAGTTTTTTTTATCTTATATATATTTTTATGAGTAATAAAAATATATATAAGATAAAAAAAAATAATTAATTTATATAAAAAGTTAAAAAATATGTTAAATAATATTATAAAATATTTTATATTTTATATTTATTTTATACGTAAATGTTATTCGTCTTTTAAAATCTTTATCACAGTTTAAAAAGAAAAATTGGATTATAAAAGTTAAAAAGTAATAGAATATTTTAGTATTAATAAATTTTTTCAACTTTTTATAAAAATTAATTATTTTATTATTATTTTTTATATTACTATTAAACATAACCTTAAAAAGTTTATTTTATTTATAAAATATCGTTAATGTATCAAGTTTCATAATAAAAATTAAGTTTTATTCCTAATGTTGTTATGGGAAAATATAAATGTTAATTGGGCCAATATAATTTTCTGGGTCAACAGTTTGGTTGGCCCAAAAGCAACACTTACGACTTATATGAAAAGACCCAGCCCACCAGACTGAGTGGAGATCCTTCTAGCTTAGAAAATGAGGCAGATTTGTGTAAATTCTAATTTTATAAATAGGAAGGTTAAAGTACATAACAAATAAGTTTACCGATTACTGAACCAAACTTTCGAAACCACAAACCGTTAGAGTATTGATTAAATTTTGAAGTTTTTGGTTACCGAAAATTCAATAGGTTCAGTTATAATGGAGAATGGTTGTATTGTCAAATCAATAGTAAAACTAGCCGAATTAACTAAGCTTCAAACAAATTCTGGTCATTTTCATTCATTTGGGTTGTTGGTTTCCTCGATTTTGTATTGTCATTTTGACCCGTGGAGAGAACCAACATTTTTTTGACACCCACATTTATAATAAAATTACGAGTTCATACAAAATATATAAAAATCAATCATAAATACTTAATTAGTGAAGGTGATACGTGGATACTCTTCTCTTCTTATTTTTTTTTTCCTCTTATATAATTAAATAAATCGTTTTAGAAAATCTAAGGGCACGTTTGGCGCACCAGATAAAAAGATAGGATATGATATAATAAGATAAAGGCCGGATATGATAAGAATCTGAATTAGTCGGATAGTAATTATGTGGGATAGTCGGATAAGAATTATGTGGGATAAGATAGGAAATAAATAAATCGGATAAAAATTAAGAAGGATCGGACAGGATAAAGACTAGTCGGATAAATATTTAATAAACTTTACATTTGATGGAGTTCCGGATGACAAATCTAGATATTATATAATACAACTTGATTTTCTTTTAAAAATATATGCAATTTTAATTGTTATCCCCCATTTTTTTTTAACTAATGCGATTATACGATAAATAAGTTTCGTAAAAAACTCTTTCGGAAGAAAAGTTCTATATTATATACAATATTTACAAACTATGGCTTAAGTACAGTTTCAAGTTCTAAAGTTACCATTTTTTTTTCTAAAATTAAAGTTTCTTATAAATGCCTCCATTTAATAAAAAATAAATAAAAATACCATATTATACAATAAATGAATTTTATTAGTTGATTTACTGTGATTTTGGGTGGTTGAAAATTTTCATTAATAAATTTGATTATAAATGTAAAGAAAAAGATCAAAATAAATTAAAAAATAATTTTTATATTCATTTTGTTATCCAACAACTATGGGATAAAATAATACTACCTATAGGAGTGGTATATATTTATCCAATTTTAAAGGGATAAAATAATAATTAATCATGATTGCAATTCAATCCTGTATTGCATTAAACGCAGGATAGGATTAAAATATCCTATCAATTCTTACGCCAAACACATAATAGGATTTATTTATTATATCCTTTCCGATAACAAATACCGGATATGATTAATTAATCCAATTCTACTCCTAATCCCGTGCGATAAATACACCTTACGAGATAACTGCAAAAGATAAAAATATTTCAACTAGTTCTTTGCAAATTAATAGTAGTCAAGGGGCACTTTTGCAACGGTGTCATAATTCACGAGATTTCTTTCAAGATAATGTTTTTCAGTTTATGTTGAACTAAAGGCGCCTTTGATTGCAAGTATGGAATTTGCATTGAAAGAAAATAAGTTCCAGACAATTGAATTGCCTAGAATTAAGTTGTATGAAAAATTCAATTAAATGTGTTTGATTGCCTTAATTTTATACCCAAAAAATATTAGTTGCACTATGGTATTTTTAATGTAAAAAAAATTATGGGCAGTTTTTCTATAGTGATGATGGATTTTGTTTAATTGATCTTGATTAGTAGATTTTAAATATTAAATTTTGAATTTTGTATTTTAAGTTGTAGCATTTTTAATGTAGAAAATGAGTAAAATTTTGTCTCGAAAAATGTGCAATTTCCTGAAAAATAAATACAACCCCCCCCCCCCCCCCACACTCACACAAAAAAAAATGTTTTCCTTATTTTGGTGGAAAATGTGAGCATGCGAGCAAAAGTATGAAAATATTTTTAGGCTAATCAAACACACCCTAAGTTATTAGGGTGCCTCTAATTAAAAAGGGGTGATATTTTAACCCTATAAAATACTTAGTTCTATTTATATTTTTATTCGATTTTTGAAAATCGAGTAAGGTGTTTGTTATTCAATTCTTAAAGGTTGAGTATAAGTTTATATACTTATGTAGACACCCCGATCCGTGACCCCCGCAAGAACCCTAACGACCTACGAGACTACTTTTTTTTGGAGTCCAGGACACACCCGAGCACCCGAAACTACTCCGGGGGGGTTTGTTGCGCGACAAACCTATTTTTATGAAGGATTGTCGCACGACATATCACATTGTCGCGCGACAATCATTGGAATGTCGCGCGACAATCCCACTATGTCGCGCGACAATCCCTCTCTGCACCGGACCAACCACTTTCTGACACATCACAGTGTCAGGACCCATCACTTCAGCCGTTTGTCGCACGACATACAGGAATGTCGCGCGACAAACAGATATGTCGCGCGACACTTGCCTTTTTTGGGGAAATGTCGCGCGACAATCTTCCCCGAGCAGTATAAATAGGCCAACACCCCCAAGGGTTCAGGGGCAGCAACTTGGATCTGAGAATTTGGAGCTTTAGATTTGATTTTTATCAAGCATTTTTCTACTATCATCTTATTTTTGAAGAATTATCGAATCTATCCCCGACACTCGACGTGTCCCGTCTCCGGAATCGATTTCTCGGAAATATCTGAAGAAAGAGAAGATTATTATCGCCAGAGATCCCTCTGCCGTATTATATTTTCTTTCTTATTATTATTCTCGTCGGGAAGGTAAAGAAAGTCCCTTCTAGTATTTAAAATTAGATATCTGTGTACTTGTTTTACTTCTGTTTTTCTGTCCACGTTTTATTTGAATAAACTTATTGTCAAGTTACAAATAGTCTATCGTTTTCGACACAAAAGACCCTGATAAAACCACTTTCAAAACCGGAAGAGTAGGTACATTATCGTCCGGATAAACCCTGTTTTCAAACCCCGGACCGATAAAAGACTTATCTAGGAATTAAAACCCACATATCCTGTCTTTTTCATAGACTGCGATGTGTCTGATAAACTCTCCTCAAAGAGTTCTAATTCCATATTGAATTAGTCCCGATATTAGATCCGAACTTTCATAAAAGTAAACACAACACGAGAAAACCGTCATTATCTGAGGAAATAATACGGGATACTCCTTCAAAATAAAAGGTTTTGTCATTTGTATTTACATCTCTCAAATAAATAAAACATCGGATCTCGGAATACAAAGGTTTTCATCCCTTTCCCATTTTTTCTCCGAAATTAGGGCTTTCATTAAAAAAGTAGTAGACTATCAGTAAAAGCATCCAAGTTTTTCAACATAAAATAAACATATAAGTCCACTAGAGACCGAAAGGGCGGAATGGGTGCTTAACACCTTCCCAAACCGTAATATAGTTTCCGAACCCTATAGAATCCTGGTTTTGCAGACAAACGTGTAAAGAAAGGCTTATCTGTAGCCTTTCCCCTTACACACCCCCTTTTTGTCCGTTTTCTCGTAAACGTACTGGCGACTCTGAACAAACCCCTTTGCATCTAGAATAGACGTAGGGACACCCGATATGAATCATCAAACCACTCCAAGCAAATGGAGCGACGGAATCCCTTCCAACGCTTCAGACCACCACGAACGGGGACGAGACCCGGGAGTCGCATTTGCGGATTCTCACAGTGGCGACTCTGCTGGGGACACCAGAAAACTAGACTCTTATATGTGGACTTTTGTTTATTTGAATACTTGCTTTTTTCTGCTTTCCCTACTTATGTTAATTAATTGAGAAGAAACATTTTTTCAGAAAAAAGGGAATTTTTCAAAAATACGTAATCAAGATAATGATATTTGTAAACCCAACCTTTTTCACACGCACTATCACAAATCATGCATTGGTTCTACGAGTGTGAATTTACCCCAAACCCTCGGAAGTATTATAAGTGAGTAGGGAGTTGGCTTGCTTGGGCCAACATAAACCGAAAGCATTTACTTCCACTCTCCTTGGCCAAGTACGCCCCCGAGGTATATCGAGTGACGAGAACACTCACGTACCCGGGAAGTATATCAAAAGGCTCTTGCACGTACCCGCCCCTGGGGTATATCGCAAGATCTTGCCAAAAAGGAGGGAGCCTGAAGCCTTAACGGTTCGTACACCTGCGCTGCATATAAGATCGAGTCAAGTTAAAACACTTGTCAAACAGCCGTAGGGGATGTACCACCTTACGGCTTACTTTTGGATGCCCTTTTAAATCCGAGGCTCTTCTCGGCAATTTTTAGTGGTTCTTTTGGCAAAAATCGAGTCGCATCACAGTCTTCCTTCATCTTCGCCACATGGTTTCGTCTACAGTCGTGAAGCAACAAACAGACTGGAAGGTTGGGCCGGTCGTGATCACACCGGAAGACTAGTAAGACCAAGCACACCTGAAATGGCCGATGAACGTGAGAATCGAGAGACAGATCATAACCTAGCCGAGGCATCATCAGCTCAGCCAACCCTAGCCGAAATGCACCGTTTACTCATGACCGTCAGCAGGGATCTGGCAAACCTCACGAACGAGCAACAGGGTACCCGGATCCGAATAGAAGAATTATCAGCCGAACGAACTGCACCACCGGGGTTTGATCGACTACCACCGAATCGAGATCCGAACCAAGGACAGTCTTCACAAGTACTCCCCCCAGTTCAAGGAACCAATCCACCCCAAACAGGCCCTATCGTAATTGGTCCCGTTCAAACCGACCCCAACAATCAGAACCAATGGGCCCCGGATTCAGGCCCCACTTACCAACAGCAGGAGCCACCCATAGTCTGGCCGCAACCCCAAATACAACCCGATTTTGACCCCCAATACCAACCATGGCCACAAGTTCCCGCAAAACCCATTCCACCACCGGCCCCAGCAGCCCTCCCTAATGAATACCCAGACATCAACCGACTTCGGACAGTATATGCAGAATCGGTAATAGCACGGGAACAGCCCGACGAGATGTCAAGAGAGAGTGAGGAAATGAAGAAGCTGAAAGAGCAGATGAGGGTCCTACAGAAGGGGGTGTCCCTAATAAAAGGTGCAGACGAGATCACGGATATGAATGCCTTCTCCCTCTACCTAGAAGCGAGATTACCCCAGGGATTCAAACTCCCTTCCATCACCAAGTTCACTGGAACCACGCCCCCTAAAACTCACCTACAGTCCTACATCAGATCCATGCAAGTGTCCGGTTGTGGAGAGCCGGAATTAGCACAAGCCTTTCACATGACTCTCACGGGAGCCACCCTGAGATGGTTCTTTGGTCTAGAAAGGCATCACACGCAGACTTGGGGAGATATCGTCAAAGAATTTATGACCAAATACGGGTCCAACGAGGATTTGGAAATTACTCGTAAACACCTGGAAATGGCCAAACAGGGCGAGAAAGAAAGCTTCAGCGACTTTGTCACCCGCTGGAGGGAAATGGCCTCCCAAATGTCCAAACGACCCGATGAAGAAGAACAGCTGGAAATCATTCAGAAGAACTTCACTCCAGCCATACTGAGTTGCATGGGAAAGCACGTATTCCTACACTTCAGAGCCCTGTTGAGTATGGGGTCACAAGTAGAGGAAGAACTGGCCAAGAAAGTTGAAATCGATACCAAGAAAGCCTCTTACGCCGGAAGAAAGACGGCCACTCCAGCCGTAAATCAACTAAGCTCGTACCCGTATCAACAAAACCCATTCCAGCAGTCACCGCAAGTCCCCCCAATGAATTGGCCTACGCAGGGAGACTCTTCAAACACCGAGGCCAAGAAAAGGAGAAATTTCTGCACCCTCCCCACTACTCTGGTTAAGAGCCTGGAACTACTCCAAAAAGCTGGACTAGTCGCTCCACTCAACCCACGCCCCCCACCAAACCCTATTCCCAACACTTGGAGAATGAATGAGAACTGTGCGTACCATCAAGCGGCAGGCCATGACACGGAACGCTGTTTAGCTCTCCGCCATCGAATCCAGGACCTCATTGAAGCCGGAACCATCCCCGCACCCGGCGGGCCCAATGTTACTAACAATCCACTTTCTAACCATGCTCCACCTGCAGGGATTAATGCCTTGACCACTGATGAAGAAGGCTTCGATCCCGTGGGGCTCATTCGAGATGACCCAACCTACAGGGCACTCATTGTACTGCCAGCAAAGGCTCAAGTTACCCCAGGCCTCAATCCAATAATTGACCAATGGATGGCCAAAATGAACTTCCTACCCGGGCAGGGTTTAGGAAAAACAAATCAGGGGATCTCACAACCACTCACAATCAAAACCAATCCCGGAAAATCTGGGATAGGATGGACCCAGAATAAGAAGAAACAATCATGGAAATCCCAAACCCCCCCAGGGAGACAATCTGTATGACAGAAACCTCCCCCGGGACTTTCAGTTGGTCGACAGAGCCAGAATCGTCAGAAACTTCAGAGGAATCAAACCCGGCATCCCTTTGGATCCAACAAATCACCCGTTCAGGAAGGGTATACCAACCACCACCGGATACTGAGAAAACACCGCCACCTAAGGAAATAGGAGAAGATAGAGTGCTTGAGCAGTTGAAGAAGACCCAGGCACACATCACCATTTGGGGCCTCTTGGTTGCCTCCAAACCCCACGGGACCGCTTTCATCAAACTTCTGGACGAAGCCGTGATATCACCGGACTCCACACCCGAACAACTGCCAAACATGATCGGGTCACTTACAGTCCAAAGAAGTCTGTCATTTTCAGATGAAGACTTATCTCCATTGGAGAGAAAACACAGCCTGGCTCTCCACATCACCGTCCGAACCCGAGGGAAGATCTTACCACAAGTCCTCATCGACAATGGGTCGACCATAAATGTTTGCCCCCTGAAGACTGCCAGATGCTTGGGTATTTTGGATTCAGAGCTTTCACCATCCGCCGTAACCGTCAGGGCCTATGATAATACCAGGAGGGCCGTTCTGGGTTCCCTGAAGCTTGATCTCATGGTCGGTCTCGGAATTTTTCCGGCCGATTTCCAAATCATAGACATTCCCTCCAGTTTCAACCTCCTGCTGGGAAGAGCGTGGCTACACGACATAGGAGCACTCTCCTCCTCCTTGCACCAAAAGATCAAGATACCGTTTGAAGGGAACATAATTACCATCCAAGGAGATCCTGAAAGGACCTTGGCAGATGTGGAATTACCTGTTTTGGGAATCGGGAGCCAGAGCATACAGTTAGGAGGCTTTTCTTATGAGCCTCAAGTACAAACTCTCAGCACTCAGATAATCGAATATATCTCCCCAGACAATATCCCCGATCTCAGCACCAAGATTACAAATATGCTAAGAATGATGAAATATTTACCTGGAGCCGGCCTAGGAATGGGACAATCAGGACTACTTCAAGCCTTGGAACCGATAACGAGGTACGAAAGGGAAGGTTTGGGGTACCAACACACTGAAGAAGACGATCAGCAGAAAAGGGGCCGAGGGCATCAGTATCCGAGTTTCAGCTCTTTGAACGGGTTTTTTGTCAAAGAAGGAGAGGACTTCCCCTTTTGCGGTTTTCAGGAACCTTGGAGAAACAGTGACGGAGAGAACCTGCCGAGATGGGAAATCTTCTATGAAGAGGACCTATATGTCAAAGAAAGCATTGAACACGGTTTCTCCACCAAATTAACGATCGGGCTGAAAGAAGGAAATGAAGACAAGATAGACAAGGAGGAAGAAATGATCGGAGATCTTTTCTACATCATGGTTCTAGGAGATGACAAGCCAGGGGATGACCCCGTACACCTGATATACGCTGATCCAGACTACCAAAGGGAAAGAGAAAAGAGTGAAATTGTAAGGGTGAGAGGTGAGAGTGAAAGTAAGGCTAGGAAAGAGCCACTCCTAGATTTACTCTTTAAACTTGTACCTGTAAACACTATTATCAATGAAGAAAACTCTGTGTTGCGTTATCCTGTTATTTGTAATTCTGTAATAGCTTATAAGGAGTTAGAAAGACTGAACGAACACCCGGAACGGGAGGAGCAGCATATACAAAGCGAGGAAGGAGACACTCTTGTGATTAACCTCGGAACAGAGGAGGAAAGAAGAGAGGTCCGCATTGGGGCAAGCCTAAGTGAGACAGAAAGAGAAGAATTCACACAAACTCTGAAAGAGTATGTGGATGTCTTCGCCTGGTCTTATGCAGATATGCCAGGTTTGAACAGCCAGATAGTCATGCACGAGATACACACCAAGCCAGAATTTAGGCCCGTCAAGCAGAAGCTGAGGAAACTTACGCCAGAATGGTCCTTAAAAGTGAAAGAAGAGGTGATGAAACAATTAAGTGTGGGTTTCTTGCGGGTAATCGAATACCCTTCGTGGTTGGCCAACATCGTGCCTGTTCCAAAAGCTAATGGGAAAGTCCGCATGTGTGTGGATTACCGGGATCTCAATAAAGCTTGTCCAAAAGACGATTTTTCCTTGCCCAACATCGATTTGATAGTAGATAATACTGCCAACCACGCCCTGAAGTCATTTGTGGATGGTTTTGCCGGATATAACCAGATCAAAATGTACCCAGATCACCAAGAGAAAACAGCATTCATCACACCGTGGGGAACATACTGCTACACCGTTATGCCATTTGGGCTAAAGAACGCCGGGGCAACGTATCAGAGGGCAGCTACGGCTATCTTTCACGACATGATTCACAAAGAAGTAGAGGTGTATGTAGACGACATGATAATCAAGTCAAAAAAGAGGAAAGGCCACGTACCAGCCTTGGGAACCTTCTTTGATCGGCTCCGCCAATATCAGATGAGACTCAACCCGCAGAAATGTGTGTTCGGGGTAACCAAAGGAAAACTCCTGGGATATGTCGTCAGTAAAAAGGGAATCGAGGTGGACCCCGCTAAAGTTCAAGCTATCCAAGACATGCCTAAATCTCGTACCGAGAAAGAAGTCCGAGGATTTTTGGGTAATCTGCAGTACATCAGTAGGTTCATCTCTCAGCTCACTTAGACTTGCGAGCCCATCTTCAAACTCCTGAGGAAATCTTCACCAGGAGAGTGGGACGGCCAGTGCCAAGAAGCTTTTGATAGAATCAAAGAATACCTCTCCAAACCCCCAGTGTTAGCCCCGCCCCAGACCGGACTGCCACTAATCCTATACCTAACCGTCACTGATTCGGCTGCGGGAGCAATGCTAGCCCAGCACCTGACCGATACCCGGAAGGAGCAGGCCATCTATTTCCTCAGTAAAAAGTTGTCCCCGTTTGAGATAAACTACACACCATTGGAGAAATCATGTACCGCTCTCGTCTGGGTAACACAGAAACTACGGCACTATATGCTAGTTTTTCCAGTCATCCTGGCATCACGGATCGATCCGTTGAAATACCTCTTCGAGAAACCGGCTCTCTCGAACCGAATGGCAAAATGGTTGTTTTTACTCTCCGAATTCGACATCACCTACATGACCCAAAAGGCAGTCAAAGGCAAGATCATAGCTGATTACCTGGCCCACAATCCGATATTAGGAGACATGCTAGAAGAAGCCGAGTTCCCGGACGAAACCATCATGAACGTCGAGATCAATGAAGACTGGAAGTTGTACTTTGACGGGGCCACCAATCGGAATGGAAACGGGATAGGTATCCTGCTAGTCTCTCCAGACCAAACTCACTCCCCGGTATCATATCGCCTGGACTTCTTCTGCACCAACAACATGGCTAAATATGAAGCCTGCATACTCGGGTTAGAGATCGCTCTTCAAAAGGGTATAAAGAGAATACAGGTATACGGAGATTCAGCACTAGTGGTCCACCAAGTTCTGAAGGAATGGAAGATCAGAGATGAGAAATTAGTCCCTTACCTCGCCCGACTAGAGGATGTCGCAGGAAAGTTCGAGCGTGTGGAGTTTTACTATATCCCCAGGTCCCAGAATAGTTTTGCTGACGCATTGGCAACCCTGGCATCTATGATCGATATTCCGGAGGGGATGGAAGAAATAACCCTCACGGTACAAAAGAAATCAGGACTCGCACACTGCATGACTCTTGAGGTAGAAACTGAAAAAAACGGTGACTCGACCGTTTGGTTTTATGACATCTAGAACCTTCTGAAGAACCACCAGTATCCCGAGGAAACAGACAAGAGAACGCGGGTCACCCTCAGAAGACTAGCATCAGGATTCATACTCTGTGCCGGAAGATTATATAAAAGGAACTACGACGGGACTCATCTTCAATGTCTCACCGAAGAAGAATCGGTTAGAATGATGGATCAGATACATGGGGGCGATTGCGGATCTCATATGAGCGGGCATACACTTGCCCGCAAGATCATCAGGCAAGGGTATTTCTGGTCTACCCTACAAACCGACTGTGCTGACCATGTACGCTGTTGTCACAAATGCCAAATCTATGCTAAATCCCAGAAGCTTCCTCCAAAAGAGTTGTACAACATGACTGCTCCCTGGCCTTTCGCAACTTGGGGAATCGACGTCATAGGGAAAATCTTGCCCAAAGCCAGCAACGGCCATGAATTCATACTAGTAGCCATCGACTACTTCACCAAATGGGTGGAAGCCGAGTCGTACCAGACCCTGGATGCCAGGAAAGTTGCCCGATTCATCAAAAGGAACATTGTCTGCCGATATGGGGTCCCACACGAGATCATCTCAGATAACGGCACCCACTTCGAAGGAGAAGCTAATACAGTCATGGAAGAATACGGTATCACCCGACACAAATCTTCGCCATATAGGCCACAAACCAATGGGGCAGTTGAAGCCGCCAACAAGAATTTGAAGAATATCCTAAGCAAGATGACCGACACCTGCCGGGACTGGCCGGAGAAATTACCATATGCATTGTGGGGATACCGCACCACCGAGAGGGTCTCCACCGGGGCAACCCCATTCTCGCTGACATACGGGATGGAGGCAGTCCTCCCTGTCGAGTTAGAAGTCCCCTCCCTCAGGGTAATACTAGAAAATCAAGTCAATGAACTGGAATGGGTCCAGGCACGTTATAACGAGCTAGCCCTACTAGATGAAAAGAGATTGAAAGCCGCATACCACCATCAGGGGTATCAGAAGAGAATCGCTCGAGCATTTAACCAGAAAGTAAGGACTCGGGGTATCAACGAGAACGATATTGTATTGAAAAAAATTCGAGAACCGGCCAGAGATCCGAGGGGTAAGTTCGGGCAGAAGTGGACAGGGCCATACATCGTCAAAGAAATCGATACAGGAGGTGCCGCTATACTCACTGATTTGGATGGGCAGTTACTACATTCACCAGTCAACATGGATCGACTGAAGAAGTATTATCAATAGGTATGGCATGTAATAAGAACTACGTAAACCTGAGCCCCAACTCAAAACTTTTTGTTCTTTGTAAAAAAAATCAAAAAGGGGAACGTAGGCAACCTGAGAAGTGACTTCAGGCCCGGTTTAAACTTTGTAAAATAAATTTATTTTCTGCAAGCAGTCCCTCATATATTATTAAAAGGTGGTTCAGAACACCGAAGGGTACAAAGGAGACATAGCAAATACGAAAGAAACTAATCCCTAGGAGTTGGCCACACTGGGTCCTCAATAGCCATGTCGATCCGAGCTTCGTCCAAGATCTGATATGCAAAGACAATGTTATCATCAGTAGCCTCCGTATCCATGAACCGGAACCATTCCATTTGAAAGGGGTCGTCGATCAGTTCTCCCTCTAGAGATTGCCAGCAAGAGCGGATGATATCAGCCTAGAGGGGCCGGGTAATACCAAAACGGGCATAGTTGAACCGACGAGTCAGTCGAGCACGCCACATCCTCTTTACCGATAAAGAAACATGTGGGGTCACAAATTTAGACTCAGAAGAGAAGTTGTTCAGACCAAGGGGAACCTCCTGAGGAATGTTAAACTGCCGAAAAAGACGCCCAGGGAGATAAAAGGAAGTGAACCAGAGCCCGCGGAGCCGAACATAGTTCTGACCCCCAGTGCTAAGTACCATCGCCCTCAGCTTCCACCAAGGAATGTTCCACCGGATAGCCCGAAAGTTCTCCGAAAACCATACCGTCCAATCAGAGGAAGACATGGTCAAAGCACCAAAGAGAGGCCGATGGAAGAAATGAGTCGGATTGTCGAGCCGAGCTCCGTTGAAACCCACCGATCGAAAGCGCTCTAGCAGCCACATGTATAGCAGACGCGGACTCCCCCGGAAGAAGGGCGAGGCCCCCCGTTGAACATCATCAAGACCATTCAGGGTCTCTGCAAGAATGATCGGCACTATAGACTTCCCATTTCTAGCCTGGTAAATCAGACTCAGGATAGTCGGATCAACACGGGAAGAACCTGTCACCAGCAGCATATCAGAAACCAGGCAAATCAGGGCCGCTGCAGTACGCCCCACGCCGTAAGAGGCCCTATCTTCATAACGATGAAAGAACCTCACCATTTTATGGAGGTCAAAAAAACCATCGGCAATGAAACCATCACAGGCCGCCTGGGGAATAGCTAACAGAGCAATTAGCATGTCACGGGGACCGATTTCTTCTATGGGAACTGCCATCGGGAGACGAACGTCAGAACGTAGCAGCCAGGAAAACTCCTCGTAAGTCGGGCAGAGCTTGTCAAGCCCAAAACGGAAAAGGTGATCCACAGGGCTCCAAAAATGCAAAGCGCCTAACAAAAAGGAAAAATCTACAGGGCGATGACACCAGCTCGCCAAAGGACTAAATGCACCGAAGTTCAAGCCGTTTTCAGAAGATACCAAAGCATCCCGAGCATTAATGAAAGAAAAATCAGAGTTTGTACGATAGGAAGACATTGTGGAGAGGTGTGGGGATGAAGGAAGGAAGATGGGTGTATTTATAGCAAAAAAGAGGGACCTGTACCTGTTTGTCGCGCGACAAACCCATATTCAGGAGGGATTGTCGCGCGACAAACTCCTTTTGGGTCATCCTAATTTTGTTCTTCCTACACATAGCAGTCATGATTGCCAAAAGAATCATTTTTGGATGCTTTCTTGTTCTCACTTTGCTATTTTTTTACAGAAAAAGTATCACTACACTACAAGGTATGACTTCTAAAATACCGACTCTGATATATATATATATGTGTATGTATATACCTTTTCACATACAGAGAATAAAAGACAGATAAAGATATTTTATAAATCCAATAAAAGAACAGTTTTTAAATATCTGTCTAAAATAAATACATATCTGTCCAAACTAACACTAAATGCAGAAAGGGAAAACTAATCTACTCGGGCGCGTTTTGACACGCTCCCGCTATCACCCGAGCCTTCCTTGGGAGTAAGATCAACGACTGGGACGCTGGGAGCAAGAGGAGCTGCCGCCTGGGAAGGACCCGTAGACTGAACCTGTGCCGTCGGACGGATCACCGAAGATCGGGATCGCCTAGAAGTCCGACTGCTACTCCGCCTAGACTCCGACCGAACATGAGAGGAGGTCAGGGGGTCGTCCGGCCGTAAGGAGACGTCGATAGCCCTCTGATAATCATGCATGTAGGCCGGAGGGTCTCGACCGACGTACTGGAGCAGGTTCCAGCTGTAAAGATACTGGGCGTGCCAAGCCCGTAGGTCTGCCACCCGTACACTCACCCGCTGTAAAAAGACATAAGATAAAAAAATCAGCACAATCAAAATAAATAGATATAGATGTAAGGGTATCAAGGGAAGTTGAAGAAAGTACCTCGTCATCAGGGCGACCACCCAGATAGTCAAAAGTATCCTCAGGAAGAGGGTACTCCGGGACGGGATATCGACGTAATCCAGCGCCAACGTAAGAGATGTCCCTGGGGAGTGGGGGTAGATCTACCCACGGAATAGATAACCCCGCCGGAACACCAGCAGAAGTGGACCCGCCCTCCTCACGGATCGGGAATAAGGGAGGCCGGGATGAAGAACCCCCCAAACCTGGAGATCGGGCAGGAGGACCCATGACAGTCGCCGGAAGGGGAGTCAACGTGGCGTAGGTACGGACCCCCGGAGGATCCACTACGGCCGTCGCCCTCAAAGGAGGTACCCCACTGGAAGGAGTAGCCACCGCAGCTGGAGGAGTCCGCCCGAACTGCTCATAGTCTGCCCCAAGGTCCGCAGGCTCCCAGGACCTCTCAGACAATCCCGCTCTCCCCTCAGCAGCCTCAGCAGCAGCAAAAAGGACCCCCGGAGACACAGAAGGGCCGGTGGGAAACTCGAAACCCTCAGTACGCTGCTCCCTCACAGGTGTCGCCTGAGGCGATGGCTCCGGAACAGCTGTCGCATCACTTCTCTCGCCCTCTGGCCGACCACCGTCCTCGGCCGCAGCAGGAACATCCCTCTCTCCCTCAGGATCCTCGTTCTCAGAATTCGGAATGTTGTCCCTCTGATCGGGGACAGGTGGCAAGTGACCCGAAACCGCCCTAGCTAAATGGGTCTGTCCCCGTATGTAGTTGGGATCACCTCCCAGTGCCCGGTACCTCTCATAGAAGACCCGTCCCCGAGTCCCCTTCGGCTTCCTCATCAGATAACGGGCAGCAAAAACGGGGTAGTCTCCCTCCTCGACGAACGTCTGGAAGCCGAGTCCGTCGACCAAGGCCTGCACCGTCACCGGATCGATCTCGCCCGTCCGCCTCATCAGAACAGGAGGGAATAATGGAACACGAGGCCACTGGGACGGCGTGTGCTGGCGAATGACCCTCTCGCCTAAGTAGAAGAGAAGGCCATACTCATCCCGGATAAGCCGCCTAGTCCTCGAGGCGGTCAAGGCGCGTCCATATCCATAATGGGGACTCAGATCACCCCAAGGAGCCCACTCAACCTGAAAAGAAAACAAGTTTTTTATTTCCAATAATTTATATATTCTATTTAATTATAAA
The DNA here is from genome assembly GCA_021464415.1 of Lonicera japonica. Lineage (NCBI taxonomy): Eukaryota > Viridiplantae > Streptophyta > Magnoliopsida > Dipsacales > Caprifoliaceae > Lonicera > Lonicera japonica. The sequence goes on along the minus strand of CM038463.1, from coordinate 99,701,913 downwards.
AAAATAAGAGAACTAAAATATTTACCTGCTCCTCCAACAGGTCGTGAACGGCAGCAGCTCCGGTCTCCCGAGTCCGGTATACATAGGGAGCCCGGTAGTTCCCCGCAATGAATTGGCGGAGAAAAGGAAACTGGTCCTCATTCTCAACGAGGAGATCCACCTGGGCACGACCCAGGCGGGTATAAGCAACAAACCAGCTCTGAAAAGGAAAGATAAAAGAAATCAGCAATGATCAACAGGTAATATGCAAAGAATTGAAGCAAGGATAAAAGGACTAAAATATGTACCTCCCACAGCAGAGAAAAGCCCTTGAGGTTCAGGGCTAAATGGCGAGAGACCTGGTCCATGGCATCATAGAGGACTGCAAGAATGAAGCCTCCCCAGTCATAGTCAAACATGAGGCTGAAGTCCCGAAGATAGGGCAACCACCAAAGGTGAGCCGTGTCCCCGCCACGTGCCTCGAACAAATCATGGAGTGTCAACAGAAGAAGGACGCGGGCATACTGGCGCGCCTCCTGACGGGTCATAGGAACCCCTGAAGCAACTAACCGAGCTCTCTCTACGGCTAGCCGCGTAACCAAGACACCCCGAGGAATCGTATCGCCGGAACTCCGCCGCTCCGGGAACCATCCAAGCGCACTAACGATACCCTCTGCTGTCAGACGCAAAGGGACATCGATCTGAATAGGGACCCCCCCCCTGAAGGGATCCCGGTCAGAGCAAAAAGATCGAGGGGTGTCATCGTCATCTCACCCCAGCTCCAATGGAAGGTATGAGTAGTATCCCACCAATGGCAAGCCAGGGCCGACACCAAAAATGCCGCCCTAGAAACCCGCTCCGGGAGGGCGTCGAAGAGGGAGCCAAAAGGAGTCGCAAGAATCAACTCCTGGACAGGGGCCGGCGCCCGTCGCCACTCCGAAGATATAGTGTTGGGAGAACCCCAACCCCGGCCAACCCACTGCAGACAAGAGAAAGAGATATTGGGTTATAAGGGTAAAATTATGTATTTTTTCAAAACCTGAGGGTACTTTGGTGTAATTATGAGAGTTATAGGGCTATAAGGGTAAATTATGTAATTTTCCAAACCGGAGGGTACTTTGGTGTAATTATGAGAGTTATAGGGCTATAAGAGTAAATTATGTATTTTTCCAAAAACGTGAGGGTACTTTGGTGTAATTATGAGAATTATAGGGCTATAGGGGTAAATTATGTAATTTTCCAAAACCTGAGGGTACTTTGGTGTAATTATGAGAGTTATAGGGCTATAAGGGTAAATTATGTAATTTTCTAAACCTGAGGGTACTTTGGTGTAATTATGAGAATTATAGGGCTATAGGGGTAAATTATGTAATTTTCCAAACCCGAGGGTACTTTGGTGTAATTATGAGAGTTATAGGGCTATAGGGGTAAATTATGTAATTTTCCAAACCTAAGGGTACTTTGGTGTAGTTATGATAGTTATAGGGCTATAGGGGTAAATTATGTAATTTTCCAAACCTGAGGGTACTTTGGTGTAGTTATGAGAGTTATAGGGCTATAGGGGTAAATTATGTAATTTTCCAAACCTGAGGGTACTTTGGTGTAATTATGAGAATTATAGGGCTATAGGGGTAAATTATGTAATTTTCCAAAACCTGAGGGTACTTTGGTGTAATTATGAGAGATATAGGGTTATAAGGGGTAAATTATGTATTTTTCCTAAAAACTAAGAGGTATCACAGGTAAAAGTATGTGTTCGCTAAAATCGGGCGTTATTCCTAGGCAGACATGCATACTAACATTATCTAAAACGAATACAGGAAATGACAAGAAGCAGAACAGATAAATGCACGAAAAAAGACATACCAGAGATCGACGACGAATCTCGTGAGAGACAGGCTCCATCAAAAGCCACGGGACATCCGGGACCGGAGCAGCTCGGATAGCATCCCGATAGACCACCGCCCGACCGCGGTCTATCCCATCCTCATCATACCAGTCCAAGTCCGCCCAGTCGTCGTGATGAGGGCTGCAGCGGAGAACGCCCTGAGCGTCAGTAAAGGTGACCTCCTCCTAGTCACCCTCCAATCGGTCGAGATGAGCAGGGTCCATCGGTATAGGTAGAATATATGTGAAAAGGTCGCAAAAATCAAAAACACGGCAGAGCTTCAGCGCTTGGGAGAGAAGAAAAGAAGAGAGAAGGAGAACTAGAGAGAGAAAGAGAAAGGAGAGAATGAGGTGGAATGAGCTCAGCAGGAGGCTTATATAGTGGGTCAGTTTGTCGCGCGACAAATGGCCACATTGTCGCGCGACAAAGGGCTCCCCACCGAAGTGTCGCGCGACAATCTCCCATCCCCCCTGATTTTTTGACCTTTTTCTCATTTCTACCCCCTGCAGGAGGACTTTCGAGGGGCAGTTTTCAAAAAGATTGCTAAAACCGCACACCCATGATAAAGATTTCAACGAGAAAATTTCTAAATCATCTCTCCGAAAAAAAGCGAGAACAGAATGCCACGATTAAAAGTAATCTCTGATCTCACAGAAGGACCGAAACTATCAAAGCAGGATAGCGAGATAAGACGGGAATAGAAAAAATTGAAAGAGTAGAAAAAATAAGAGGAGAAACCCGCATGAGCGCCCAAAGCGAGCGAGAGAAACAGAAATGTAGAGTGACAGGGAGAGCCACACCAAAAGTGATAGCTAGGCCAAAAACGGCTCAGGGCTTCGTTTTAGGGTGAGTAAGGCTCCTGATCACGACAAAGGGATGAAAAGACTCCTGGTCAAAAACAGAGAGGGCCAGGAAAAGTCTTTCCCAAAAGAGGGAGAAATAAGGGCATCGAAAAACAGAAAACGATGTTGGGCCCACCAAAAAGAGAAACTAAGAAAAAAAACAGAGATCAGAGATTGGACTTTCAGACAAATTTTCTTTTCAGCACGATACATAAGAGATGGTTTGGAAAATCCTCGAATCATCACGCTGCGGAAAGCAAAGAAAGTCGAAAACTGCCTTCTGAGAAAAGTACCCGCACTCGAGGAAAACATGAGAACAAAATTCAAGAAAGATATAGGAAAGCGGAGATTCGGATAAGATTAGACCTCGAGGAGCTCTTTTCACCCTCACAAAAACTTCTCTCTCTCACTCTAGCAGTCTAAAGAGAGACAAATTAAATTTTAACAAAAATCACAAACACAAGCCCTCTTCAGAGGCAAAATCACAAGCCCTCTTCAGAGGCAAAAGTTACTCATGAAAGTCCTCCCAGAGGCATTTTTTCCTTCTTCTTACAGATCTAGAAGCCCTCCCAGAGAGGCACAAACGGTAGTCCTCCCACCTGAGGCGAAGCCCTCCCAGAGAGGCACAAACGGTAGTCCTCCCACCTGAGGCGAAGCCCTCCCAGAGAGGCACAACGGTAGTCCTCCCACCTGAGGCGAAGCCCTCCCAGAGAGGCACAAACGGTAGTCCTCCCACCTGAGGCGAAGCCCTCCCAGAGAGGCACAAACGGTAGTCCTCCCACCTGAGGCGAAGCCCTCCCAGAGAGGCACAACGGTAGTCCTCCCACCTGAGGCGAAGCCCTCCCAGAGAGGCACAAACGGTAGTCCTCCCACCTGAGGCGAAGCCCTCCCAGAGAGGCACAAACGGTAGTCCTCCCACCTGAGGCGAAGCCCTCCTAGAGAGGCACAAACGGTAGTCCTCCCACCTGAGGCGAAGCCCTCCCAGAGAGGCACAAACGGTAGTCCTCCCACCTGAGGCGCAATGGTAGTCCTCCCATCTGAGGCAAGTGGAGCAAGTCAAAGCCCTCGAGAGAGGCAATGAGGTAACAAAAGCCCTCTCCGGAGGCAAAACCAAACACGAAGCCCTCTCCGGAGGCACTCACAAACACTTTTTGCATAAACACTTCTTTAGAGTTCATGCGGGAGCCATGGATCATGGTCTCTTCCAGTCGCCTCAATTCCTTGCAAGCAAGGAGCTTGAGTCGAGAGGGTCTGTAGACACCCCGATCCGTGACCCCCGCAAGAACCCTAACGACCTACGAGACTACTTTTTTTTGGAGTCCAGGACACACCCGAGCACCCGAAACTACTCCGGGGGGGTTTGTTGCGCGACAAACCTATTTTTATGAAGGATTGTCGCACGACATATCACATTGTCGCGCGACAATCATTGGAATGTCGCGCGACAATCCCACTATGTCGCGCGACAATCCCTCTCTGCACCCGACCAACCACTTTCTGACACATCACAGTGTCAGGACCCATCACTTCAGCCGTTTGTCGCACGACATACAGGAATGTCGCGCGACAAACAGATATGTCGCGCGACACTTGCCTTTTTTGGGGAAATGTCGCGCGACAATCTTCCCCGAGCAGTATAAATAGGCCAACACCCCCAAGGGTTCAGGGGCAGCAACTTGGATCTGAGAATTTGGAGCTTTAGATTTGATTTTTATCAAGCATTTTTCTACTATCATCTTATTTCTGAAGAATTATCGAATCTATCCCCGACACTCAACGTGTCCCGTCTCCGGAATCGATTTCTCGGAAATATCTGAAGAAAGAGAAGATTATTATCGCCAGAGATCCCTCTGCCGTATTATATTTTCTTTCTTATTATTATTCTCGTCGGGAAGGTAAAGAAAGTCCCTTCTAGTATTTAAAATTAGATATCTGTGTACTTGTTTTACTTCTGTTTTTCTGTCCACGTTTTATTTGAATAAACTTATTGTCAAGTTACAAATAGTCTATCGTTTTCGACACAAAAGACCCTGATAAAACCACTTTCAAAACCGGAAGAGTAGGTACATTATCGTCTGGATAAACCCTGTTTTCAAACCCCGGACCGATAAAAGACTTATCTAGGAATTAAAACCCACATATCCTGTCTTTTTCATAGACTGCGATGTGTCTGATAAACTCTCCTCAAAGAGTTCTAATTCCATATTGAATTAGTCCCGATATTAGATCCGAACTTTCACAAAAGTAAACACAACACGAGAAAACCGTCATTATCTGAGAAAATAATACGGGATACTCCTTCAAAATAAAAGGTTTTGTCATTTGTATTTATATCTCTCAAATAAATAAAATATCGGATCTCGGAATACAAAGGTTTTCATCCCTTTCCCATTTTTTCTCCGAAATTAGGGCTTTCATTAAAAAAGTAGTAGACTATCAGTAAAAGCATCCAAGTTTTTCAACATAAAATAAACATATAAGTCCACTAGAGACCGAAAGGGCGGAATGGGTGCTTAACACCTTCCCAAACCGTAATATAGTTTCCGAACCCTATAGAATCCTGGTTTCGCAGACAAACGTGTAAAGAAAGGCTTATCTGTAGCCTTTCCCCTTACACACCCCCTTTTTGTCCGTTTTCTCGTAAACGTACTGGCGACTCTGAACAAACCCCTTTGCATCTAGAATAGACGTAGGGACACCCGATATGAATCATCAAACAACTCCAAGCAAATGGAGCGACGGAATCCCTTCCGACGCTTCAGACCACCACGAACGGGGACGAGACCCGGGGGTCGCATTTGCGGATTCTCACAACTTAATACTTAAGGGTCAAATAAAATATTATCGATTTTATACTTGGTTCTTATGAATCGAATAAGAAGTACTTTACTCGATTTTCAAGAATCAAATAAAAAAGTGATAATAAAACCAAATATTTTGTGTGATAAAAATATTATCACAGTAAAAGTAATAATATTGATGTTAGAATCCCAACATAACTAACACGGAAGAAAAATAGAACTCGAATAAAACTATTTAGTTGATAATTGTCGAATGTCATTATATGGGTTAAATCATATACGGCCACTTAGTCGGCCATTTTACTCTTTTTAATTAATAATACAAACAAATGATAACTTTATTTTTATACATGCATAATTGGGAAGGGAATTTTATTAAAAAAGTGGGCCCCATTTTTCAAACAGTTTTTCAAGAATCACTTAAATAATGATATGTGTAACAAATGAGTTAATAGTTTTAGAATAATTAGAGTGTAAAAATGTATGGTGGTTAATGAATAAATAATGTTCAAATTGCTATCTTAAGTGAAAAAATAATATCTCTAAATGCTCTTAAATATGATGCGTAAATAGAGGGTAAGATAGTTCCAGAATAGTTGAAGCCATCGAGAAGAGGAAAGGGATGGGTGTGGGGAAATTGTCGTCTTCCCTAAAGTTTTTAGGGCAAATTGGACTTTACCCCCATGAACTATGAATCTAGTTGCATTTTACTATACGAACTATTAATTTCATAAATTTTTACCATGAATTATTGATTTTATTGCACCTTACCTTAAATCACTGACAATGTTAGAAAATTGATGAAAATAAAGGGTAAAATTGAAAATTGACTATCACAAACCTCCTTCTCTTTTCGGTGACCCTTTTTGGTGACTCCTTTCTCAATTGATCAAAGACAAATTGAGCGGCGACTCCTCTATCTTCTGATAACTTCTTTTTCCGGCAACGCTTTCTAAAAAGATTAAAGAGATTTTACATGAGAGAGAGAAGAAGAAGCAAAGTAGCGAGAATTTTTAACCCTTCAATGAAAAATTAAAAAGTTAAAATTCAAACCACAAAACAGAACAAAGGCAAATTGAAAACTACTAGTGTGACGACGTTAGCTGAGAAATGAAGATTGATGGAAGAATTAAACTGCCGCCATGGGTGATAGGTATTGATGATCGTGGTGGGTTTTTTTCCAATGGGATGCCGGCGCCGGGCGAGAGTGTGATTTCTAGTAGCTTTGATTCTTTGTTGTGGGATTATTAATTAACTAGTTAATTTGCTCTATTTTGTGGTTTGAATTTCAACCCTTTTCATTTTTCATTGAAGGGTTAAAAATTCTCTCTACTTTACTTCTTCTCTCTCTCTCTCGCTTGCATAAAATCTTTTTAATCTTTCTATAAAGGGTTGCTGAAAAAGGCCGCTGGAAAGAGAAGTCATCGGAGGAGAGAAAAGTTGTCGTTCAATTTGCTTTGATTAATTGAGAGAGGAGTCACTAGAAATGGTTGCCAGAAAGCGAAGAAGGTTTATGATAGTCAATTTCAAATTTTACCCTTTATTTCCGTCAGTTTTCTAACTCCGTCAGTGATTTGAGGTAAGGTGTGATAAAATCAATAGTTCGGGTAAAAATTAGTGAAATTAATAGTTCGTATGGTAAAGCACAACTAGATAGTTCAGGGGTAAAATGCAATTTGTCCATGTTTTTATCACTTATAAGTAAAAATTTTAGTATTTATTTTTTCACTATGATTGTTAACCCATATAATTTCTCTTTATCCCCACCTTATTTAAAGAACACATGGTCCGGAGATGAACTAATTAGTTATGGTGTGTTTGGAGGCCCTCTCTATGATTGCAGAAATCCTTATTGTTTTAGGGTGATTTTAAATGCACCCACTAGATTAGGCTTCTCACCCCACTTTGAGAGAACTTTCTTCTCACCCCATTAATTTTTGAAAGAATCTTTCAACTCACCCCCTAGGTGGGGTGAGTTTATTAAAAGTAATACCTCTATAAAAATGAACATTTAGTGACGAATAATTTGCCGTTACTTTTCACAAAAATTCAATTGTATAGAATTCATTAGATTATGAGCGGAATTTACATGGAAATTAATTCTAAGTAAGTAAATGTTGAAAACTAAATTTTTTAGAAAATATTATTTTAACTGGCGATCTTCATTACCTGTAAAACAAATCCATCAATAATTCAGGCGAAATAGTGCTCAACATAGCCAAAAAAACTGGCCAATCGAAAATTTCATTCTTACTACAAGAACACAGAATCCAAAGTGCTAAATCACAAATGTTCCCCAAGACATAGAATCGAGTAAGGATGATTTTAAATGCACTTTATCAAAACAAATAAAATTAATGAAGAAAATTTACATACTTTTGAAGTGAGAGACAAAATCATATTCTTCAATCTTCTTCCAATTAGTTTCGCTGCAGATGGGATGAAAGAATCTATCGATTAATTTCGCTGCAAATGGAGAAAAGAATAAGAGAAGAAGGGGATGAAAGAATAAGAGAAGAAAGAGTTTTATTACGCTCGGGTAACAACTGCAATAGCGTAGGATTTTTGGTGGGGTGAATTTACAGATCTTAATTAGGTTATTTTAGGTAAAAATTATTTAATGTAAAAATTTTAGGTGGGGTGAGAAGCCTAATCTAGTGGGTGCATTTAAAATCACCCTTGTTTTATGCTTCTAATTTGAATTAGTGAAAGTCATGGTCTTTTTTCAAAAAAATAAATAAATAAAAAAAAAAAATTCTATATAAGGACTTTACTTCCCTCCATTATCCTTTTCATTCAAGTTCGTCAAAGGTGGTTCAGTTCAAGACTTGAATGGATGAATTTTTTTACGAGAATTAGTTGAGACAATTTATATAATAAGTAAATTATTTTTACAAAATCTTATCAAAAGAATTAACTGGAAAGTAAGTGTGATAAAAATTTGATCCCCGCCTTCAAACTCTCACACGCAAGCTAATTTGCCCACGTTATTGGCAGCACCGTCAGCTAAGTGTGGATTTAGAAATTTATTTAAGGTGGGGCACTAAAAGATAATAATGGCTTAAGTTATTTTCAAATGTTCCATTAACCATTGAGGTACTTATTTAGTTAAATGAACATTTCATTTCTTTTAAGTATTTGTGTTCACAAATTAGTAAAAAAAGAGCAAAAATAAAATAAAATAGTGGAACACGTGTTCCACCCAACAGTTAACGAGACTCAAAATATTGTATTTAGTGTCTATTTAAATATTATCTAAATATAAATTTTACTTTAAGATATTAAATTTTATATTCAGTTTTTAAATTTCAAATTCAGAAAAATTATATTGCACATGTCACTATATATAATTATAAACTTGAAGTAAGTGTATTCAGTAATGATACCAAATTTTAATAATTTTCTTATGTTAGTCTTGTCTTTACTATCTTGAGAAAAATATGTGTAATGATTCGAACTCGCAACTTGAAAATTAAGGGTGGTGATATTGACACTTACAAAACACTTGCTGACACTCACACTCTTATTAACACTCCCACTTTTATATTTTTATCTTAAAAATATGGGGCTTTTAGTTATAAGGCCAATAGTTCCTTTCTCTATCTATTCAAGGACGCATATTTTTGGCCAATTGTTTGAAGGCCAAAACTTTTATCAAAGGACGACATTTTGATTTTAGGACAAAACTTTTTTAAATTATATAACAAAATAAATTAGATAAAAATATAGGATGAATACCATTTATGCCCTCTAGCTATAACAAATTCAAACACTTAAAAAACGGAAACTAAAATTCAAATTATCTATAATTAGAACAAACATTAAATGCATATGATAAGTCAACCCATTCAAAAATATTCAAACAATAACAAGTTAATCCAATTATGCCATCTAGCTATAATAAAATCAAACACTTAAAAAACGAAAACTAAAATTCAAATTATCTATAATCACGACAAACATTTAATGCATAGGATAAGTCAACACATTCAAAAATATTCAAACAAGAACAAGTTAATCCATCAAAAATTCAAAATTAAATACATGAAGAAGCATCTAGCTATAATAAATTCAAACACTTAAAAAACGGAAACTAAAATTCAAATTATCTATGATCACGACAAACATTAAATGCATAAGATAAGTCAACCCATTCAAAAATATTCAAACAACAGCAAGTTAATCCATCAAAAATTCAAAATTAAATACATGAAGAAGCAGCAGGCATATAAACGAAGAATAGGCATCGCAGACATTTTATACAACAAAGAACAGGCATATAGACATTATAACAGACATTTTATACAATAAAGAACAGGCATAGCAGACATTTTATACAACAAAGAACATGCATTATATCAAACACATATAGACATTACAAAATCAATAGATATTATAAATCAAACAGGCATTTTTCCTCTAAGGTGAAAATTATATCAGACATTATAAATGAAAAGATATTTACACAGATGAAAAATTAAAATTATAAATTTTCTTAGAAAATTAAATCAAAACAAGGAAAAGGTGAAAAACATTCAATCTTTTTATACCTTGAATGTCATAAAATTCATCTCTTTGGAGCTTCTAAAATTCATTACCCACAAACCCCTCAAATCCTCCTCCACCATGTCCAACTCTCCAAAACCTAAAAAGTTGCCCTAAAACCCACACAAAATACGCAATTACTTTAGATTTGTGTTCCGTCGATCTAATTGGAATCGAGATGAGAGATGCCGACCGATTGCAGGAAGTTGAAAAGGATTGATAAGATATAAGAAACGCAGTAGGCAATGATGGCTACAAGTACAAGGAGGATTAGTATGGATTCTGATGAGATGTAGCTTAGTTGGATGTGTAGCTCCATCTTTTCTTGAATATAGGAACATTTATGATTGGGATAAAGGAACGGGTAATGATAAGGATGGGGGAGTCAATGAATAGCATTATTTCTTATTATTAATGATGGGGATGGGGATGGGGGATAATGCTTGCAATTCATATATTTATTAATTTATTAGAAATATTAATTAGTTAGTAGCAATTATCAATTAATGCATTAGCATTATTACTTTTACTTTCTTCTTAATATTTATATGTTGAAAATATGAAATATTAAATAATATATAAGAAGGGTAACATTGACAAAGTACATGAAAATAATAATATAATTATAATTAAAAATATCAAAAAATAAAATGTCCTTTAGGCATAAAATCGTCCTAATTCCAAAAGATCGGATCTTAAACAATAGCTCAAAACTTCTTGTCCTTGAGTAGATTGGTTCAAAAAATACTGGACCTGTGACTAATTTTCCATAAAAATATTCTCATGTTATACCTACCACTCCCACCATTCCTACTTATTTTTGGGAATTAATCTCCTACTTAATTAATTAACAATATCATGAAGTAATTAACTCAATAATAACATAAAACAAATGACCTTAAACTAACCCCAAAATTTCTCCACTATCTCTACCATCTTCTCAAACAAGCAAAACTACATAATCACTTAATTTTGAAATAAGGAAAAGAAAATAAGTAAAAAAGAGTTAATGAAAGAGAGACATACGTGTTTTTATTTTATTTCATTATTTATATTATTTTCATAACATACATATCAAATATATAAACAAAAAACACAATTTTTGTTTGAAGTACGAAGAAAGTTTACTCGGTTCTCCGTAACTGAGTTACAGGCGTGTATACTTGGTTGCTCTCAAGTCTCAACCGAGTATGAAATCCCATAAAGTGTCATACTCTCGGAACCTTCATTCGGCTCAAAGCAACCGAGTGTGATTAATGGGGTGGAAATAACAATTGAAGTTCTTTTTTAAGTGGCAGTATTACCAAGTGATTGTGGGATGCCAGCGTTACCGCCCAAAATTAATTGCAAAACTAACAATTTTTATACTTAAATAATTCTACTAATTCTAAGGTTTCGTTTGGTTGACAGATTTTAGTACTCAGGAAAGAAAAGTCGTTCATTTTCTTTGTTTGGTAAGTATAAATTTTGGAAATACTTTTTCGAAAGAGGAGAAAGTACGGGGTAAAACTATTCCTCTCAAAACAGATGAGATTGATTCCCATGTGATTTTAAGCATTTATTATAAAAAATTTAGATAATAATATCTTTACTTAAATATTTTTCATGCTTTATCAAATATAATAAAAAAAATTTGACAAAAAAATTAGTTTCCCATTTTCATTGAAAAAATAAAGAAATTGATTTGTTTTCTTTGAATAGAACGAGGCCAAAGAGTAAAACGTTTGTGGACCATATTCTTGTTAAAAATTAAAAAGAACCTAACAAGGTTTGGTTCATACATATTCCCGCTTCTTTGTTTCAGCTCTCATTTCAAATTCTCTCTCTCAGGGCGAAGACCCGAATCTGATAGTCGTCAGTCTCTGAAATCAGAAGCTAAAATCTCATTTTCCATACTTCAATTTTTTCTCGCATTGCTCCATTTGAAGATTTCTCGCCTTCAATGGCTCCGCCCTTCATTTTCCCCCAAACTCTGCTGGCCCTTGAAGAAGACTACGAAGATGGCCGTCTCTCTGTCCAAAACCCTACCTTAATTCCTTCACTCCGCTCTTCAGAACTCGAAGAATTCGTCAAAGGTCTGTTTTTTCCAATTCCCTCCCCTTAAAAATAGACCGAAACCCTAACTTTTTTTTTTTGACTATGATTTTTCTGTTTCATTCAAACAGGTGTATCGTTTGATCTCTCAGACAAAGAGCTCTTCTGTGTGGAAGAGCAGGATGTGTTTGACAGGGTGTATTCGTTGGTCAAGGGTTTTGGTAGCCTTACTCCTGTTTGTAAGGTCAATCTCGTGGAGAGTATTAGATCCAATTTCAGTGTTTTGCTTCCCAATATCGATTCACTTTCACGAGTTTCTCAAGCTCAGGAGGACGATGGAGCTCCTCCGGTACTTGACCGGATTGCTTCTCATCGCAATGCATTCAAAATATACACATTCTTCCTCATTCATATTATCCTAGCTGAGGAGTCTAGCATTACTACTTCCACCAACAGTACTAAAGTACTCTCTCTCTCTCTCTAGATATATAATATACTATTACATGTCTGATAACGTTGATGATTTGATTGCTAATTTGTCTGCTGAACTTTGAGAGCTTGTTTGTTTTGAGTTTTTGTGCTTTCTGGAATTAGAAATTGGTAAGTTTGCATTGAGAGTTTGAGTTTAGGTCTGTAGACAAAGAATTGAATTCAAATTTATTTCAAGCTTATGAAAAGAAATTATGAGAGTTCATAGGTAACATTACCAATTTAGGATTCCTGAAAGTTCAAAAACTTGAAACAAATGAGCACCGAAAGTAAATTGTTAAGGGGGTTAGGTTAAATGTTGAAATCATCATGTGTGCCGGTCATGTTAAGCTCTTTGCTATCAGTGTTAAGAATTTTGAATGATTATTTATCGCGGGTTTAGGTGGCCATGAGTACTAGGAAGAAACAGCCTGTAAGTTCATGGAATTGGGAGCCCCAGCGGAGTCGGATCCTGAATTTGATTGCCAATTCACTTGAGATCACTCTCTCGTTGCTCTTTGGGTCATCAGATCCGGATGAAAATTATTTGTCCTTCATTGTGAAGTAAGTTGGATAGTATTATATTTCAATGCCCGACTTTGTTGGTCTATATATATATATGTTGATTGTCAACATATTTTCAGCGTGATTTAACATTTCACTATTTTTGTTATTGTAGACACACTTTCTCTTTGTTTGAGAATGCTGCAATATTAAAAGATTCAGACACAAAAGATGCTTTATGTCGCATAACTGGAACATGCGCCACTAAATACCACTACATGGCACATTCTTGTGCTTCTATCCTTCACTTAATTCACAAATACGATTTTGTTGTTACCCACTTGGCTGATGCGGTGGCCGGGGCTGAAAAGAAGTATGCTGATGGAAGCCTGGCTACCTCCCTAGTTAGAGAGATCGGAAGGACTAACCCAAAAGACTATGTGAAAGACACCGTTGGAGCCGAAAATGTAGGCCGGTTTCTCGTGGAGCTTGCTGATCGTTTGCCAAAGTTGATTTCAACCAACATTGGTCTTTTGGTCCCACATTTTGGTGGAGAGTCCTATAAGATAAGGAATGCTCTTGTTGGCGTGTTGGGGAAATTGGTGGCAAAGGCCTTCAATGATGCTGAGGGTGAAATAAGTTCGAAATCCATTCGTCTTCGAACCAAGCAGGCCATGTTGGAAATCTTGCTAGAACGCTGTCGGGATGTTTCGGCTTATACTAGGAGTCGGGTTCTCCAAGTATGGGCTGAACTATGCGAAGAACATTCTGTTTCCATTGGTTTGTGGAACGAGGTTGTGGTAGTAGCTTCCGGTAGGTTGGAGGATAAGAGTGCAATAGTTAGAAAATCTGCACTGAATTTGCTTATAATGATGTTGCAGCATAATCCTTTCGGTCCGCAACTTCGTATAGCTTCTTTTGAAGCAACCTTGGAGCAGTACAAAAAGAAGTTAAACAATCTTGGACCAAATGCCCCATCAGAGAGTGTTTTGGAAGGGTTACCAACAGAAACCGATACTTGTACTGGAGATGGGGAGGTTGATCATGTAGATGATGCTGACACGGTGTCCAAGGAGCAGCAAGATGTTGGGGTTTTAGAGCAAGATAGTTTATCTGACAGCTGCTTACCTCATCCAGATGGTGGGAGTGCGCAGAAGGATAGTTCGGTTCCCGATATTGGGAACCTGGAGCAAACGAGGACCTTGGTTGCGTCACTTGAGGCTGGCTTGAGATTCTCAAAGTGCGTGTCGGCCACAATGCCGATCCTTGTTCAATTGATGGCTTCGTCTTCTGCTACTGATGTTGAGAATGCGATTTTATTGCTAATGAGGTGCAAACAGTTCCAAATTGATGGCTCAGAAGCTTCCCTGCGTAAGATGTTGCCACTGGTAATGCTTTAAATTCATTATGTTTGGTTTGTCCTCTGGAATCCTAAATTCCCGTTCATTAAAGATTAAAAAATTAGAGTTTTGCAAAAGGATCCAGGATTCCTAGGAAAATAGAATTCCCTCACACATTCATTTCCATATTCATGTTTTGGGGGGGTAAAGGTAAGAGGATTCCTGGGAATGGGAATCCTTTACTCTTTTTTCTTTTTTTGGACAAAATTACTCCTATTTTTAACAAAAAGCTGAACAGTTTTCTTTTGCAGCGCAATAAATTATTTTTTTAACTAATATAGTATAATAAGGTAAATAATTTTATGTTTAATAATATATTTGCAAGTTATCCTCAATATGAGGAGAGGAGATTTCCAGTCTTAACCAAACATCGGCAAGGAATCTCAAATGCCAGGAAAGGAGTTTTCAAATGCCAATTTCTTTTCTTAAGCTAGAACCCAATGAGCCCATAGTTATATTATTCCCCTTACAGATAAAATTCTTATTCCATGTTTGACACCCATAATAACATAAATGTTCTGGCTGTCTTTAGGTATTTTCCCAGGACAAATCCATTTATGAAGCTGTGGAAAATGCGTTCATTACAATTTATTTGAGGAAGAACCCAATAGAAACTGCTAAAAATCTTTTGAGTCTTGCGGTCGATTCAAACATTGGAGATCTCACGGCATTGGAGTTCATAGTTAGTGCCTTGGTATCCAAAGGCGACATAACCGCTTCCATGGTATGTTCCTTTTATCTCCCTTGAGCTATATTGTGAAAACTTTGTTAAGTACTTTTGGCCATGCAAGTTCAGATCAGCTGGCATTCAATGACGAAATAATATATTATACAAATATTTATCTCTTTGAAGTGATTGTTTGCTGATTTTATCATTCATCATCGCTGTGTCACGGACTACATAGTACACACCAAACCGTTAAACCTTTTATTCTAAATAATATAGTGAAGATTTTCCACTTAGGGTAGACCAAGCTTCAGTCTCAGCCTCGTGAATCACTCGATTTGATTCTACTTCAAAATACTGATTTCAGCTTGAATTTTAGTCCCCTCAAAAGATTAAACGACTTAAAGACTTTTGAAGTGCCGGAGTTTAGGTCTAGGAAGATGCTGAGTCTCTAGGGTAGAACTCTAGCAAGTGCTTGAACACTGTGGTTAAATAAATAAGGTATGTAATATCAAATTGGAAATAATTAAAGCAATACTCAATAACATAAAGTGTTCACGATCAATTTGGACCTGAAGAACCTGGTTTTTGAGTGTTATGTATTACAATGGCTATATGAAAATTCTACGTATACGTTCATTTATAATGTTTTGGTCTGTAAAATTGGAAATTTCACTCTGTAGGACATGCACGGTTTTATAGGTTTTATTCAATATATTTAGCGAACAAGCATTCTAAACTAAACCAAATGCTTGTTTCCACACAGAAAGGTCCATTTACTGTTGGATATTACAACATATCATAAAATTACAGCCAAAATGCTCAAAATTCAATAGGATTTCAAAGATTTGAGTTTAATTAGGTCTGTTGAGGAAAAAGGTTGACCTGAATATGTGTTTTAAGAAGCATAGAAATTGCAACAGATTTCAAAGCAAACACGGAGATGAGGTTAGAGAAGGTAAGAAAAACCAAGAGATGGACAAAAGCCATGAGAATAAGGTAGAACAAACTAAGGTTTTGAGAGAATTGTTCTAATACATTATACATGTCTATTGAAGTATTGAACCATTGATGACTTTCTGATAGGGAAACCTGTATCCTCTTCTCTCTCTCTCTCTAGAAAGTTGTTTTTATAAAGAAGTGCACTATGTTATTGGAACTGACGCAATTTCATAATTTTGATTTGATTTTCTTCCTACTTATATTTGCATGCTAGAACTATATGTGGATTGAGTTCAGTGCACTTACGTGCATGTGAAAGTGTCTTGAGGTTACAGATTTATGATAGAAACAAAAATATACAAAAGCATCTTCCTAGTTCATCACTACTTATGGTAAGAACCCAAATTTCAAAGATCAAAAAGTCAAAATTGTGTTTTTCATTTGGAAATATGAAGTAACCCATGAAAACATATCCTCGGCAGTAACAGTATCAAATAAGTCAATTGTAGGAATGGCGATTTTAGGGACACAAATATACAACTAAGAAAGTAAGAATGTTTTGCAATTAACTCTGTTCATTGTCTTCTTTCTTGCACAAACTGACAAACTTTACATAAGAAAGATTAGAAATAGGGGGACAAGTACTCAAAGCGCATCAATGGCAATTGTTGGTGGAGACAAATTGGTGAAAACCTCTAAAAGAAACATGTAATAATAGAAACAGATTCTATAATTCACAGTGCACATGATTTTATCTATCTCTTAGTTTTACTATAATGCTATGTACTGTTGGTGGGTATCTTCTTGTTCTTCATCTTGTACTCATATTAGGGTTATTAATAAAATTTCGTTTCTTATAAAAAGAAGTTCACAGTGCACATGAAGCCTCTACTGCACTACAATAGATTGCTTCTAAAAAAGACATTTTTATCCATTTCGTGTTAATTATTACTTTGTTGATCATCATTTTTACGTCAATGTCGAAGGCTGTTTATTTTTCTTTTCCTTAAAAGGCACAGCTTGTTTAATGAATTTTACCCAAGTTGTATGTAGATGAAAGGGCTAAGAGAAGATTGGACATAATTGTTCTATGGTTTTCATATAGGCCCTCTTTATTAAAATAACCAACCAAAGTAATGTGGTACGGACATAACGAATACAGCCCATACTTGAAGTCAGTTATGTTTGTTTCAGTGATGATCATTTGAAACTGTCTCCATGGTAATGGCAAGAGAACCACATTCAGAAGTTTATAGTGTGCTAAATAATTCAAATTATTTGCAATGGATCTTTGATCTTTCCCTCATCATTAATCAACATCTCTTACTAGTTCTCAAGAAAAAGTTGGGTAAGCTTATATTATCACCCCCCTTTTTTCACATCATATCAAGAGCCAAATTATATACAGTTGAATTTCATATGTGAAAATAAATAAAGAGAAAAGTGGAGTGCGAGACTGTTAGGGTTGTATCCCTGCCCCTCACTTTATCATCATATATATATAATACTCAATTAGGGTTTACAGCATAGATCAAGATACCTGAAATACCCTTGAGACTAAAATTACATACGTAGCCTTACGACTAATAAACACTCTAATGATAACAATAAGTCATATACTCTCTCTATCCGTCTTTCCGCTAAACAGGATGTATTGAACTAACATACACAATCTATTTTTCCTGCAGATATCAGCATTATGGGATTTCTTTTGTTTTAATGTTAATGGAACAACTGCAGAGCAAAGCCGTGGTGCTTTATCCCTCTTGTGCATGGCAGCAAAATCATCTGCTGGTGTTCTCAGCTCTCACCTACAAGACATTATTGACATAGGCTTTGGTCGTTGGGCAAAAGTAGAGCCTTTGCTTGCAAGAACAGCATGTGTTGCTCTTCAAAGATTGTCTCAAGAGGATCAGAAGAAACTATTGTCTAGTAACGGGGCCCGGGTATTTGGTATATTAGAAAGCTTAGTAACTGGGTTTTGGCTCCCAGAAAACATATGGTACGCTGCTGCTGATAAGGCAATTGGTACAATATATGCAATTCATCCGACGCCCGAAACCCTAGCGGCTAGTCTTGTTAAAAAATCTCTTACTTTGGTATTTAGTAAAGGAGATGAGTTGCAAAACGATACTGAAAATGGTGGATCCAATGTCCTTACAACAGTTGAAGTAATGAAACTTGGTAGATATCTGTTTGTTGCAAGTCATGTTGCTATGAACCAATTGGTGTACATAGAAACTTGTGTTAGAAAGATTCAGAAAGAGAAAGCGAAGAGAGAGAAAATGGTTGCTGATGGGCAGAGCATTCATAGTAATGAGCCAAAGGTTGAGATGGACTTCGTGATGAAGCCTTATTTAGGGAAGAGTGTACCGTTACATACTGTGGTGCGTTTGATAAAAAAGTTGGAAAATAATTGAAAAACATTACAAATTTTTTTGAGAAGTTGGAAATACTAATAGAGATGAGCTTCTGGTGAAATGTTCTATTATCTTTTGGGTATTGCATGGAATAAATTTCTTTGGATGGTGGGAAGAATTTTTTTCACAGAAAATAAGGTAAAGATGGAGTACATCTCACTAGATCACTCATCTCTTTTTCAACTTCGCCACATAAAAACTAGTAGCGTTTTCAATCATTTCCCAACTTTTTTATTAGACTGAGTGCCAGACCCTTGGTCTAAATAAATTTATTGTTGGTGAAATATCTCCTTTCTTGATATATTTCAGGAGAATGGAATTAGTGCAGAGTTGGGCTTTGCTGCCTCTGAGGATGCAATAATTGACACTCTTTCAGCTAGAGCAGAGAAAGAAATTGTTGCTGGTGGTTCTTCTGAGAAGAACTTGATTGGGCATTGTGCACCTTTCCTATCAAGACTCTGTAGAAATTTTAATCTGATGCATAAGGTGATTGCCTGTACTCCTCTTTTATTTCCATTTACCACAACACTCCGTATGGAGGATTCTGCATCCTCTTGGAAGTTTTCTGAATCTGAATGGATGAAATATGTACATTATGTTTCCCGTAAATCCGAGTGCAGGATATATGTAACTTTATATGCTTCATTACTACAGATGCCTTAGATACAGACTGTATAAACTGAAAAATGGTTGTGG
The DNA here is from genome assembly GCA_021464415.1 of Lonicera japonica. Taxonomy (NCBI): domain Eukaryota; kingdom Viridiplantae; phylum Streptophyta; class Magnoliopsida; order Dipsacales; family Caprifoliaceae; genus Lonicera; species Lonicera japonica. Next base: position 99,682,727 of record CM038463.1, on the reverse strand, counting down.
TCTTAAAATTTTCAGAAGGATCTTGTATATTTTCTACTTTATAATGTAGGAATACATTATATACAAATTCCAAGTTATTAAATTTTATGAAAGAACTAAATGCATTGAGTAATTGCTTTGTAAACAAATTTGTGTGATCCCTTCCCCTTCATTCATTTACTTTACATAGTTGTCTTTTTGAGGTTGTTCTTACTATCCAAAGTTTGTTTAATGAACTGACACGATTTTGTTTATCTTTTCAAGTATCCTGAATTGCAGGCATCTGGAATGCTTGCTTTATGTCGATTTATGATTATTGATGCTGACTTTTGGTAAGATCTCTCTCTCTCTCTCTCTCTCAAATGTGTGTATAATATATCTGTGTTAGTTGTACATATATATATATATAAGTCTGTCTGAAGCAAAAGAAAAATTATGAACCTTAACTAAATGACTTTGCAGTGAGGCAAATCTCCAGCTTCTATTCACCGTTGTAGAAAGTGCACCATCAGAAACGGTTCGATCCAATTGCACCATCGCTCTTGGAGACCTGGCAGTTCGTTTTCCTAATCTATTAGAGCCGTGGACAGAGAATATGTATTCAAGGCTAAGCGATCCTTCAGTTTCAGTCAGGAAGAATGCCGTTTTGGTTCTTTCCCACCTCATTTTAAATGACATGATGAAGGTTTTGAGAAGCTTGGCTATCACTACTTGTTCTTTATCTTTTGGTACTAGTATTTTAGGGTCTGATTGTGATATTTGCTTGGCTAGGTTAAAGGGTATATAAACGAAATGGCCATGCGATTAGAAGATGAAGATGAGAGAATTTCTAGCTTGGCCAAACTCTTCTTTCACGAGCTGTCAAAGAAAGGTAAACATTTTCAAGTTCTAACAATTTGCGCGTGTTTCTGTGTGACAAGCATGTTTATCTAATACTATAGCTTGATTTTTTCAAAACGTCTCGCCTAGAACTGGCAATAGGTCGATGTGTGTTGTGTTTATGGTGTCTTGGGTGGTTATTAGTTCAGGCCTAAACGAGTGACCTTTTATCGGGTGAAAAAAAATCATATTCAAATACGATTTGCTATATTAAGTTATTAAATGAATCACAGACACACCCCATTATTAACTGATGAATTGTTTCGAGTTGAATATGGTTGGCATTTTAACCACTTATACACATTATACATATAAATTGACACACCCCAATACACACACATATATATAATATTCTACAACATATTGTATACGTATTTGAATTACAGGTGTTTATGGGTGGTAAACATGCCAACTCGTTAACTATTGTTTTGTGTCAGGTTCGCACTATTATGACCCACAACCATTAAGGCTCAACCGTTGACTTCTAACTTTGAGTCCATTGTATCATATTATCCAATTGTATTTCAGTTTTGACAGGTCACTTCACCCTTACAATCATGAGTACTGGTTTAGATAAATCAGATAACTCAAGTAATAAACCAATGGTTCAGATTCACTCACTTATTAATTTTCCCTTCGATTTTTGGCATCTTTAAAACATCGCATATCCTCTAACCTGCACTCTAGTCTACACTCTCTCCCATCTACTTTCTTTTCTTTCCTCTACAACTCTCACTCTCTTTTTGTAAAAGGAACCAACACCATACCGCCCCCCCTCTCTCTCTCTCTCTCGCACACACGCACACATGCAAACACCGAATAAGCCTTTCAATCTACAGATAAATGTTTAGATGTATGTATATAACATGTCTAAATGAAAATTGTTTTTATAAGTTGAAACTAATAGTTGCTTGTAATCTAATTTGTAGTGAACAACTTTGTATTGTACATGCAGGGAGCAATCCAATATATAATTTATTGCCCGATATCCTTGGAAAATTATCCAACCAGAATTTGAAGAGAGAATCTTTCTGCAACATCATGCAGTTTTTAATTGGTTCCATTAAGAAGGTAAAAATCTTTCTAGTGCTTTTAGTTTATTTTTGAGGACAACTTAACATTACTTTCATCTGAACTTTCTTTAGGACAAACAAATGGAAGCTCTTGTTGAGAAGCTCTGCAACAGATTTAGTGGAGTCACAGGTATGGCTTCTTACAACTATATTAATTTCTTTGTGATTTTATCATTTTTGAGTTCTTCCTACTATGATTGCTTTTCTTATTTATTACTAGACCATGTGCTACACTTGATGTGTGTGCAATAATGTACCTGTTAGTTCTTAATACTTAAATTATTTTAAAAATCTTTTAAGGCAATGTGATCTTGCTTTCTCTAGTGGTTTATGGCTAGAGTAAGGTCACATGTTCAAATCCCATTAAATTATTGTTTATTTTTCAAAATTAAGGAAGGGTAATTTGTAATTTCAAGTACATACCAAAAGTGCTCCTCGCACTTAATATATAGGAATAGTTTTGTGCACCAAATATGATGAAATATCATTGCACCATATCACCATGATGCAAAAGTTAAATTACAACATGGCAAATTAGGGTAGAGACATTTAGATCAGGTTAATGCATATTAGAAACACTTAGAAATGTTTGTATTGCAATTTCTGGTGAAATGTGATTTTAAATTTTCCACTGTAAGATAATTTACACTTTTTTGGGCTGTTTATGTGGCTATCATTAGCGTTTTAGCCATTGTGTTTTAATAATACAACCAATCATGTGTCACTTGAATCATTATCTGTATTTTTATTCTTGAGTGCACTATTGTAAGTCTTTGTAATCAATTTATTATTATTTCACTGAGGATACTACTCTTTATGCAGATATTAGGCAGTGGGAATATATATCTTATTGCCTCTCTCAGCTAGCATTTACAGAGAAGGGCATTAAAAAGCTGATGGACTCATTCAAAACATACGAGCATGTCCTATCTGAAGACTCTGTGATGGATCATTTCAAAAGTATAATTAACAAGGTATAATATATCGGTTTTGCGCAATCACATTTGCCATTAAAAAAAATTCCTTTTTCTGGCTTATAGTTATGCATTGAATAATAAATTTTGTGTGTGCATCGTGCTTTGATCAGGGGAAGAAGTTTGCAAAACCTGAACTCAAAGCATGCATTGAGGAGTTTGAGGAGAAGATAAATAAATTCCACATTGAAAGGAAGGAGCAAGAAGTTACTGCAAAAAATGCCCAAGTCCACCAACAAAAAATTGATAGCTTGGATAGCTTTAGGGTGGCCAAGGAAGAAGGAGAGGAAAGTACGGAATCCCATTTCGATGGAGGTTGGTGCAGTTAAATTCATGCCTGAATCAATTTCTTCTACATCTTCTACTTATATTATATGTGTATATATGTAAATATATTTTGTCGAGTTCACCTCATTTATATACATATTTGGGGTAATTTGATTTATTCAAATCCCTCTATCTCTAAACAAGAGTCCAGCTTTCCATTTTGTACCAGTCAAAATAAGAGTCATGCTCGTAAAATTAATGTCATATACCAGATTTACCTCACCCCTTTTTTTTTTTTTTTTAATTATAAGAAACAAGAGAATTTTATTAATAAAAGAAAAGAATACAAACACTTGACAGGGTTATTATGAAAGTTCATAAAAAATGTTTCTTTATTTTGTATGAGTCAGAGTGACTCTTAATTTGAAGCAGAAGGGGGCGCAATTTTCTAATTGCTCCAATTCACTATTTTAGAATGGGATACAATGAGATAGAATTAAAGAATTCAGGTTTTTCGCTGGGAGTTAAAATTTGAACCTAGGACTAGAAAGGAAAATATTAGATTTGAAGTTATACTCCCTCCGTTCCACATTAAGAGTCCATTATTCTTTTCCGGGATGTCCCTAATTAACAGTCTACTTAACCATTGAGTAGGTTGAAACTAGTGCATCCTTTAAAAGTGCCAAAGTTAGACATAAACTCTTAATTATGGAGTGTGGGAGTCTGTATATTGACAAACATTCGTTTTGTTTCTGTCAATGTAGCATGTAGGATGGCTATTTGCGAAAATAATGTCTTGGTTTTCGTTGTATATATACAATCGACATAACTGTTACATGCTTCTAACATCTAAGAATTGAAAACAATGTCTTGAAGAAGGAACATATGGCGAGGTCATTGATACATCTATGGATGCAACGAGCAAAATTTCTGGTGATGCATCAAATGAGTTGGAAGAATATTCCCAAAAAACTTGTAGTAGTGAGGTGGCCGATTCGGAACAAGATGACAGTGAGGTTCAATCGCCCGCAGTGAATCTCAGAGGTAATAAAATAAGCTTTAATAAGGTATTTTTTTTCTCTTGTATCATATAAGTACAACTACTACTTTTTTGTACTAAAATAAAACGGTTGGGCATATATTGTGCTGCCAGGTGCTTCTTCCAAGTCCAGAGCCAAGAAAAGCAGCATGAAAGATCAGAAGGATGAACCTTATACCTCCATTAGAAGAACTACCACCACCAGGTCGAAGAGAAGGTGCTCTCTCTCTCTGTCTCTATTTTAATATTACACGAGTGAAACATTTTGCATATGGCACTACAAGTATGTCAAATAAATTACAGAAATGCGTGAACGAAATCTGTTTGAATTTTAAACATGGAGTGCTTTTCCAATAAGTTAAAGAGATCTTAGTTTGTGTATTGTAATTGCAACCTCAACCGTTGAATTGGTGTGTGAGAAAAAAATACACTTTGGATGGTGAAATTGAAACATTTTAGACATTTTAGTGGGGCCCAAAACTCTTCCATATGGCTGGAGGCATTTCAACTGCCAGTGGAGCCCCGTTGCTCTTTTGTTTTCCTATTTAGCTCTTAACAAGATTTTTTTTCTCAAAGTAGTTTGTAGTTTAGACAAAGTGAGCTATTTTTCATTTTTCTGAACTTTTCTCTTTAAATTTACAATATCACAATAGGTTGCGTCGTGTGTGTGCATAAACTGGTTTCCATGATTGTAAGCGGTCTGGCTTAAGGCTAAGTTCCAGTAACAAAGAAGTTAACAGACTCTTGTGATAATGCAGGTAGCTTAAAAGGATGAAAGTAGCTCGGATTTGTTTGGTGGATCTTTATCATCCCGATGAAGAAACCTAAGAATTGTCCTTTATTGGTTTGTATGTAAAAATGTTTGTAACATTTGATGTTATATATATATATATATATATGTTTGGTTCTTGGATTATATAAACATTATATCTACTGCAGGTATCACAATATGGCAAATTCGGTAAACCCATCATGTAGGCCGGTTACTGTAAGTGGGAGGGTTAAGATAACATGTAAACTTCCCATGCCCTTCGTATTGCGTGTGATGTCCCGAATTTATCTATTTTGCAGCCCTAGTTCAGCTTTTGGCTGGGAAAAGAAATGGGTTCTCTTGAAAAATTTGGAAAATAATTAGAAAAATAATTTAAGTTTTATTAGGGTATCTCTAATGGTATATTCAAAATAATAATTATAATTAATTTTAACAATGTTGGTTAAAAACACAGCCTCAATGCCATAATCAATTTATAGCAACATTTTAACAAATAATCAAATATATTTCTTTCATAATTGAATTTAACAACTTTCTTCAATAACTAAAATGAGTGATCAACTAATTCTATTAGGTAAAAGATAATATTTTCTTATTTTTTTTGAAACAAAATTTAAATTGATTAATTTGTGGCCAATCAATATATGAATTCTACAAATTTAGTTATAGAAAAAAATAGCCGTTAGTGAGACTTATATTATTAACTTTAACAATTTAGTAAATGAATAATTAGAAGTCATTTTGATTATTTTATTGTAGATGCTCTTAGAAATCATAAAAAGAGACGGGTGATTATTTTCAACTTTGATAATTATTGCCTGCCGACCACAGTTATAGTTGAGTTTATTTTTAATTTGGCGGCGGAATTCACAGATGCTAAACGGGTTATTGCTGCTGCTGGTTTGTGCCCTTCGGTTTCTATTATTGGGTGAAAACCGCCTCAAAATGTTCAGAAAGTTAATGTTGATGGAAGTATCGCTCGCTAATCATGCTACTTCTTTTGAAGGAGTTTATCAGACACCAACAGGCATTGGTTGGGGGTGTGATGGGGAGAGTTGGCCACTGCTCGGTTGTAGCTGCTGAGCTTGTTGCCATTACGGAAGGTCTATTGAATCGGGAGGAAAGACTTTTGCCTCACGTCATTCTCGAATCCGATTCCGCTCATGTTTCTGATTAATGATTGTAAAGATACGATTCACAAGCCTTGGAGTAGCTCGGTTTTTCACATTGTGCGGTCTGCTAATCATTGCGCTGATTTGCTGACTAAAATGGGGCATAGTCTTGGTGATAGGCTTTGTGTTGTTTTGACCTCTCTCAAGACATAAACCAATTGGCTCAACTATATTACAGGTGTAGAAGTGGAGCCTCAACTTAGACCATCTCCATCGGAATGGGAAAATGCTAAATATAACATAATTGGGTCTATAAAATGATAAGTAGTTGGTATATTTAGCAGCAGACAATCACTTACCATAGTCGATTGACTGTGCATTGGTTGTGCAGAACACCGGCCTTTTGTTTTTATTTTTTAAAAAAATGTCACAGCCGATACACAGAATATCGGCCGTGAGTTTTTTTTCACAACCGATATTCAGTGCATCGTCTGTGTCCATTTTACCTTCTCTTTTATCTTTTCCGATGTAAACAAAATTGAAATGGTAGGCTAAATATACACTTTTAGCCTATCATTTTAATAAACTGCTACAGATGGTCTTAACTATTTGTAGGAGTAGATTCGGAAGGTTACCAATATGCTTGTGATGGCAAGATTATAATCCTAGGAGAGCAATCATACTCTTATCATTTTGATTGACTAAGATGTTTAATTTATTTTAAGAGCATCTCCGATCGTCTTGTATAAATTTTGTGTAAATCCTACGTGTCAAAGTGGGATTTAGACAAAAATAATAAAGAATTCGTTTTATACTCCAATAATCCGTTTTAAACTTTTGTGTAAATATTAAACTACCAATTAGATATGTATAAGTGGAACTTATCCTATATTTATTATCTTGCTTTTCAAATCCATTTATTTCTCAATACAGGATAAGAGAAAATAGACTCGAGATTATCTGACGAGGTTGTGTAAATTGTGTTTGTATTTTACACAATATTTTTACACAAATCATAGGTGTCAAAATTTCTTAAAAGACTGTTGAAGATTTTTTTTTTTTAACAAAACATATAAATTTTTCAAAAACCAAAATTATACACTATGGTCTATGGTTGGAGATGCTCTTAGTGTCTTATCTTTGTTAAGGTCTCACGAGAAGAGCATGATTGCTCGTTTACATATTCCATTTTTACGATATATCCCAAACTTAAGTTTGGGCCTACATTCATTTATTTAAATGATTCTAAATTGACACATTGTCCCTGTGAAAATTTGTAAACTACATCTAGTATCTATTTTCTAAAAAAATGTAATACTCTAATAATAAATAAATAGAATTTCTTAATTTCTTAATTTAAAATTAGTATGTTTTATAATTAAAAGATACCAAAGTTTAAAAAAAAAAAAAAACTTTTTAATTTGAAAACAAAAAAATATTAAACTATTAAATAATACGTGTCAAATGCTGCATGTACATAGCATAAATTATATAAAAGAAACTTAAGAGGACCACGAGCCCTAAAATAAAGTAGAAATAAATGGGACCACTTGACATGCATATAAAGCCAAATATTCTCTCTCGACATTAAAAATCCCACGTAGTTTAACATGCAGCAAATTAAATCATGGCACTCAAGCCTCTCAAGCAAGCACTCATCCTTCTGCATTCAGCCTTCTGAAGTTTAAAATAAGGGGCATAACTAAAATTACATATACAAAATCCATGCAGTAAATTATATACGAGTTTCTTTCTCGATTTCCTTTCCTTTGAACTCTCCGTCAGAATCGGGAGGCCGGGGGTCCACCTCCTCTAACTTTCCAGGCGCTTTGTTCTCAAGGTAATTCTTTCTTAGTTCACGTGTGACGGGGCTTTCGAGGGTTCTACTACTAAAGGTGCGGCTGCTTGCGTGTTGTTGTTGATTGATAACTCTTTCTCAATTTTAGATGGTGTGGCTAAGAAAGTTGTGGCTTCTTCTCCGATAGTGGCAGAGGCCTTTGCGGTGAGGCAAGCTTGTGTCTTGGCTTCAAGGAGGGGTTTTCGGGAGATTCCCATCTGCAGTGATTCTGAGAATGTCATCTCTAGCTCTTACCTCTTCAGATCTTGATCCCTCTTAGGAAGTTGGGGCGTTAACTAGTGACATTAGAAGTATAGCTAAGGAGAATTCTTTTCTGTTTTTCTCTACTCCTCGCCCTCGTAAATTGATTGCTCATCGGATTATTAGAGCGTGTTTTTTGGGATCTTGTCCTGTAAATTGGATGTCTATCTCCTTAACTCTGGTTGTTAGTTTGTTGGCGCGAATGGCCCCTCTTTAGTAGTTTCTAGTTGTTTTCTTTGTTAAAAAAAAAATGAAGGAAAAGAAAAAAAATTATATACAAGCCTGTGCGCGCAATGGAGTGTAGTCCTGAACAACACCGTTGATGCATTGCCATATCCCTTTTTTTTTTTTGCCATTGCCATATCATTTATCTTGTTGGGTAATCACAATTTTCCTCTTTCTGGAAACACTACTTTCCTAGCCTATGCCATAGAAGGATTAGACGTCACTAAGATTAAATATAATGTAGTGCGCGTGAGAAGGATGACAATCAAAATACCAAATTTGCTAATTGTAGTGACCTAAAAGGTGCTGTGAGATTTTGATTTCTAGTATCCTCAGTGAAAACTCAAGAACTCACATCATATGAATTATTGGTAGTGTTTGGGGTTCTAATTCTATGTTTTGGAATAAAAAACTAAAACTAAAACCATTATCACTTGCATAAGAGAAGGATAAATGGTTAATTAGATATTTCTGAAGATAACAATTCCTATTTATAAGTTATTGATAAAGCAAAGAATCAAGAATTCACGAAGTGATCTTCCACTAATAAAAGAAATTAATATTGGCATTGGGATCGATGAAATTGATAAACAAGTTCAAGAAACATATCGGCACTGTTTTAATTAAAGTGATATTATTAATAATAAATATCTAATCAATACGCCAAATATTAGACCGAAAAAGTTTGTGCACTGAACTCGAGTTTATCTAGATGTATAGAAGAGAGGCCCGGCAAAGGTTTAGGTTTATATCAGATGAAAAAATCTTTCATTCATGCACAATTCATTTAAGAAACGAATAGCTAGAAAGTTTGAATTCATGCAGAGCCCATTTAATTAACAAATAACACTACTAAATTTATTTGATTCAAGTTGAATGTAAAAAATATTTAGTGATCCACTATATATTCAATCAATCATTAAATTATATCATTCGAATGTTATTTATAATTTTTTTATTTAAAAAATTTAACTTAAAAAATTTGAATATAAAGTTTTTCACTAAATAAATCTTCTGTTACAAAAAAATAGTGAGTTACTGGACCAACGCATAGGTGATGTTTGGTTGATATTTTGAGTTGAGTTTTTAAAATATAGTATTTGGTAGAATTTTGAAATATGTTGAAAAGTTGATTTGATTTTTTTTTGAGTTTTTTTTAACCAACTAAAAATCTCATAAAAAATTTAAAAAAATAATCATAATAAATTTTATTTTATAGATCTCGACGAGTATGTTTTAAATATATATTTTTTATTTAATTCTGATTTTTGAATTTAAAGTAGAATTAATTTTAAGTTAATTTTTTAAAATTTGAAAGAGGAAAAAAAAAAAAAAACCCGGATCAAACAGGCCCATAAGGACTATTCGTTATATACGATTGGATTAAACTGGTTTTAATTGAGACGGATTGGCATAATAAACTAGTCTGACCGGTTTATCCATTTATGCCACGTATCCGCCTATATATATATATATATATTCCCACTCATCGTCTCGTCGGTTCGTTTGCCCTAATTTCAAGCTCTCTGAATCTACCATCAATGGCGACAGCAGCTCAAAAACCCCAGTCTCCATCGCTCCCTCCCTCTTCCTCTTCCTCCATGAAAACCTTCCTAATTTCCTCCGTCAAATTCTGGTTCACTCTTTCCCTCGCCGCCTCAACTCTTTCCCTCTCCTTGCTCTCCTCTACCACCACATTCCTCCCCGTGATCGTCTCCGCCGCCCTCCACTCCCTCATCTTCCTCTCTCATAAACCCCTTCGAGCCCTAAATGCTTGGCTAGAGCGCACTCCCATCCTCATTGCTGTTATCTACACTCCTCTAACTATTACCGCAGAGCATCTCTCTCGCATTCCCGATAAACACTCTGTATCCGGCCTCTTGTTCTCCATCTTTTTTACCATAGACGTTCTCTCCATCATCCAGATCATTCGCCCGGAGTTAATTAGTTATGCAGCACTTTATATGATCTCTGAGGTTGCTGGGGATCGAGCTGCGGACTTGTATGGATTTTGGGGGTCCTGTTTTATGTACGGGTTCACTGCTGGGGTTGTTTGGTTGAATTATTGGCTAGAGCAAGCCATCAAGGAGGATTCTAACCTGAAAACGGTGCAAGTAACTGAGGATAAGGATGATAAGCTACCGCCTACCACTACTTCAGACTGATTTAGGACATATGCTGCTTTTGTGAGTAAGCACTGTTCCTAAATTAGGGTTTCATTATCAACGTCTTTTTGTCCAGTTAGTCAAATTAGTTAGGGGGTATGGAATATGAATATGATTGTATGTAATTTGGGAATTAGGGTTTCATGAACCTGACTAGCAACTACTACACTTTGAAAAATGGTACTTTTGAGTCTACATAGGGATTCCACTTGGTTATTATATTCACTGGTGAAGAAATTTGTTATTGTTAATTGGCTATGCAACTTAAACCCAACAGAAGAATGTTGATCACTTGCATTGTTGGTATGTGTCATATTTGGACTTATGTGAAAAATGTTGCTCCAACCATACCTCATAAGTCATACCTTGCCCTTTATATTCTTACCAGGGATGTTGATTTCGTATTTTGTTTAAAGACTGTATTCTTGATGTTTAACTAGTTCATAGTGCATAGCTAAGTTCTGGCTACACATTTTGCCATTGCGTTAGTGACCCGAAACGAACAATCACTGATAAAATTAACTGAATAATCTTGTATTGACATAGAGTGATTGCAGTGTCTCCTTCTCTGTTGATGTTATGTTATTGGTTCATTATACTTTGCAATCCAAGCTTCTCTAGTTTACCCTGAAAATCTGTGTGAAAGTTTTTGCCTAATTGTCACATGCTGGGATTATTTTGTTCTACTTGTTTATCTTACTCCCTTCCTTGCAAATTAAGAGTCTAGTTTACATTTCACTGTTTCTCAAGGATAGAGTAATTCCCAAATAATCAATGCTTACGAAGACAGCTTGTTCATTTTATAATATCTTGAGATTTGGTATATGATTATGTCCCGAATGGGAACTGAACTCATAATATGGGAGATCCCATAAAGAAATTATAAACTCCTAATTTTGGACGGTGTGCGTATGTCTACTGTTTTCATCACAATGCTAAGGAGATTAATTTTCTTTATTGGTGTAGAAAATTAAAAGAGAGAATAAATTGTTCTTGATGTTATATATTTGTGTGTTGTTTACAATGGCAAATGCCCTTAATATATACAAGAAAAGAAAGAAACATGACAGCCTAAAACAAGGAGAAATCATGGGGGAGACAAGGAGAATAAAGGAAAGGAATGGAATAAAGGAAAAGAAGAAAGCTTTACAATGGAAGCTTTACAATGGAGCATGCTTTACAATAATGGAGCTTTATATTATTTCTATATTTCTAACACCCCCCTCAAACTCAAGGTGGTAAATGGGAGGTCAGCTTGAGTTTGGAAATCAAATTCTGAAAGCGACCCGTCGGATGAACTTTAGTGAATATGTCTGCGGCTTGATCGATGGATGAGATGGGGATGAGACGAATAGTGTTGCTGGATATATGCTGGCGAATAAAGTGACAGTCAATCTCAATATGCTTCGTTCGTTCATGGAACACATCATTGTGAGCAATCTGAATAGCACTTTGATTATCGCATTTAAGTACAGTTGGGAGATGTTGAGGAACTCCCATGTCCGAGAGAAGCCAACGTAGCCAAACAATTTCTTGAGTGGTGTCAGCCAGAGCACGATATTCTGCCTCTGTACTGGAGCGAGAAACTAGTGTTTGTTTCTTACTACGCCAAGATATAAGCGAATCGCCTAAGAATATGCAGTAACCGGTAGTTGATCGTCTGTCAGTTGGATCACCAGCCCAATCAGAATCAGAATACGCACGTAGTTCAAGGGAGGATGTAGATGAGAACTGCAAGCCGTGAAACATTGTTCCTTTAATATATCTGAGAATGCGAAGAACGGCAGTATAATGAGTGGATCGTGGAGCAGCCATAAATTGACTGACAATGTGAACGGCATGGGCAATGTCCGGACGAGTGACAGTTAGATATACCAGGCTGCCAACAAGTTGTCGATACAAAGTTGCATCACTAAGAGGAGTACCATCAAGAGGAGTAAGTTTGGTACTCGGTTCCAACGGAGTAGGCGCAGTTTTGCAGTCGGTGAGACCCGCACGACTGAGAAGATCAGAAGCATATTTGGCTTGGGACAGATAGTAACCAGCATAATCAGATAACACTTCAAGCCCTAAAAAATAGTTTAGACGACCGAGATCTTTCATTTCAAAATGACGACTGAGAGATTGCTTGAGTTCAGAGATACCACTAGTATCATCTCCGGTAATAATCATGTCATCTACATACAGAACCAGAAGTGTAGTACCAGTAGTCCTCTTTCTGATGAAGAGACCATAGTCATAAGCACTAGAGGTAAAACCCATTGTTTGAATAGTAGAACTAAACTTTTCAAACCAGGCACGAGGGGCTTGTTTTAGACCATACAAGGCACGGCGGAGCTTGCACACTTGAGTGGATGAGTGATGAAACCCTGGAGGAGGTTTCATATAAACTTCTTCTGAAAGATCACCATTGAGGAATGCATTCTTTACATCCATCTGAAAAAGTTTCCATTTGCGAATAGCAGCAACAGCGATAAGGCTTCGGACAGAAGTTAGACGAGCAACTGGTGCAAAAGTTTCCTCATAATCAATGCCGTATTCTTGATTAAAGCCCTTTGCAACAAGTCTTGCTTTGTATCGATCGATGGAACTATCTGATTTGGTCTTGATTTTGTACACCCATTTACATCCAACTGCTGTCTTTCCTGGTGGAAGGGTGACTAATTCCCAAGTCTGAGCTTTTTCTAATGCCTGCAATTCCTCAGTCATCGCTTGCTGCCATAGTGGGTTAGAACTAGCCTCTTTATAAGTAGAAGGCTCATGGTGAGAGAAAATAGTGGAATAGCAGTGATAATCACGAAGATGATGAGGAAGTTGTCTTACCCGTGTGGACTGACGAGGAGTGGATTGTATGGCTGGATCATTGAACGAGTCAGTGTCATGAGGATAGTCCGTAGCAGGCCCAGGAGATATGTTGATGGATGAATTAGGGTCATGGTTTGGTGAGGTAGAGTCAGCGGGAATGGAAATTTCATTCGATGAGATAGAGTCAGGAAGTGCTGGTTCAGATGTGGGCGTAACAGATGTGTGGAGAGGATAGAGATCATCAGTGGAGCTAGTAAAAAATGGAATAGTGGAAGGATTGGAGACGTGAAATTTGGAAATGGATGAGAACATTTTGTGTTCCCAAAATATGACATGGCGAGACACACGAAGTCGTTTTGAAACAGGATCCCAGCACCTATAGCCTTTATGTTCTATCCCATACCCTAGGAAGCAACATAGTCGAGATCGAGGTTCTAGTTTTGAATGTTCATGAGGCTGGAGTAAGACAAAACATGCACACCCAAAAACTTTGAGAGGGTTATAGTCAGGAGCATTGCCATACAACCTCTCATAGGGTGATTGATTGTGGAAGGTAGGAATAGGATGTCGATTAATGGTATATACTGCAGTAAGAGCTGCTTCCCCCCAGAAGCGTTCAGGACATCCACTGGATATGAGAAGTGTGCGGACAGTGTCGAGAATATGACGGTGTTTACGTTCAGCACGGCCGTTTTGTTGGGATGTACCAGGACAAGAATACTGAGAAATGGTGCCTTGCTGACGTAAAAAATTTAAAAATTTGGATTCTTTGTACTCCATAGCATTGTCAGCACGAAAAATTTTGATTGGTCGAGAAAACTGTGTTTGGATCATTTGAGCAAAATGGTAATATAACTGTGGTAGTTCAGAGCGATTTTTCATGAGAAATATCCATGTAAAACGGGTGTAGTCATCTATAAAAACAACAAAATATTTTGATCCTCCCATAGTATCGTGAGGAGAAGGTCCCCATACATCAGAATGAATAAGATCAAAAGCTGCGGAAGAAAGAGAATTACTTTTATTGAAGGATAATGCTGGTTGTTTTCCCAGTTGACATGACAAACATGAAATATTTTCCGACTTAACAGTTCCTAATCGACCAGTGGAAATAAGAGTTCTGAGCTTATCAATAGACATATGACCTAACCGAGAGTGCCAAAGTTCCATGGATGAAGTTGGAATGGTGGGAGCAGCAGCAAGAGTAGATATGGGAACAGGTGGTGGTGTGCGAAGATGGATAAGCTCGAACATGCGACCAACTTTACGGCCTATCCCAATAACCTGTCCCGTCCGTGGATCCTGCACATGACAACCAGAAGAAGAGAATAAAACAGTAAGGCCAAGATCACAGAGTTGCCCAACAGATATGAGATTAATAGTCAATTTTGGTATGTGAAAAGTAGAGGGAAGAGATAACGTGGATGTTGATACATGGCCAATGTGGGTGACAGGTAAGGAAGAGCCATCAGCAGTTGTAATAGGAGATATGTGTGTGGTAGAATTTTTTGAGAGAAAAATTGTGGAATCAGAAGTCATATGATTGCAGCAACCGGAGTCAAAATACCAAGAGGTACCTGGAGTTGCAGACATTGCATTAGCTGAACCAGACAAAACCTGTTTTAACATATCAGCAAGATCATTATTGGTGACGAATGGGGGTGGATTGGATGGCTGTAAATTGGAGGCGACAGCAGTAACAGACTTGGCATTAGATTTTCTGGCAGGATTCTTGTAGCAATCTGAACCCCAATGTTTTGGTCCACGCTTATGGCAATACTTGCACACTCGTTTGGGACAATAGAGTAATACGTGGGTTGTCTCATGACAATAAGTGCAGACATCGGATGATTTCGTGGATTTAGATTGTGTGACTGCAAGTACTTCGGATGAAATTTGAGAATTTGTACCAAGACGAGTTTCTTCAAAATGGAGTGCGGTAACAACATCATCAAAAGTTGGTAGGGGATGGCGATGCAAGAGAGATGCTCGGACAGTCTCAAACTTGTTATGGAGTGCCATGAGAAGAGTCATTACTTGCTGTTGATCTCTATAAGTAATGAATTTGGCAGCATCGGTGGGACATGACCAGATGGGTTCTGAAGAAGCCAACTGATCCCAAAGGATTTGCATTTCAGATAAAAATTCATCAATGCTTTGACTAGGTTGTTGACGTTTGGCGTGGAGAGCAGTCAATAATTGATACTGGTGAGCAAGATCCTTGGTTGTGTATCTAATTTTCAAGAAATCCCAAACTTCTTTTCCGGTTGAAAAACGCCCGAATTGCTGATTGATTGTGGGAATTGAAGTATTTCGGCACCAAGTGATAATATCACCATTTTTGGCAATCCAGTCATCTTGTCTTGTAGCAAATTTTTCATCTGATTCATCCCCATTTTTGACTGGTTCGGTAACCTCTCCAGTAATAAGACGCCACACTCTTCGAGCTTGAAGGAAACTAGTCATGGCTTGAGACCAGTGAATATAATTGGGCCCATTGAGGATGATGGAAATTGGTCGAGAGATTTCAGCGCGTTCCATTGGCTTGGGTGAGAGGACGCTGGAGAATGTGGATGTAATTGAATAAGATTTTTTTTTTTTTTTTTTTTTTTTTTTTTTTTTTTTTAACTAAAATATAAATAACTTAAAACCAGAAGGTTTAGGGGGCTGGAATAACAAAACCAGAAGATTTAGGGGCTAGAACAACAGAACTTGAAAGTTTGGGGGCTAGAATATAAAAATCAGAAGGTTTAGGGGTTAAAATAAGAAAATCAGAAGGTTTACGGGCTAAAACAGAAAGTTTAGAAAGTTTAGGGGCTAAAACAGAAAGTTTAGAAAGTTTAGGGGCTAAAACAGAAAGTTTAGAAAGTTTAGGGGCTAAAGCAGAAATATCAGAAAGTACAGGGGTTAAATTGTAAATAGATTTGACGGAATCTGGAATATTCCGTCAAATCTAACGGCAAGTAAACGGCGGTAACTAATGCCACGTGTCGATGACGTGGCGATGACTGGATGCCACGTGTTGCTGACGTGGCGTTGACTGGATGCCACGTGTTGATGACGTGGCGTTGACTGGATGCCACGTGGCGCTGACGTGGATGCCACGTGGCGCTGATGTGGCAGCTGACGTGGATGCCACGTGGCGCTGACGTGGCGTTGACTGGATGCCACGTGGCGTTGACTGTCTGACACGTGGCACTAGGGCTGACGTGGCAGCCACGTGTCTTTCTTCTTCACTGAGAGGCGCGTGAGAATGACGGGTTTGCTGGTCGTTTCTGTTGGTGGCGCGTGAGAGCGCGTGCGTTTCTCAATTCTGTTGATCAAAACGCGGTTTGGATCGTTTTCTCTGTGGGATCATGAATATATGATTATTTTCGGATTTGGATATATATACGGGATGAACGAAGCTGTTGCAGGTCTGTATGTGGTGTTTTAAGATGGTTTTTGGGTCTAGGGGTTGGTTAGGAGAATGCTGTGGTTTTGGTGACGGCAGAGTAGCAAGAAGTGGAGGTGGTGAAGATTTGGGAACCCTCTGATACCATGTAGAAAATTAAAAGAGAGAATAAATTGTTCTTGATGTTATATATTTGTGTGTTGTTTACAATGGCAAATGCCCTTAATATATACAAGAAAAGAAAGAAACATGACAGCCTAAAACAAGGAGAAATCATGGGGGAGACAAGGAGAATAAAGGAAAGGAATGGAATAAAGGAAAAGAAGAAAGCTTTACAATGGAAGCTTTACAATGGAGCATGCTTTACAATAATGGAGCTTTATATTATTTCTATATTTCTAACAATTGGCAGAAGATAATAATGTGAGTTATTGATTCTTTTCCATGTTTAGAGAACTTAGTACACAAAGCTAGTACATTGCTGAAAGCTTTGATAATTTGTTTGTTCTTACTAAGAGAAAGGAATAGTTTATCTTCTAAGTCGGGATGGTGAAATTCAGCATGTTGCGAGCATGAATTTTGCTCTTTAGTATTAAAGTGAGAGGAATTTAGTTTAGAGTTTGAACTGATTATGATTTATTATTTGAGTTTTCAATTCAAAAAGGAGTATGGTGACTAGTTGCTTTGTGAAGAAAACTGAACAGGATAGGTCACTGCTTATATATACAATAGATAGTTAACATGGGTTTGGTCTTGTGTCGATTTTGTTTTGTGCTTTAATCTTATTTGGATTGTGTTATATCAGTTTTGTGTTGTGCTTAAAGAGTAGTTGTTATGTTTAATCAGTTCGTGTAGTGTGTAGATAAGTTCTGGTCACTGGTTCATTTTATTAAGAGTTATTTTGGTGATAACAACAAACAAGATCACCAAGAGGAAAATGGTGATGAACATCAAGGGTGTTATACAGTACTTCACTAAAAAGTCAACTTTTTACACGATATTGATATTTCATGAGGCGATTACAACATATTTTGATAAATTGGCAGGTCTCTAGTCATAAAGCGAACCAAGTTATTCGATTTAAATTGCGATCTGTTTGGTTATCTACTTGTTTGAAATTAGTTATGGGATAAAACAAATCAAGCTTGTACATATTTTTGATACCCGAAATGTTACAAGTTTTGAGTTTGTCGTTTGAATATGCCTTGTAATAGGTGTGAATTAGTATTTTCTTTTCTATACAGAGTTACTATTCTTCATTCTAAGAAATTCTTTGTACCTCTCACTATTAGACAGCGTCCATATGTATATAATAACAGGTACCCAAATATTTGTTGGTGGAGTTGTTCGTTTGAATATGCCTTGTAATAGGTGTGAATTTTGTACATATAGTTGTGTGACTTGTGTCCCTTGTTTTACACTTAAATAGGGTGAAAGCTTGCTAAAGGGGCCTTGAGGTAAAGCCATAACACTGATTTTGTTGCATGTTGAAATAAGTAGATTTTTGACGTTGAGATTGAATATTTTGGCTTTATAAACATGTCTTAAGTGGTCCCAGTTCTAATTTATATCGCTTATCACTACTATGTGCCTTTATGTATGCTTTATGTGGTCTTTCCAAAAATGTTGGTAATTATGGGGCAGGGATCCCCAAATGTGCTTTTTTATAATTTATTTATGGTATTGTAATACATGATGTGGTCCCACCCCAACCATTACTCCAATAGATTAAAGTTTTCTTTCTACCTTTTTTGTTTGTTTTTTTATTTCCAGAAAAGGGAGGGGAAGTTGTCTTAACAATTTCTTACTGGGGGCAAAGTTGTCATTTGGATCTCCAGCTATCTATCATCTATGATACAAATTAGGAATTTACTTTTCTCATTGATTTGATTTACAATTTTCTTAGAGAAATTTAAAAATCCACTTTATTTATATATTTTTATTTTGTTTATAAGTATTATTTTATTTGTTATTTTGTGCCATTGGACTTTAGTTTATTGTACAAAACAAAGTTACAAACAAAATTCAACGGTCAAGAATCATTATTGGCAATCCAAGTGTTCATCCGCCTCTCTCTCCTTTTTTTTTTCTAATTTAAAATGAGAGGTACTACTTTTTTTTTTTTCTCCCTCGAGCACTCTGATCTCTCTCCGAGGCAATTTCTTCTCTCCCAACTTATCCGATGCACTATTTTTATACCCATATATGCATGTGTTAATTTGAAACTTGTGGGGGATTGTTTAGAATTAGTTTCAAATTCGCTAAAATGTTTTTGTTTTCTAAATCATGTATAATAAAAGTAAAAATGCTCTCTTTTTATGAGAGTTTACATGTGTTAATAATAAATGAGTATTATTCATCTTATATGTATATAATTCACATATTCTCTTAATATAATGTCTTTTCAAATTTCTCATGTAATTATTTATCCATCGAAACTCTTATTTAAATGCTTTATAATTTTATTTTTTTGTTAGTTTAAATAGTTATACTTCTCATTTATTCCATTACATTTTTATTAGATGCAATGGTGCATCTATTTCTTGCATTTATTAGAGTTCTATTTTTTTTAATCTCCTTCTAAAACATTTTCAACTACAAAAATATTATATATGCAAAGTTATATATATATACACTTACAGAAATATGACAGAAACTTTTGAAAATTTAAATAAATGTCATAAGTAGCAAGTAGTTTTTAGTTTTTTTATGTGTTCTCTTATTGTTTTATTCTTTCTCTACATAGCACATAAAACTTTTGTTAATGAAAATTTTATTATTCTAAGAATAATTATAATTACTTACACGATAAAAATAAGTTATATGGAAAATCCCACCAAGTCATTAATCTCAATCTCCCACTAAAGATTTTATGTTGATCCAATGAGCTACCCATACTGTTTCTCCACTCTCACTTCCTGAATTCGTAAAGTGCAACCTTCCTGAATTCGCATTTGATAATCTGCGCTTAGTTGAATCCCGGCATGGTTAAAAGTATTGGTCAATACCGAGTTAGAATAAAGGTAGCCGTGACATGATGTGTGTAAATACCGATGTTTTATTGAATCGGTGATATTTCACCCAAACTATACCGGGTCGCCGATATTTTATCGAGTTGACTTTGTACTACTGAAAAAATATTTGTATCTCATAAAATTGTATTGTTATCTATTTATTGAATTATGATTTTAAATTGTATTACTAAGTGGAATAGATGTTGATATTTTAATATATGCTATGTAATTCATACCAAATAATGGTATTATGCTTATCTAATTGATATTAATCTCATACTTTAGAATTTTTCTATATATTTTTTTTATAATTTTTTAAGCCTTTTGAATAACAAGTCGGTGCGTATCTCTGAAACCAATATTGATATCCAAATTAAAAATTGAGTGGCCGAGTCAAAATCTGAAGCTACGACTTTGAACCATGAATCCCGGAGATAGTGTTGGAGTTAATTCTTCCGATAGCAGGGCGAGAGGCTCCAACCATCTTCCAGAAGCATTTACGCGCCTCGAAGTTTGAAATTGAATTGTTTATAATTATTTTTGGGCCTAAATTTTTTGCACTTGTTTAGCATATTTTCTAAGTGATATATACTCACCAAATCAATATTTTTTTTCCCAATTTTTAACTAAAACTTAAATGTTTTTAATTATTTTTCAAACAGACCAAAGCATAATGACATAGGATTGGGGTAAAACAACTTCTTTAATCACTAAATTAAAGAGAAAGACAATTAAAATTTTCTTTATTGTTTTACCCAAACCATCATTGATAGACAAAGGTTGACTCCGGAGGTGCTTGAACATTAAATATGTCCTAATAAAAAAAATACATTAGAAAGAGAACCCCTGGGCCATTTTCTATGCAATCATATCATGGGGGAGCAAAGCGGTCATTTGGGTCTTCAGCTAAGTAAAATAATAGTACGATCTAACATCCATTTCATGAAAAAAAAAGGATACAGATGTGAAAAATCTTGCCACATAGTTTGCGTAATTCTAGAGGTATAAGATTGTGATTTTAAAAAGTTACTCAAACAATTTGTTATATAAATTCATTGGACGGTTGGCGAACATGCACTCTTTATATGAGTCGTTTTTTAGTTCCAATCATAAGTTCTTTTAAAATTAATGCGTGTAAATTTAAAAAGAGTTGGAAATGAGTAAAAACAAAGGCTGCAAACTTAACTTTGCATAATCTAAAAAAATTATTATGTATATTTTTATCAATAAATAGGTTTAAACTTGTAATTTATTAAAATAACTCAAAAGTACTATCAACTAAACACTTAAAAATAGTAATTTGCAAAAAAAAAAAAATGTAATGCAAACTTAATTTTGCATGATACTATAAAAAATTACAATTCAAAAATCTACTCCAAAGTTAATGTTGCATTCCTTTTAAAATCTCGTCAAATATAGAATCTTAATTTCTAAAAATATTATTCGTTAATTCTTTTAAAAAAAAAAAAATCTAGGCACACACAGTATACATGTTTCAATACAACAAAACTACCATGAAAGAACCGTTGGGGACCACATGCCCTAAAAATTAAAGTTTCCAACATTTTTGGAAAGCCTACATATATCATACACGAGAAGTCATAAACAGCATAAAATAGAACTGGGACCACTAGCCAAATATTTAATCTCAATTCTCAACATAAAACATCAACTTAATTCAACATGCAACAAAATCATGGTTTATGGGCTTAACTCAAGCCCCCCTTTAAGCAAGCTTTCACCCTGTTCAAGTTCAAAATACGGGACACAAACACGTATATGTACAAAATTCTTGCACTAAATTTAAAATTACATAGGAGCCGGTGCATTGGAATATAGTACTGTACAATACCCTTGATGCAATGCCACGTCACCAATTTTCTCTCAATCATCATATAAGGATTTAGGTCACCAAGCAAGTTAAGGTTAGGCCTAGGAGAGGGATGACCATCAAGTACCAGATTCCCTCTCATGTATCCAATCCTTGAGTGTGTTTGGAAATTCCAATTCCAGATCCAAAATTGGAATTGAAATCATATTAGTTCAAATTTTACTACAACACTTGGTATTGGAATTGAAGTACAAAATTCACTTGCATTACAAAAGATAACTATTCCTGGCTCTACGTAAAGACTCAAGAATGAACATAATATCATCACTTCAAAGCTTTAAGCAACAGACTAGCATTTGGTATTGTATTAGGTTATTCACATAACAAAGAATCATGAACTAAACTGGGAAATAGATGAAAAACAGAAAGAAAGAAAGAAAGAAAGAAAGAAGGAGGTTCAAAGATATATCTTCTTCATTCTAGTTAAGTATGCGAAACAGAAATTGACTAGCAAATGACAGATAAAAGGGTTTCTGAGTGAGGGGTGGTAAAAGCTTGTTTTTGTATAAGGCTGCAAGTCCAAACACTGGATAAGATGGAGATTACAAGCAAAAAACTGATAGAATAACGTGGGAAGTGCCACGAGATTATATCAGTTAACTGATCAAGAATAAAAGAGGAAGATAGGATTGTAATCAGAATGCAACACTAAACAATAACAATACATGAACAGACACAGGATTATATCAGTTAATTAATCAATCATTACTGGCAGATCATTAACAGGTTGACCAAATGAATGACCAGAACTTGGCTACGCATTAAAAAAACCAATTGAACATAACAAATAGTCAAATACAATCTTCAAACAGAAAACGATTAATTGATATAAATCTGGTATAATGTTAAATACCAACAAGAACATTCCAGTTTCAGATATAGTGCATGACTGTGTGTGCACATATATGATATATCAATTGTGTTGTGACCCATGTTGTTCAGTTGTCTTGTTTCGGGTTTTTAACTAGAATAGCCATTACAAATAATAACAAAGCTGTTGATGAGCATGAATATAATAAAGAGTGTAAATACAACAAAACAAGCCAGTCAATAAGCATTTATGGAACTGTAGTTAGCTTCTTCATATATAATAGTCAAAATAAAAGTCATCCTACTTTAAACACACAGTAAAAAAGTTGTAACTGACAAACTGAAAGGATCCAAGTTCATAAATTCCCAATTTCTACTAACTATCCTATTCATATTTCACTGCTAAAACACTCAAGTACGCAGTAGCTGGACAAAAGACCCGAATCTCTACAATTTCTCTACGACCTGGATTTGAATCACTTGAACTGATCATATCATCAAACAATATCATCAAACAGAATAGGCAATTCTTCAGCCAATTTTGTCTCATAAATGGCATTGTCCACAAATAAATTCACCGCTATAAGAACAGAAGTGAATAAAAACATCAAAAAAGCACCCAAATTTGAATACAAGGACATGGCTCGAACCATGGCCACACTGGAGATCTGGCAGAGTAGAGCACTGGAAAGAGCAGGTGAGCGAACGATCTGAGCAACGGCCAGAGCATCTACGTCCACACACATGACAAACAAGAGGCCGGCAGCAGATTCGAACTCGGGGAAAAAAAATAGAGACATTCCGGCGATGAACAGAGGCACAGCGGCACAGATCTCGAGGTATAGACCTAGTGGCCGATGTGAGAGTAGGGTATGGAGGGGATTGTGAGAGAGGAAGATGAAGCAATGGAGGGCAATGACTGTCGTCACAATTAGGGAGAGGATTAGGGTTCCTAATGGGGCGAAGTGGGTGGCATAGAATGTGGTGAACGAGAAGGAAGCGAGGGAGAGAGTGGAGGATAAGAGGGAAAGGAAGAACCAGAAGTTGACTGAAGAAATGAGGAAGGATTTGATGGAGGAGGAATAGCAAATCAGTATCGCCATTGATGCCGCACCTAGCTTTGATGGAGGAGGAATAGGGCAGATGAGCTGACGGTTTATTAATATGGGAAAAAACGAATCGCGTTCCCTTTTATTTTTTGGTTCTCTATTATTTTTAGGACAAGTAATTATTATTTTACGTTTTTAATTCCATTTTTGTTTTCTTGTAAATAAGACTTGAATTTTAATTTTTTAAATTTTTTAAGAAAAATTAAGCAATAACTTTTTATATTTTTAATTAGACTCTACGTTAATAAAAAGTATGTGCACGTCTCAATTCACTATTTATCAAAACAAAGGACAAGAAAAATGAAATTTGGAAATGTGCTTGACCCGCTGGATTAGAAACTCAGATATAATTATTCAATTTCATCTGAACATAATAAAATAATCCTACATTTTAGATGTGATTTGTTAATCTTTTTATCGGTGGGATAAAAAATTTTAGTGAGATAAATAATCTGTTTGAATATTTAATTCCGATGAATACCAAATATAAGATAGGATAAAATTGTCATTTTTCACTTTTTTATCATGTGTGTCAAACGTAGTCTTTATTTATTTATTTATAATTTTGCCTTTTATTCAATGAATCTCCAGGCAGCCTTATAGTCTTTATTTATTTATTTATATTTTTGCCTTTTATTCAAAGAATCTTCAGGTTGCATTTGACGCGTATGATAAGAGGGTGAAATAGGATTTATCCTATCCCATGTTGAATGTTTGTTGGGATTGGATATCTGAACGGATTATTTATCGCACTAAAACTTCTTATCCTACCGAGAGAAGAATTAAGTAATCACACCTAAGAAGTATGATTGTTTTATCTTATCCGGATGAGATTAAATAATTTTATTCTAATTTTTAATCCGGCGCGTCAAACACAAAGGGATAGTTAACAGAATAAAAAAGAGACTGAAAGCATGGAAGAATTA
Source organism: Lonicera japonica (assembly GCA_021464415.1). Taxonomy (NCBI): domain Eukaryota; kingdom Viridiplantae; phylum Streptophyta; class Magnoliopsida; order Dipsacales; family Caprifoliaceae; genus Lonicera; species Lonicera japonica. The sequence goes on along the minus strand of CM038463.1, from coordinate 99,658,195 downwards.
TTGTTATCTATTTTTTTTAATCAAGTGTATCCTTAATCATTTGTTAATTTAAAATTAGTGTTTTTATACGAAATATAAAAGTCCAAATGAAAACGTTAATTGGAGTTCCAAATTTTGAAATAAACAATTTTGTATGCATATTCTAGTATCCACTATTTTTTCGTTGTTGAATGGGATTGTCGGTAGTTAGAGGAGGCACAATCTTATCAAGATCTCTAACTCTAGCTAGTTGGGACAATGCGGATTAAATTCTCAGTCTTAGTTCTCAGCTTGAGGAGGCTTCTAATGTATCGCTTTTGTTTTCTCCCAACTCATGGAAAGTCCACACACATCCCAAGTTATATGCTTTATTGACAAGGACTTTTGAGACTTAAAGGATTTTTGCTATGTATTTTTTGTTTTATTTGACTTGTTAGGTGGTCTTTATTCGCTAAAAAAAAATAGAAATTGGAGGATTAAACTATACATGCTATCAAATGTTTCATATAGGATTATAAATTATGTCCTAAGGCACTCTACTTTCATTTTTAGTAACACTTATATATATATCTTTTGTAACATTTTTTATTTTATGTCACTAAAAATAAAAGTGGAGTGCCTTAGGACAAAAGTAAAGTGCTAATATCATTTCCCAAATTATATTATAATGTACTTTGAGAACCACATGCCCTAAAATAAAGTAGACACGTGACCACTTGACATATATACTAAAGCTAATATTTTATCTCAAGTTCTCAACGCAGAAGAATCCCATGTAGTTTGAGTACCATGGTTTGTGGCCTTAACCTCAAGCCCCCATAAGCAAGCATTCATCCTTTTGAATTTTAAAATATGGGGTACAACCATATGTACAAACTTCTTGCACTAAATTACAAACGAATAGTGATATACTAACCGGGTTATCTTACCGGATATACTTTTCAACATACATTATATGAGTTGTACATTTGTAAGATATAAATTATGTAATGCACTAGATAAAAATAGGTGGTTTACCAGGTAAACAAACACATCTTCCATTCAATGCCAGCCCAGCTGCCCATTGCATGGGAGTGTGGTACTGCATAACACCCTTGATGCGTTTACCTTGTCATTTTAATTGGGCATCAATCACCATTATTAATTGTTGGTGAAATTTAACGAAAATGGATGCGGGCGAAAATAAATATTTAAAATAGTCGAGGTGTCCTGGGCACTGTCCTTAAGAGAAGATTTCGCCCCTCTAGGATAATATTCCGGTGCAAACAGGCTTTTGTGGCGTCTTCTCCCCAGGATACAATGACTATGATTCTATAAGGGTGCACACCCAAATATAGAACTCTTATAGATAACTTTATATGTTTCTCTGACACAAAAATTTATTTTGGAGTAGTTGTGTTATTTCTCTCTTGGTTTTTCCTTTCCTTTTTCTAGTCTATTCTTCATCTCCATAAGCAAGTACCTCATTCTATTTATAAGTGATCTAAGGATGTGGATGTGAAATTTTAATTAATTTTGAATAAATGCTAAGGAGGTGGATGTGAAATCTTAATTAATTTTGAATAATACAATTATGTAGAAGTTTCATGATAACTTAAAAGATAAACTTTGAATAAAGGAATTCAAATCCAATTTGAATACAATCTCGTAGAAGCCTTGTCAATTTGGTATTTTAAAATATAAAAAATATATAACAATCCCCCACTGTTTTAAAATACAAAATATACACTAAAAATTATGCCAGAGAAACGTGAGAATACAATGTGTCAGTATTTGTGTATTTCGGGCTATGAACCATACTTAGGGTAACAAATCTTATTTCACAAGAACTTGGTGAAATTAAGTTTCTATGAACCAAAGATCCTTTGTGTGAAATAGAGAACTTGATACCCACACTGTACCCTCTATGTATCGCTATTTTGCGGTTTTGCGCATTTTGGCCCTGCGCTATCCTGGTTTTTATGAGTGCTCTAGAAGACCTGCCTAAGTCCTCATAAGAACCGACCCAGTTCTACACTCATATATGTGGACTTCCATCAAGTGTGTATTTCAGTTTACACACCACCTCAGATAATTTTGGGCTATGGAATCTATTAAGAGCAGAAGCTCAACCTCATTCACTGTAGAAAGCACTGTCTCGCCATAGGGAGGGACGTCTCAAATATTATAAAGTCGATAGTGCTCTTAGGACAACAAGTGACTTGTTTTTACCCTTATGAACCTACTTCATGGGATCTTCAATCACATAGGTGGGGTTACCATTACTTTCACCCTATGCTCTAGGCATAAGTTCCATCCCCTTCGACGTATCAACCACTTTCCGCCTATTAAATGGTTTTGTCAGAGGATCGGCCAAATTTAACTCTGACTTCACATAATCCAGAGATACAACTCCAGATTCAAGCAGCTGCTTTATTATATTGTGTCTCAGACGTATAAGTCTGCTTTTTCCATTGTATATCTTACTTTTAACTTTTGCTATTGCGTCCTGACAATCGCAATGAATATAAACTGGAGTAGGCGATTTTGCACTAATGGGAAAATCTTCCAAGAGGTTTCTAAGCCACTCGGCCTCAGTACATGCCTTTTTTAAGGCAATTAGCTCAGACTCCATGGTAGAATGAGCTATACACGTTTGTTTGGAAGATTTTCAAGACACTGCACCTCTACCAAGGGTAAACACATAACCACTAGTGGATTTTATATCATCTGAATCGGATATCCAGTTTGCATCACTGTACCCTTCTAACACTAATGAAGATTTGCCAAATTTTAATCCATAATCAATGGTGCTTTTTAAATATTTGGCAACTCTTTCTAGTGCATTCTAGTGTTCCTTATTAGGACACTGAGTATATATACTAAATCTACACATAGCATAAGCAATGTCAGGTCTTGTACAATTTATCAAGTACATTAGGCTACCAATGATTTGGGCATATTCACATTGAGAGACACCATGTGCTTTATTTTTCTTAAGTTGGGTATTTCCATCGTAAGGTGTCGAAACAGGTTTACAATCAAAATACCCAAGCTTTTTTAATATTTTCTCAACATAGTGCTCTTGTGATAAAATGAGACCATCACATGTTTTGATAATTTTAATTCCTAAAATTACATCAGCTTCTATCATATCTTTCATATCAAAATTAGAAGTTAGGAATTTCTTGGTCTCATTAATCACATACATGCTAGTACCCATAATGAGCATATCATCAACATATAGGCATATAATTACATATGTGTTAGTATCAAATGATTTATAGTAAATACATTTATTTGCCTCATTTATCAAATAATCATTTGAAACTAACACCTTATCAAATTTCTCATGCCATTGTTTTGGTGCTTGTTTCAGCCTATATAAAGATTTAATTAGCTTGCATACCTTGTGCTCACTGCCAGGAACTACATAACCCTCTGGTTGATTCATATAAATTTTCTCTTCTAATTCACCATTTAAAAAGGCTGTTTTGACATCCATTTGATGAATAATTAAATTACGTAAAGCAGCCAAAGTAATTAAAGTTCTAATTGAGGAAATTCTAGACACAGGAGCAAAAGTGTCAAAATAATCTATATCTTTCTTTTGATTGAACCCTTTAGCAACCAATCTCGCTTTATATTTTTCTATTGACCCATCAGGCCTCAACTTCCTCCTAAATACCCACTTACTACCAATAGGTTTTGCATAAGGAGGCAAATCAACTAATTTTCATGTATTATTAGATAAGATGGATTCTAATTCATTTTTGATTGCCTTTTTCCAGTGGGTTGAGTCAGGGGATGTTATTGCTTCAGTATAAGTTTGTGGGTCATTGTCTATTAGAAAAGTGTGAAAATTATCTCTAAAATTTGTTGTTTTTCGTAATCTTTTACTTCTCCTTAATTCACTTTTGGGATTTTTAGGGGGTTCCTCATTAGGTTCATGATAAGATATAGACTTACTAACTTTTGTTTTCATAGGAAATATATTCTCAAAGAAATCAGCATTCTTAGTTTCCATAATAGTATTAGCTTCAATCAAACTATTTGGTAAAACTAAGAATCTGTAAGCCGCACTATTATAGGCATACCCTATAAACATGCAATCAATAGTTTTAGGTCCCAATTTTCTCTTTTTAGGTTCTGGGATCAGGACCTTAGCTAAACACCCCCACACTTTGAGATAATTAAGGTTAGGTGCATGACCGTTCCATAATTCATATGGTGTCTTGCCGGTTTTCTTATAGGGTATTCTATTTTGTATATAACATGCAGAGATAATTGCTTCCCCCCACAAGTTCAGTGGTACCCCAGAACTAATTATCATTGCATTTACCATTTCTTTGAGTGTTCTATTCTTCCTTTTTGCTAACCTGTTTGATTCATGTGAGTATGGAGGTGTAGTCTCATGAATTATCCCATGTTCTTCATAAAATGTATTGAAGATATTAGATTCATATTCACCTCCCCTATCAGATCTTAATCTTTTAATTTTCTTATTTAGTTGATTTTCAACTTCTGATTTATATTTTACAAACATCTCACCTGCCTCATCTTTATGTCTTAATATATATACTTTTGTATATCTTGAATAGTCATCTATGAATGTGACATAATAAAACTTACATCCTCTGGTCATGGTTTGCTTTAAGTCACCTAGATCAGTGTGAATTAACTCAAGTAATTTAGTTTCTCTTTGTACTTATTTACATGTCCTTTTAGTAAACTTTGATTCAGTACATATTTCACATTTATTAATTTCACTGTCAGAAAAATTATATAGTAAACCAGAATCTCTTATTTTCTGAATATAGGAGTAATTCACATGACATAGTCTACCATGCCATATATTAATAGAATCAACCATGTAGGCAGAAGAGGTAGTTTTATTAATAATATCTTGTACATTTAACATAAATAGTCCTTGACTAGCATATCATTTTCTTACAAAGATACCATTCTTAGTAAGGACTAATTTGTCACATTCGAATGACATTTTGATACCAGCCTTTCCAAGCAAAGACACAGATACAAGATTTCTTCTGATCTTAAGAATATGAAGTACATCACATAGTGAGAAGGTTTTTCCTGATGTTAATTTGAGAAGAACATTTCCTTTGCCAAGAACTGGGGTAGGCCTTGAGTCACCCATATAAACTTGTTCTTCTTCTTCTCTCATTGGTGTGTAATTCGAGAATGATTCTCTATCAGCACAGATGTGTCTGGTAGTTCCAGAATCAACTACCCAACTCTTCTTTTCAACCACCATGTTTACTTCAGTGACAACAGCCGCAATGATGTCTCCCTCAACTATATTAGCTTCGGGGGGATGATTATTTTTGTCGTCTTTTCTATTTTTACACTGGAAAGCTTTATAACATTCTTTTCCACAAACATAACACTTTGTTTTTCTTTTAAATCCCGAGCTTTGAGCTTGCAAATTCTTATTATTTTTCTTGTTGTTATGTTTACAAAGATTACCACGAGGTTTGCTAGAACTCCCTTCTATAATATTGACTTTGGATTGAAATTTCTTTAATAATGAAGACATATCTTTTTTCCTATTCTGTTCTTCTATTCGGATGTGTATGACAACATCTGCAAGACTCATTTGTTTTCTTTTATGTTTCATATTATTTTTATAATCTTTTCATGAGTCTGGCAGTTTTTCAATCAAGCATCCGGCAATAAAAGCTTCAGGAAGAGTTATGTGTTCATTTTGAAGATCATTAAATAACATATGAAATTCATTAATTTGAGTTGAAATATCTTTATCCTAAGTCATTTGGAATTTTAAGAAATTCCCTATAGCATATTTTTGAGTTCCAGCATCTTCTATTACATATTTCTTGTGCAAGTTTTCCTAAATTTCATAAGCAGATTTGTATGAGCAATAAATATCGAAAAACTCATTAGATAAATTGCTTAAAATCGTGTGGCGACATACCTTGTTGCCGTTTTTCCAATTCTGTATAGTTTTCTCATAGTTTTCTGAACCTTCATGAGGCTCATGTTGAGTGAGATATTGAGCAAGGTTCAGCACATCCAGCGTTGAGTATATCCTTTCTTGCCATCGTCGAAAGTGAGTTCCATCGAAACGATTAATTTTTGACGTGTCTGGCAATGAACGAGCAGCAACTAAAGCAGCATCCATAATTTTCTCTTAAGATTGTTAGTGAAATTTAACAAAAATTGATGTGGGCAAAAATAAATATTTAAAATAGTCGAGGCGTGCTGGGTACTGTCCTTAAGAGAAGATTTTGCCACTCTAAGATAATATCCCGGTGCAAACAAGCTTTTGTGGCGTCTTCTCCCCAGGATACAGCAACTATGATTCTATAAGGGTGCACACCCAAATATAGAACTCTTATGGATAGCTTTTTATGTTTCTCTAACACAAAAATTTATTTTGGAGGGGTTGTATTATTTCTTTCTTAGTTTTTCCTCTCATTTTTCTAGTCTATTCTTCATCTCCATAAGCAAGTACATTCTTCTATTTATAAGTGATCTAAGGAGGTGAATGTGAAATTTTAATTAATTCTGAATAAATGCTAAGGAGGTGGATGTGAAATCTTAATTAATTTTGAATAATACAATTATGTTGAAGTTTCATGATAACTTAAAAGATAAACTTTGAATAAAGGAATTCAAATCCAATTTGAATACAATCTCGTATAAGCTTCCATGTATACACATTATGTAGAAGTTTCATGATAACTTAAAAGATAAACTTTGAATAAAGGAATTCAAATCCAATTTGAATACAATCTCGTAGAAGCCTTATCAATTTTGTATTTTAAAATATACAAAATATATAACATTAATTTCCTCTTTCGAGAATGCTACTCTCCAACATGAAAGAAGGATTGGGTCACTACTCTCCTTTGATAAGGGTTATTTACCCGCAATTGCGGTTCCAGAATTTTTGGAGGAGTAGGTTAATGTCTATACTTAATTAAGTCATTGCAATACTTTTATGCTTAAGGGAAAATAAAACGAAGACCAAAAACAACTGTAAGTATTGTGATTTCAATTGTCGTCAATCAAAAAACAACATATATCATATGAATTCTTGATGGTGTTTGGGAATCCTAATTCCAAGCTTTGGAATTGAAAACTAGAATAGAAACCACAATAAAGTTGTCACTGATGTTTCATTCTCAGAATTTATGTTGCTACAACTTGGTAGCCAAATTGAACTATGAAATAAATTGGAGTACAAGGAGGACAAAAGGTGAAGAAAATATTTCATAAGAGAACTATTCTTGTCTGTAAGTGAAGAACGAAGAAATTAGGATACTACGTTAATAATAGATAAAGCAAAGAATCAGGAATTCCGACTGTAATCTTGCGCCAATAGAGAAAGTTAATCTCATTTGCATTGGGATGAACTTAGTAGCTAGAGAGTAAGATAAACAATTCCAAGAAAACAATCACGTCTTGATGACAAGATTAGACTGTAAATTGTTAGGTGAACCACGCAAAGATGATAAACCACAGGATAACACCACATCAACCAACACCTGGTTTCAAGTCACTAACCGGTTGACGAAATGAGTGATGACTTATTTAGTTACACACTACACCAAATGGGTGACCAAAACGTGGTCAGATATTATATGAACCTATTAAACCTAAAAAATACAAACTTGGACATGATGAGGTACAAGCACTCAATGCGTACTCTTGACTTGGGGTGTAATTACAACCTAAGTACTAGAGGCATTGAGTGGATTTCTTATCTTCATTTGTTAAGACACCTTGGCAGTCCGGCCTTATGGAGGTGCTATACCAAAGGCTTTTAGGAACTCGGTGTCGCTTGTTTTCTGTGAGCTTCAAGGTGAGATTACAAAATCTTTTAGGAATTTAAGACGGTTACACTCATTTGAACTATACTACAGCGGATTATCTGGGCTAACTTCCAGAGTTTCATCAAACATTGGCCATGGAAGCAGCAAACTAGCTACCATATTTGGGATTATATATTCCAAGGAACCAACTTAGAGGTCCATTGCGCAATTTTACAATATTTTAGTCTTCGTTGGATTGTGACAATTCCTGATACTGAATTCGATGATTTTTTCCAGTAAGGTTTGATCAAATTTCTAGTCTTTGTTATTCTATGCTTGTATCTTAGAAACAATAAGCTAAATGGTAGACTACCGAGAATGCCTTGGGCAGCATTCTGAGCTTGAAATTTTAGATGGTTCTTTAAATTTTTTGAAAGTACAATCTTTGAAGCCTGACTCTCAAACTTGATTATATACGCTGGACTTGTCCTTTACCTCACTGAGTTTGGAGTTCAATTCAGCCATTAGAAACAACCAAAAGTCCAGCCATTAGAATCAGAAACTCTAGACCAGAGAAGCTTCAGGTGATTACTACAATATGGAATTATGAAGAGATGCATAAATCATGGTTATTGATTTAGGTGAAAATAAATTATTCTGCACCTCACCAATTTGAAATGAATGAATTCTATGCAAGCATATATACCTCTGCATATATGTTATCTCTGAATCAGGCTCAAAGTTGGACCTCTCTCATAACATTGTATCAGAAAACATATACAATATAATTTAACAATTTTACTTACTTCGTAAAAGAAATAGATGGAGTCCAAACGCTATTTACACTCGAGATATGGATTGCCAAAAGTCTCTCTCTCTCTCTCTATATATATATATTTTCTTGAGATGTAAAAAGCATCATTTTTGTTGGGTTTGCTTTTTGTTAACTAAACTATATGCTTCAAGTTATATATACTCCATAGACCAATGTACCTTCACCTTTAACAGCAGCAAGCTTATCCTATTATTACCACCTAAATTTCACAACTAAACTAAGGTTTAAAACCAGATGTCCTTTCTTAGGATAAAATAACTGGATTAATTTGCTAATTTTAGTAGTTTCCTTCCTTCATTAATTACACAACTAACCATGCCAGAAATTAGTCTCATATGCTGCTTCTTTTCCAACTTGATAGTTGCCATTGGCTCCACTCTTTTTTTAATTGGTTGCAAACATTTACTTTCTTTTCGTAATTTTGTTCAACACCTGTTTGTTTTTCATTTTGGTTATAGTCTAGAATCATATATAGTGCACAAACAATATATTAAACTTTTACCTGCTATATTATTTTCTTCTTTCTTTTTTAATCGATTAGTACTTCTAGCATTTATGTTTTAGTTGTTTGATCACAGTCGAGTATGACAATTAATATTCAACACAGCTATTATGCTATTAGAATTCGGAGCATCAAACTAAAAACCAGTTGCCAATGGGTACGTGGAGTACTAACTCCTTATTTTTATATATTACTTTTGATTTTGAAAGATATATAAGGTTAATAAATCTACAAGCACTACTAAGGGGACTTGGAAATGAGACTCATATGGCACTGACATCAACTAATTAACTTTGTAATGCAATATAGTTTAATTTGAACGATTTATAAATTGCTCTTTCACACAAGCTGCCGCTTCATTTTTCAGATTTGCTTTTCTTGATTTCTAATGTATTTTCTTCATTATTCTTTACCCTTTTGATGTTCCTTTGTGTTTCCTAAGCATGAAAGAGTAATCATTCCAAATGTATTTTGATTTTATAAAAGGTGCCATTTTTCATATATGGGGATTATATCCTTTGATTCATGTTTTAACATCGAACTTAAACTTGTCCCCTATCTTGATATTCCATAGACTTCGCCCCCTATATGATGGGTTATCCCTTGCTAAATGTCAAAGTTAAACAATAAATCTCAACTTGTGACAGAAAGCATGCCTGAAAAACTAGTTATTTTAAGTCCCAAGATTTAGAAGAAAAAAGTTAGTCCTGAAATCTTTAATACGTACAGTTAATAATGGAAATGAACAAAATTACGCATAGAAACTAATGTTTTTCAAACGGTGTTTAATTTATTGCATTTGTAGTGATTGTGTAGGAGTAATAATAAATATTTAAATTGATTTACAAATTCAAACAGAAGCTAATAATTGGGAGTGCATCAATTTTAGGTAAAATAATAAATTTAATCGGGGGTAAAACTAAAATATTAAAAGATATATTTAATGTGTTTATCTAATTTATTTTGGGCTATAGACAATTAGAAAAAAAAGGAGTGGATTAAAGTAGAAAGTGATTTTGGATTTAAAAGCAAAAGACTCCTAATTTTATTACACTAGTTACTTCGATAGAAGCCATGAATGCTTTAGAATCAGCATTTTCTTGATAATTTTTTTTTAGACTATACACAGAAATACTATAATAATTTTTTTGAGACAACACATAAATACACATGTAACAATCTCGTGCGATGTGTGCCTAAAATAATACATCAACTTAAAAATCTAACCAACCCAACTCCGTTTCAAAAAGAATATCACTCTAAAAACCCGAACCCAAACCCCACCCCTCCTTCTCCTTCCCATTATATTAAGATTGCGTCCTTGAAATTCTGTCATTGAAATAAATATGGCCAAAAACCTTGACTCGAAAGATGCGATAATTAAGGATGTTTGCCTTTATTTTCCAACTTTATATGAAGCCAAAAACTTGAATTGTGATAGTGATGGTCAAATCCAATTGTTCTACCCTTTATTTTCCATTTGTTTGAAATATTCAATATTGGTTGCTGGCACGTAAAAATTGAAAATAAATTCAATACACACGTTCACTATTACTGATGATATAACAAAACCATACCCTGTTCATGATAATACAAATTTAATTTTACACTAACATACTTTTTTTTTTTTTCACAATTATATTTACCTCTGTCGGGTCAATTTTTAGTGATGAAAAAAATTCATTCCATAAACTATTCTGCAAAGTGTATTCATTGTACTTTAGAAAATAATCTTGTAGAACCACAGGATTAGGTTGGTAATAAGTGTCTTTACTTGAATAAAGATGTAACTGGTTCAAGACTTTTCACTCTCCTTCTCCCTTAACTTGAATGTCGGGTCTATTTAATATTGCATTGCTTTTGTAAAATTTAAAAGAATTAAATAATAAAAAGCATGTCCTGCTAGCTTTGGTAATAATAATAACAAATTTGTAAATAATAAAACTGTTTTTTCACATGTAACATCGATCATCATTTTTAAATAAAGTAGCAAACATATCAACCAACAACTTGCGAAAGCATTAGTACTCTTGCTAAACAAATTTCTATGTGAGTTTTCTTGTACATAGTAATAGTAAGAACACTTTATAAAATTATCTCTATCCCAAATTAAGTATACCAAAAAATCGCACATAAAAAAGATATTATGATTTCTAAGGGTTCGTTCGGTAACGTTTTCGGAGAATGTTTTCTGAGAATATTTTTAAAAAATAAAAATGAGAAAATGAATTTTCCGAAAACGAAAATAGTGAAAACATTTTCTGAGAACGAAAACAGTGAAAATGAAGATTGCAAGAGTAAAATGGTGAAAACATCATTTTGGCGTTTTTGCGTTTTATGCTTTAAACTTGAATTCATTTTTCGAAAACGTTTTTCGTGTTTTTGTCAATATCCCACCGAACGCATTTTTTATCCGTTTTTGAACTCAAAAAACAAAAACGGGTCTCTAAAAACGCTACCGAATGGACTCTAAGAGCTTTTGTTTTCATTTTTTGTGGCCGAAAACTTTGAAAACAAATCACGCGAAGACCTCGACTTTAGATTGTAAATCGCTCAACTGTTGACCTTCATTTTTCTACCGAAATGGGTCTCAAAACATTGACTTGGAAAGAGACGCATCTTAAAGTCCAAAGGTATCTTTCATTGGCTTTCCTTTCGGTGGACTATTATGCAACTCAAAAGTAAGACTTTTTCTCTAGTCTTTATTCACATCAATTGCTCCTCTCTCCTAAAGCAATCTATAAAACCTCTTTAAACCTTATATCTTTTCTACACATCAAATACAAAAACCAGAACCATGGCATCCATTACCCAGGCTAGGATCTTCATTTTACTCTCATTTCTTTTTATCATAATCTTCCTTTCACCAAATGTTGCTTCTACTTCTTCTAACAAAGAAGCAATGGCTCTCCTTCAATGGAAATCAAGCCTTTTAAGCCAAAACATGCCCATGCAAACTTCATGGACTCTTCCACCTGATAATGCCACAAATTATTATCCACATTCCAAAAAAAACCTGAGCCCATGTTCTTGGCTTGGAGTTTCTTGCATAGAAGGAAATGTAATCCAATTAAATCTTTCGATGACTGGGTTAAAAGGTATGCTTTACAAATTCTCCTTCTCGTCTTTCCCAAATCTTACATACATTGATCTTGCTCTGAATGAACTCAACGGCACCATTCCGCCAGAGATTGGTACACTATCCAAACTCAAGCATCTTGATTTATCGTCCAATCTTTTTTCGGGTATCATCCCACCAGAGATTTGTTTTTTGAGGAATCTCGAGACCCTTCATTTGGCTGAAAATCAACTCACAGGCCTGATTCCTCGAGAGATTGGCCAACTAAATTCTCTCTCGGAGCTTGCATTGTACAAAAACTTTCTTGAAGGACCTATTCCTTCTTCTATGGGCAATTTGAGCAACTTGACTTCCCTATACCTCTCCGAGAATAAACTTTCAGGTTCTATTCCACCGGAAATGGGAAATCTTGTTAACCTCCTCGAGGTTTATATGGACACCAACAATCTCACTGGTCAAATCCCCTCCACTTTTGGAAAGTTGAGTAATCTAACCGTCTTGCATTTGTTCGAAAACCAGTTACTGGGTCCCATTCCCCCAGAAATAGGGACAATGAACTCTCTTGAGCGTCTCAGCATTGACACAAACAATCTTACTGGCACAATCCCTCCATCTTTGGGCAGTTTATCATCCCTAAGTATTCTTTATCTCTACAATAATAAACTGTCAGGTCCCATTCCAGAAGAACTAGGAAACTTGGTGTCCATAACCGACCTCGATTTGAGCAATAATCGACTTAGTGGTTCAATCCCTTCCACTTTTGGAAAGTTGAGTAATCTAACTGTCTTACATTTGTTCGAAAACCTGTTATTGGGTCCCATTCCCCCAGAAATAGGGACATTGAACTCTCTCGAGCGTCTCTGCATTCACAAAAACAATCTTACTGGCACAATCCCTTCTTCTTTGGGTAGTCTATCATCCCTAAGTATTCTTTATCTCTACATTAATAAACTGTCAGGTCCCATTCCAGAAGAACTGGGAAACTTGGAGTCCATAACCGAACTCGTTTTGAGCGTGAATCGACTTAATGGTTCAATTCCTACTTCCCTCGGCAAGTTGAAAAACCTAGAAATTTTGTTCCTTTGTGAGAACAATCTTTCGGGTCCCATCCCACGAGAACTAGAAAACTTGAAACTAGTAGTCCTATCAGTAGGCAAAAATCAATTATCTGGCTCCTTGCCAGACCAAATTTGCCTTGGCGGAAAGCTTGTACATCTCAGCGTAAGCCACAACCAACTCTATGGTCACATACCCAAAAGCTTTAAAAATTGCACAAGTTTATCTAGAGTCCGCTTCGACGGTAACAAGCTCGCGGGAAATATATCTGAAGTTTTTGGCATTTACCCGAACTTACAGTACATGGATATAAGCAATAATGAATTTTACGGGGAGATTTCGGATAATTGGAGTAGATGCAAACAGTTAACAATGTTGGCAATCACAAAGAACAATATCACTGGTAGTATACCAGTGGCGTTTGGAAATGCTACTCAACTACGTGAACTTCATCTTTCTTCAAATCATTTAGTTGGCGAGATTCCCAAGGAATTTGGGAAGCTGAAGTATTTACTGAATTTGCTTTTGAGCGATAACCAACTTTCTGGCTTTGTACCTCAAGAACTCGGGTCACTAAGGGAGTTGTTATATCTTGATCTATCAGCGAATAGATTAAATGGGCTTATACCAGGAGCTCTTGGGGGCTGCTCGCATCTAACTCATTTGAATTTAAGCAGGAATGAATTTGGCGGGGAAATTCCAATTCAGATCACGAAGTTAATACAGCTTTCGGAGCTTGATTTGAGCCATAACTCGCTATCGGGAGTAATTCCATCACAATTTGGAAGTTTGGATAGTAATTTGGTGTATATTGACATATCCTACAATGAGTTGGAGGGTCCGTTACCAAACAATAAGGCATTTATGAATGCTTCCATAAAAGAATTACGCGAAAATCGAGGTTTGTGTGGAAATGTTACAGGCTTACAGCCCTGTAAAAATCCTATACAGGGGTCTAAGCATAATCAAAACAAGAGCAACAAACTCGCTCTTATAATTGGACTCCCTCTTTTGGGGGCACTTTTACTTCTCGTTGCATTCATTGGTCTCTTAACCGCATATGAGCGAAGAAAGCGAAAAATGGAAGCTAAAAATGCAGCTAAAGAAGATGAAGATATATTCTCAATGCCAGCGTATGATGGAAAACTAGTATATCATAAAATTGTAACATCTACAAAAGATTTTGACGTCCAATATTGCATTGGAAATGGAGGATCTGGAAGCGTTTACAAAGCTCTATTGCCTTTGGGTAATATTGTAGCAGTGAAGAAACTTCATTCGATATCGGATATGATTGATCGAAAAAGCTTTATAAACGAGGTAAGAGCTTTGACTGAGATAAAGCACCGAAATATTGTGAAGCTCTACGGGTTTTGTTCACATGCTCGGCACTCATTTTTGATATATGAGTATCTCGAAAGAGGTAGCTTAACGTCGATATTGAGCAACGATAGAGAGGCCAAGGAGCTGGATTGGACCAAAAGGATAAATCTCATTAAGGGAGTGGCTCATGCTTTGTGTTACATGCACCATGATTGTGCAACGCCAATTGTTCATCGAGACATATCGAGCAAGAACATATTGCTTGATTCTGGGTACAAGGCTAGTGTTTCGGATTTCGGGACTGCTAAGTTTTTAAAGCCGGACTCATCCAATTGGAGCGCGCTTGCAGGCACATGTGGATATGTTGCACCAGGTAATAAACTATATACTTTTTCTCTTTAAGCAAAGTACCAGTTTCCCTAATTTGTCGCTTTAGAAAGTGGGTGCACCGACCCACACGAGGTGCGTTCGCTCACCAAAACACCAACCCTAACGACCATCTATTTTTGATTTGCACATACAGATGAAACAAACTTGTAAATCCTTATATGCACCAACATATGTGATTACATATATTACATAAAACAAGGATTTCAAGATAGCATATACATATTTGCATAGCATAGCATAGATGATATGCAAGAAATGATATAATGCGTTCTGATATAGAGTACTAATTGCCTAGAAATATACCCTGTTCCCGTACCTGTACCTTGTAACAAAGAATCATATGAATTAGGTTATGTTGCTAAGGACACATTTAGCTTGCATGAGATAACTTTTCACCAAGTTGAGCTATACTTACTTGGGATTAAGTTTCTTGCACCGCCCTTCCAAGACTTTGTTCATTAAATGTAAATTATAGTAGGTGCATTATTCAAAATCTTATTTCTTATGTTGGCAGAGTTTGCTTACACGATGAAGGTAACTGAGAAGTGCGACGTGTATAGTTTTGGAGTGTTGGCACTAGAAGTGATCAAAGGGAAGCATCCCGGTGACTTGATTGATACTATATTATCTTCACCAACCGAGAAGATACAGTTGAATGATGTGGTGGACCAACGACTCCCATTTTCCCCATCCAGAATTGAGAAAGTAGTGGTATCTATCCTAATAGTGGCGAAGACATGTCTACATGCCAATCCACAATCAAGGCCAACAATGTATGACATTTCTCAGTTGTTATTAACTCAAACAACGGGCCTCTCTGAGATTCTTGTTGACCAATAGCAAGGAAATAATTATGCATCCATTAGTATACGAGCATTTTATGGAATGTTTACATTGTATTATTCTTGTTTATAATATCCGTGTGTAACACCTAATTTCATCAATATATATATATAAGTTCTTGTTTCTTATCCAAAAAAAAGCTTAGCGGTGGTATTGATCAGTTCATCACTTCTACTCTTCATCCAGATTATATTTTAATATATGAACTAGACAGTTACCAATAACAACGTAACGGCGGCAATTGATAGCCATGAGGACCAAACAAAGTGAGAAGTAGAAGTCTTGAAGAGTATTTGAGGGCTACAAAAGAGAGAGAAAAAATAACCAAGAAAGTTGTTATCAATAAGTGTCTTACTGTAATAGTGTGCTCTTTCTGATCAATGTGAGAAATACACCGTCTGAGAGAGAAAAAGATAGAGATTTTGTTTTTTAAGTTCGATAATTTTCCAGTGGAACAGGGATTCTATTTGTACTTCATAGGTCCCTGATTTTTTTCAATGTAGTGGGTGTTGGTTCATACTTCAGGTTATAATTTTCAAACATGAAACAATTAATAGCATTTCAGGGCAGTGGGAGTGGATGTAGTAAAATTAAACATGAAACAAATTATTATTATTTTTTTATTCGAGAAAAACAAATTTTATAAGAAGCAAAGACCTTGAATTTTAGACTGTAAAATGCTAAGTCCTTGGCTTCATTTTTTCACTCAAATAGGGGTCCAAACACTCTAATTTGGAAACGGACTAAAGTGTAGAGGAATCTTACCCTAATTTTCCTTGCAGTGGGCTAGTAATTTACTCAAAAGGATTACTTCCCAAAGTATTTACTCCCAACTGCTCTTAAATGTGTATCAAACCTCTCCAAAAATTAAATCTGTTTTACGCATCAAATATAATCCAATAACCATGGATTCTATTGGTTTTCAAATCGCTTTGATCTACATTTTACTCTTAAATCCTTTTTATCATAATGTTCCTTTCACCAAACCCGAAACGAAATCGAATATGTTTGGTTCGAGTTTGAGTAGGCTAATGCAAAATCGAATCGAATCGAATCAAATCGAACTAACCAAACCAAATCATTGAATATATGATTCAAAAATAATATTTCTTCACTATCTAAAAATTTATCTATGTTCCTAAATTTACAAAGTCTAATAAGAATCTGACTCTTTGAGCTATCATAAATATTAAAGCTATATTATAAATGTAAGAGTTAATATTTTTGCTAACCAGAATAAGAAGGAGCAAATATCGAGTTATTATTATTTTTTGGACTGAAATAAGTATTGCTTACAATTTATTCAATTAAAAAATAAATAAATACAAAAATCGAATAAAATCGAATTGAAAAAGTTTGATTTGAGCCTGGGTTAGGAATATTAAGAAGTGATCAAAGGAAAGCATCCGGTGACTTGATCGATACTATATTACTAAAGAGATATACAGTTGAAAGACATGGTGACCAACGCTTTTCATTTCCCTCATTTGAAGTTGAGGAGGTAGTGGTATCTATTGTAATAGTGGCGAGAACGTGTTTACATACTAATCCACAATCAAGGATAACAATGCATATTATTTCTCAGTTGTTATAAACTCGAACAACAAGCCTTTTGGAGATTCATGTTGAGAAATAGCAAGGAGATAATTACGTATCCTTTAGTATACGAGAATTTGCTACTATTTTTATGTAGTATTACTTTGTTATAATATCTTTGTAGTTTAATCTTTTAACAAAATCTTGTTCTCTTACCTATCCTTGTGTAACACCTATTTTCATTAATATGTAGAACTTCCTGTTTCTTATCAAAAGAAAAATAAAATCATAGCAATGGTGCTATTAGTTCATCACTTCGATTTTTCATGAATAGTGTTAAAATATTAAAAGAAACAAACAAAACATGAATCGGTCCATACAATTACCAATAACAACACTGCAAAAAGATAGCCACAAGGAGATGTTAGATTATTTATTTGGACTAGCATAATTAGCATTATTTATTTGATACTCATATTAATTTATATGCCAAATATTATAGTATAATAATGTGGGTAAGCTTTCTTTTGTGTGGGCTCATTATAATGGGTAGATGGGCCCATTTATTTTTAATATAAGGAGATGCCCCTTTCTCTTTTCATTATGTGGTGTAATTGTCCCATTGAGATTGCACAAACCCCAAGAGTATAGTGTTATAGAGATAGTTTCTCTCCTCAATAATAGATCAAAGAATACGACATCATGGACTCATCTATACCAGGTAATTCTTGATTCTAATGCTCAATGCGTAGTATTGATCGTTTATACATGCTACGATTTAGGATTATTATTCGAAAATTATTAATCGAAACTCTAGATTATTTATATATATGTATTTCAATTGGCATCAGAGGAAGGTTAATCCTAATTTGTGGCTGTAAACAACATCAATTAGTTTATTGTTAAAGTTCATGGTTTATTGTTACTGCTGTATAAATTTTAATCATCATCCCCGTATTAATCGTATATAGTATATTTATTGTTATGATTGCTGTTATATATGGATCTGTTTTCATCATAACCACTGCTATATACATATTCATATATATATATATATATATATATAAATTAATCATATACATATTTATATTTATATATTTATATATAGATTAATCGTATACATATTTGTGTGTCTTGTTGATTCCAATCAACAATGTTATTCTCGATCCCATATGTATATATATATATGTATTATAATTTATATATTACTCGGTCGCACCTTGGCTTTCGGCTGTTCTTCCCCTTCACAAAATTTCGGTAAGAAGGGGATGAAAATCCCGTGTTATTTTTTTTATGTAAAAAAATAAAAAATAAAAAAAGCGCTGTAGAAAATTGTTGCGCAGAAAACAGATAAAGAAGAAGAAGAACAGTACCAAAGAGTACCGCCGATTACTATTATCATTAGTATTTTGCTTATTAATAAGGATAAAGAGAATAGTTTTGGTGTTGTCGCGTGCTTGTAACTTTATATATTATTTAATTTTGACATTATTTTTTTGGGATTGTTTTGTCACGATTTGGGACAGTTTTGGCATGGTTGTGAACTCACCTATCGTGGGACCAATCGTGACAAAATGTCAGTATATATTGTGATTAATAGATTCCATTGAGAATTATGTTAATATTACACTTACCCTATTGATTTGTCCTTATTAAATGTGATTCTTAAAACTTGTGAAATTGATCGATTGCTACGGGTTTGAGGTTTTAATATCATATCGATGTTAATTTTAAGGATGTAACTTTGATGATTGTGGGAGTTACTGTGCATTGTAATTCGGGATCCTTAGGCGGGACTACAATGGCATAAGCGCTCAATTTTGGTTTCTGTTTAATTTGATATATATCGATATTCTTTTATATACCAGTATTGCGTATGCAAATGAATGCTTTAACTAGGCTAAACGGGACTAACTATGAGGACTTGGTTGAGTCTTTGAGGCTATTTCTTGATGTGTC
This sequence comes from Lonicera japonica, assembly GCA_021464415.1. Taxonomy (NCBI): domain Eukaryota; kingdom Viridiplantae; phylum Streptophyta; class Magnoliopsida; order Dipsacales; family Caprifoliaceae; genus Lonicera; species Lonicera japonica. Next base: position 99,638,918 of record CM038463.1, on the reverse strand, counting down.
TAACGTCGATTTGGCCCTCACTGAGTGTGAGCCTGGCGAGCCCACGGCCATGTCTTTTGCTGCTGATAGGGCAAAATATGAGAAGTGGGGACACTCTAACAAGGAGTGTCTGATGACAATTAAATACACCATGGACAAGACAATCAAGGTGAGCATTCGCGACACTGATAATGCCAGAGAATTTCTCACGGCTATAGGTGAAAGGTTTAAGAAATTTGACAAGTTTGAAAAATCCTCCTACCTCACTTTGTTGGCAAAGACCAAATATGATGGTGTTAGTGGTGTTCGTGAGTATGTGATGAAACTTGTCAACTGGTTCAACAAGCTGAAATCTATGAAAGTGGAGTTGGGAGAGGATTTTCTAATTTGGCAGGTCTTTGAATCTCTTCCGGCTCAATTTGATGTTCTGAGAACTTCATATAATGCCTAGAAGAACGAATAGAGTATTGATGAGATGATATCCATTCTCTCCCAGGAAGAGGAGAATATGAATAAAGGAAAGCCTCATAGTGTGCAATTCACTTCTTACAATAGTAATGACAAGAAGAAATTCTATAAGAACAAGGCTAAGAAGTTTCAGTTTAAGAAAAAGGAAAATAACAACTTTGGAGAACATTCTGGACAGGCTTCTAGTCAGTATTCTGGTCAAACTTCTGGGGAAGGTTCTAGAAAGCCTAAATCCAAATTCAATGGAAAGTGTAAGTTTTGTGACACACTTGGGCATAAGCAAGCTGATTATTGGAAGTTTAAAAATTGGCTTGAGAAGAAAAAAGGTAAACCCCTAGCTCTAATATGTTTTGAATCAAATATTGTTAATGTACCTTCTCATACATGGTGGTTAGACACTGGCGCAACTATTCATGTTTCAAACTCCTTGCAGGAGTTCAGAAGCAGGTAGAGTCCAAGTAAGGGAGAAATGATGATCACTGTTGGGAATGGAACTAGTGTGGCAGTTGAGCATTTAGGAGTTGTCTCTTTAAAGTTGTCTACGGGACATGTTTTAATTTTAAAGGATACTGTTTATGTTCATTCTATGAGAAGAAATTTGATTTCTATTTCTGTGTTGGATAGTTGTGGTTACTCTTTCCATTTTAGTAATAAAAAGGTTTCCTTGTTTTATGATTCTGTTGTTGTTGGTTCTGAGATTTTATATGATGGTTTGTATATGTTGGATGTTCATTCTATTCCTGATGAGCAACAAACTTCGGTTGTCAACACGGTTGTTGGAAAGAAACATGGTAGGGTTACTGAAAACTCTTCAATACTGTGGCATAAACGCTTGGGACATATATCCAGGGAGAGGATGCAGAGGTTAATAAAAAAAGGTATTCTGCATAGTCTAGGTTTTTCTGATTTTGATACATGTGTTGATTGCATCAAGTGGAAATTTACTGTTAAAGATAAAAAATGAGAGGCTACTAGAAAAAAAAAAGTATTACAGTTGATTCATACAGATATTTGTGGAACTCTTACTCCTGTTGCTATGGGTGGTTTTAGGTATTTCATTACTTGCATTGACGATTTCTCCAGGTATGGTTGGATAGATTTGCTTCATGAGAAATCTAAATCTTTGGATGCCTTTAAGACATTTAAGGTTGTTGCTGAATTGAAACTTGGTAAGAAGATCAAGTGTGTAAGGTTTAATAGGGGAGTTGAATTCTATGGAAGATATGATGAGACTGGCAGAAATCCTGGATTATTTGCTAGATTCTTACAAGATTGCGGTATTGAGGCACAATATACCATGCCTGGCACACCTCAACAAAATGGGGTTGCTGAAAGGCGGAACCGTACTCTTATGGAAATGGTAAGATGCATGCTTAGCCATTCGACTATTCTAGAGTTCTCGTGGGGTGATGCTTTTATTGCATTTTATATGTATTTAGGTGGCTTAATATGCATGAATCTGATTTTAATTATCCTAAATTGTTAAGAATTGAGCTTTAATCATAAAATAGGATAATATGTTTGTTTCTAGTGCATTTTACCCTTTTTATTGGTTAAAAATGAACAAGAACGAATCCAGGAGCAAATTCTCCCAAAATTAGTCATTGTCGGTCAAATTCGAAGCTGAATTGAGTTCAAGAGGTGAACCGAAAGTAAATCCCAAGCTCAAGCATGAAAGAAGTTGATGAAAAAGACTATGAGAAGCCATTAGAGAAGTCCCAAACAAAGAAGAGTCATTTGAATCAAACCAAGAAATTTTTAAATAAAGAAGAGATTCACCGCGCGCAATGTTGATGTTCTAGCAAATTCTGGTATTTATCCGTGCAGAATTTGAAGAAAACTCCAGAAATAGAAGTTGTAGAGCTCTGAGTTAGCTACGCGTAGGCAAAATTCTTGCATCAGTCGGAATTCGAAACACAAAGTTATGGCAGAAATACAATCAGTGTGCCAGTAAATTGGGTTTGAGCGCGAAAGAATACTTAAATTCATGGTGCAAAGGTTTACCGAATGGGGTCCTTAGCCTAGATGGCAAGTGACTAGCTCTTTACTCATGCTTAGTCCAGTGTTCAAATCCCGCGGCCACAAGTTTTAATTATTTTTAAGTTGGCCCAACGACTTGATAGACGATAAAAGCTAAAAATAGCTTTTTGATTATTATCTTTATTATTATTATTTATTTTATTTTATTTTATTAATTAGTTTTATTTTGAATTTTGAAAAAGAGTCGATGAATATTTTTTGTTTAGGTCAGAGATAAAAGTAGCTTTTGGATTATTATCTTTATTATTATTTATTTTTATTTTATTAATTAGTTTTATTTTGAATTTTGAAAAAGAGTCGATGAGTATTTTTTATTTAGGTTGAAGATATTTGAGTCAGAAAAAAAGTCGCCATTATTATTATTTGGAGAGACAAGTTGACAGAGGAGAGTCGACATTCTTCAATAATTCCAGATTCCCATATCATTAGAGAGTTTTTCTTTTATATTTCATTTTTCTCTTTTGGCTTGTATTGAAGAAGAGACGGAGTTAAATTGTACTAGCATTGCAGTTTTTGATATTCTTCATAACTGTAATTTTGTTTCAATTTTATTTTTAATTTCTTTCAATTAATGTTCATCAATGCTTTGATTGCTATTTAATTATGTGTTTGAATGTGATTGTTTATTGAAATTCATGCTTAATTTATAATTTTTGTTGGAATTTCCGCGTAGAATCCCGCATAGAACCCTAAAATTTGCACTTTCGTATTTTGATCATAACTTCTTCGTTTCTTGGCCTTTTTTTATGATCCACCTATCAAAACGATCATATTTTAATTCTCTACAAAACCCTACTGATTTGGAGACTCAAATCCCAAGTTTTCCAAAATTCAGAAGGCCATTTTGTTGCTGACAGATTGTTTATTTTTCAAAAAAAGTGTATAGCCACAATTTCTATTTTGCGCATGTTTTTAATTTTCGATTACTTTAAAATTTTGAGTACATTTATATGCTTATATTCTTAATTAATTTTTCATTCTTGAATATAAATATGCTATTTCATTTAATTATTTTATCAACATGAATTTATTAGATATGTTTGGCTAGTTCGTTAGTTAGGGGTCCGTAAGGAACGGATATGCCGACGCAATAATTTTTCAAACCCGAATTCAATTCTAATTAATTTTTCATTGGTTAATAGGTCATTATAAATCTGATTTTTTTAAATTATTATCCTAGTATGCTAATAACATATTTTTATAATAAATTTAATAAAATCTTTCCGACAAAAAGAACCAAACTAGTTTGAATCGTTGTTTTTGCGCTAAATCCTAACCAGTTAACTTAGAGAGCGGTCTATACTCTCTAAATTAATTGGTTTTGTATCTCATTATAATTTCAAACTTAAGTGCGTTGTTTTCAGTAGTATTTTTCATCCTTACTTTTTAATACCGAAATTGCCAATTTTGTGTTTCCACCACCCGTTTTAGTTCAAATTTGATTTCAATCATGTTTTAACATATTTGAATTAAATTGTGGATTTTACTTAATATTTCTAAACTCACTTTTAATAAAATGTTTTGTAGTGTCAAGTACTACTTCACCTTAGTAAATAAGTGTTTTTGGTAAAATCAAGTAATGCGAATTGATTCCATAATTAATATTAGTACGTATAGTTCATGTCACGCATGAATTATTGCGAAAAATACGAGTTTATGAGATCAATTAGCTCATGGATAGTAGGCGAATTTTTCAAAGAAAAATTAATTAGAAAAAGGATTCTCGGTCCACCGAATTGCCCGTTGTGTTGCCCAAAACTTATGGATACCCCTAACTCTTTTTATTCTTAATTTTAGTAAAAGTTTTTCATGCATTTAATTAATTTAGTACGCTATTTTTATTTTATTGAGTTTTTCTTGCATGTTCATTTTATGTTAGTTTAGTTAACGATATCTATTTATTTTTCTCCATAGTTCATCTTTTATATTTTTTTTCTCTCATATTCCTCTTAAAAGAGACTTTCTTAACTTAAAGAACTACCCTCCTCCTCGTGGATCGACCTCAAACTTATCGAGTATTTATTACTTGACCGACCATCTGCACTTAGGTGTAATAACTCACGTTGCTTTCACCGAGTCACATACATCCTGAACCATGTTCCAAGTAAATCTGTTGCCAAGACTCCTTATGAGCTGCTGTCTGAAAAAAGGCCGAGTTTGATGCATTTTCGTGTTTGGGGATGTAAGGCAGAAGTGAGGCCATATAATCCACAAATGAAGAAACTAGATCTTAAAACCATTAGTGATTATTTCATCCGGTATTGCATTGGCTCAAGAGGATCCAGATTTTATTATCCTTCCAATACTACTAGAGTCATTGAATCTGATCGAACAATTTATTTTGAGAATGAGTTAGAGTATAATGAGAGCCTAATGCCCCACACTATTGATTTTAGAGATAAGAGTGTTGTTGTTCCTACATTTTGTTCCCCTTTTAGCGGAAGAAGCACATGTTCTTGCCCATGATGATAATGTTGATCCTATCAACGGTGTTGATCTTCCTCAACAATAAGTTAATAATGATGAACAAGATTAAGTTGAAGAATTAGTTCCACCTAGAAGATCGGAGAAACCTCCTAAGCCTACAGGGACCACTAAATTTAGAGATTATTTCATTTATCTATAGGAACATGAATTTTCTTCAAGTGGGGATTCGGATCCTGTTTCTTTTCAAGAGGCTATTTCTAGCTCTTCCAATTCTCAGTGGTTAAAAGCCATAGATGAAGAACTAACGTTAATGAGAAAGAATAATGTTTAGGAGCTAGTGGAATTACCTATAGCCTGTAAGACCGTTGGATGCAAGTGGGTTTTTAAGATCAAACGGGATGCTAAGGGCAATATAGAACGGTACAAGGCTAGACTTATTGCTAAAGGATATAATCAGAGGGAAGGCATTGATTATAAGGAGACATTTTCCCCAGTCTCTACCAAAGACTCATTTCGTGTTGTGATGGCATTAGTGTCTCATTTGACTCAGAGCTACATCAGATGGATCCTAAAATTGCTTTCCTAAATGGTTATTTATATGAGGATGTGTACGTGGATCAGCTTGATGGTTTCAAAAGGAAGGGCAAGGAGCACTTGGTGTGTAAATTAAAAAGGTCTATCTATGGACTGAAGCAAGCCTCTAGACAGTGGTACTTGAAATTTGATGGGATCATTTGCTCTCTTGGGTTTATAGAAAATACCGTTGATCAGTGCATTTATCTGAAGAAAAGTGATAGCAAATTCATTATACTTGTCTTGTATGTTGATGATATTCTTTTGACCAATAATGACCTAAATTTTATGCTTAAGACTAAGCAAATGTTGACTACTCATTTCGATATGAAAGATCTTGGTGACGCTTCTTTTGTTTTGGGCATTTAAATTCATTGTGACCGATCTCGTGGTGTTCTTGACTTATCCCAGAAGAACTATATTGAAAGAGTTCTAAACAGGTTCAATATGAAATCTTGTAATTTATGTGCTGCACCCATTCAAAAGGGTGAGAGATTCTCTAATACCCAATGTCCTCGAAATGATAAAGAAAGAGCAAAAATGGAGAAAGTCTCGTATGCTTCTACTGTTGGCAGTCTCATGTATGCCCAAGTTTGTACACGCCCTGATATTGCCTTTGTGATTGGTGTACTTGGGAGATACTTAAGCAAGCCTGGTATAGGTCATTGGCAAGCTGCCAAATGAGTTATGAGGTATCTACAGGGTACCAAGGATCATTTGCTTACTTACAGAATATTTGATCAGTTTGAGGTGACAAGTTATTCTGACTCTGATTATGGTGGCTGTCTAGATGACCACAAATCCACATTTGGATACGTTTACATGTTGGGAGAAGGAGTTGTCTCCTAAAAAAGTGTCAAACAGACACTCACAGCTACCTCGATTATGGAAGCAGAGTATATAGCGTGTTATAAGGCTAGCCGTCAGGCCATGTGGTTGAGGAACTTTATTTCTGAGTTTCATATTGTGGAGAGCATCTCTAGACCTCTAACCATATATTGTGATAATTCTGCTGTGCTATGTTTCTCTCAAAACAATAAGAACTCCAAACGTTCAAAGCATTTTGATACTAAGTATATGTTTATCAGAGAAAAAGTTCAGGAGTTTCAGACTCATGTTGAGCACATATCTACAGAACTTATGGTGGCAAATCCACTAACCAAGGGCTTAACTGTTAAAGCCTTTGTAGATCATGTAATTCGTATGGGTATTGTGAGATCTTTTGATTTTTTGGGTTAGTGGGAGTTTATATTGTGATGTGAAGCAACATTATACCTTATTATTATGTCTCGAGACTTCTCTTGAATAAATTGTTGCTATAATTATTGTTATCACTATTGTGATTATTACTATTGTTGTTGCCATATAATATTGTCGTCCTACACAGTTTTATTGATTTATGGCATGTTGTTTAGAGGCATTTCGGGCCCATGTATTATACTGAGATATTATTTAAGCTCTTGGCAAGCATCGTGGGCGAATGCTGGGCCATTTTGATTTTGGGATAGCATGATATGATCACATTTTGTATGCTTTTTTACATCCTACTATTCTGGTGGGTCATAGAGATCTGTCTGTGCCTGGTGTATATATGATGTCAGTACCCTTATCGGGTATGTTTTTCTATATCGCTATGGCACTTACGATTTCATTTTGGACCAATTGTTGAAAATGCTTGCTCTATTTTGGCATTTTATTGTGGCCACATATTGTAGAATTAATCTGAGTATTGCTTTAATAGCCTGACATATGCAGTCCAAGTGGGAGATTGTTAGATTATTTATTTGAACTAGCATAGTTAGCATTATTTATTTGATACTCATATTAATTTATATGCCAAATATTATAGTATAATAATGTGGGTAGGCTTTCTTTTGTATAGGCTCATTATAATGGGTAGATGGGCCCATTTATTTTTAATATAAGGAGGGGTCCCTCTTTTTTCATTATGTGTTGTAATTGTCCCATTGAGATTGCACAAACCCTAAGAGCATAGTGCTATACAGATAGTTTCTCTCCTCAATAGCAGATCAAAGAATATGACATCAGGGACTCATCTATACCAGGTAATTCTTGATTCTAATGCTCAATGCGTAGTATTGATCGTTTATACATGCTACGATTTAGGATTATTATTCGAAAATTATTAATCGAAACTCTAGATTATTTATATATATGTATTTCAGGAGAACAAAAGGAGAAGTAGAATCGTTGAAGAGTGTCTAAGGGCTGCAAAAACAACCAAGAAAGTAGTTATTATTAAGTGTCTTATTGTCATTGAACAATTCATCATAAATATTCGTCCAAACTTTTTACAATCTATTCATTGGTCAAAAACCACCAGTTTCGATCCTCTAAACACTTTGTCACCTATTTCCAAAAAAAAGAAGGAAAAAGAACAAAAAAAATATGTTTAGGCAATTCAACCTAGTTGTTCATATAAATGGGTATTCAAGAGAGTTAGATTTGTGAATGTTTTTAAGTTAAAAAGCATAGCAAGTATAGACATATATATGGTGTTGGCCATATGAACCATCTACTAAAAAGGGGTTCTAAAAATATTGACAAGTGAACATCATAGTATCCGAAGAAGAAATCATGTAATGAAGGGGCCTTGTTGGTGAAAATGGTGCTTCGAACGATATTAGATATAAGATATTCATATATGCTCTTGAAGAACATGATATATATTGATGGCCTAGTACTACCTAACAATTTAAACTTTTGGTGTAGGTGGTTACTAACATACGCTTCTCTAGTTACACGTTTTTACTTCATTTGGCCAATTAATTCATAAACAAATTGTTGGCAGTCTTTAGTAATTGTTGATATCTCTTATATTGTTGTATTCGATTAAAAACGAACACAGACAACTAGAACGTCACTTGAACTATAACATTATGGGCGCGCAATCAAAAGAAAAGCTTCTTAGCAGTGGTATTGGTTCGTCATCACTTTCATTATTCATACAGATTTGTATTTTAATAGATGAACATAAACAAGCAAGTTATGAACCAGATAGTTACCAATAAGTGGTCCCTTAATGGGGGCATCTAAAGCAGTGTGCTAATAATGTACTCCATCTGTCCCGTATTAGGAGTCACATTTGACTTTCACAAATTTCACATAAACAGTAATTTCAACATAATCGGTTATTATGAGCAAATCTAATTTATCTTGTTATTTTGTCCAACAACTACTTCCTAAAAGAGAAGGGTGATTCTTAATTAGTTTGGGACGTCCGGTAAAGGAAAATGTGACTTCTCATTTGGCACCAATAGAGTACAGAAGTAGTTGTTATTTATTCGGTCTTATGAATTTCGTTAGTAGTTCAAAAAATGTTTCTGCACTCTTGAGTTCTTTGGCGTTAGCTGTTTTTAACATAGTCCATCCTCGAATACTTGATGCTCAATAAATTTATACTCTGAAAATATGAAGCCTACAAAAATAAATATTCACCACTTCCTCCTAGTTGCTCAACATATACCTAATTGCTCGAACTAGTGGAATATATCCACAATTTTTTAATTTTTTTCCAATTTTTCTATTGAAGGCAGAAAACATCAATCCCAAGGCACTAGCGCTTGTTTTTAGGTTCGCAATGATGTACAAGTTCCGGGAGATTATGCAAGAACCTAAGCTGAAGTTCCGAGATCTCTTCAATTATGGAAATTCTCTACTAGAAAATCTAAAAGCCTGCCCTTTGTCCGTCACTTAAGGGGGGGTTTTGATCTGAAAATCTGACCTCGGACAACCTTGATCCTTATTTTCTTTGAAATTTTAAAATATTAATAATATTAGAAGTAATTTTATTTTATTTTTAAAACAGAAAAAACGATTCAAGCAATATCATTAGATATTTTTATTAACTACTTGTCTTATGGTAAATTTTATACTTCATCTACAATATGTGAGTAAATAGACTCACTAAGATCGACGTGGTGCACTTCACCAGGAAAAAAAAATAAAAAAATGAGGAAGTTGGATATGGCCTAGAAGCAGATATATCAAGGTTGTGGTTTCAAAACTATGAAAAATGGAAAAAAAAGTTCATGTTCGAAAAACCGACCCCTACAAACCAAACAATAAAATCAACCAAAGATCCCACCTAGCTCCTTTAAATTTTAGCCTAGCTTTCGGTTCAATTCGGTTGTCATATTAGACAAACCAATTTTTTTGATTCAATTGAGATATAATATCAAAATCGAATAAAATCAACACGATAAAAATCAAATTGAACCGACAAGTAAATACAGGACTCGGGGTCCCATAAACACAGCAAAAAAAAAAAACATGATGGCAGAACAATGAATCCAGTAACGTATGTATGTACGTATGTATTTAGTTTTGGGGAAAAAAAAATAAAAAAATGAAGAAGATGGATATGGCCTAGTAGCAGATATATCAAGGTTGTGGTTTCAAAACTATGAAAAAAGGAAAAAAAGTTCACGTTCCAAAAACCGACCCCTACAAACCAAACAATAAAATCAACCAAAGATCCCACCTAGCTCCTTTAAATTTTAGCCTAGCTTTCGGTTCAATTGGGTTGTCATATTAGACAAACCAATTTTTTTGATTCAATTGAGATATAATATCAAAATCGAATAAAATCAACACGATAAAAATCAAATTGAACCGACACGTAAATACAGGACTCGGGGTCCCATAAACACAGCAAAAAAAAAAAACATGATGGCAGAACAATGAATCTAGTAACGTATGGATGTATGTATGTATTTAGTTTTGGGGATAAAAAAGGGTAAGGTAGATATTAATTGCGCGCAAAGCTAGATTTGAAAAATTCAAGGAAACATTAAGAGGCATTAGTGGTCTATGGGTCGTTGTAACTGACCAATTTCAGTTACATAATATCATCGGGAAAGAAAAGAAAATTGTAAAAAATAGGTTAATTATAAAAAATATATGATGCATTTGTATCCATTTTGCAACTTTAATAATGTATAATTTGTGTTTTTTAAATTAGACAATAAATTTTATATTTTTTTTCATTAAGTACATCCGTTAGGGTTCTAAATTAGCGCCGAATTATCTACCACTTAGCTTGCCACATCATTTTTTTTAAAAGAGCTTGACATATTAGATTATATATATATGTTTTGCAGGAAGTTTTACATCGGATATATCAATAGGTAATGGGTGTATCGCCGACCATTAACACTAGAATTCTTCAAGCTTAGCTTTTATTTTATTTTTTATTTTTAATTTTTAATGCTCAGTGGTGATTTTTTTCTTTGTGGGAGTTGATATGTGAAAAGAGTTTGATACAAAATGAAAGCAAACAATAAGTTCATTGTCTAATTTAAAAAAAAAATGTTCATCGTCAAGGTTTTAAAACGAGTGCAAGTGTATTGTACTCTTTTGTAGTTAACCCAAAAAATAACTTCTATGATTAGTTTATTAAGTGCCATGCGTATAATGCATGTATAAATAATTAAAAATAAATAAATCAAGAGAAGGATAAATGATTTACAATCCTGCTTTAAAGAGAACGATACTCACTTTCAAAAATAAGGACTGTATTTTGAGGGGTTAAATATATTATTTTTATTTTTTTTATAAAACTTGGTGGATCTAAACTTATATAATGAATAGATGGATCAGCTCTACCGGACTTCATCAAGAAAGTCAATTTAAAAGTTGGTGAGATGGTTATATAGAATTTCAATTGACAAAAATGAAAATATGTATCACATTTTCAATTACACATAATCCTAGTTTGGATTTTTTGATAAAAAATTATGAAAATAGTCTATTCTTTACGGTGACCATATACACAAAGCTTTATTAAAAAAAAAAAAAAAAACTCATCCGTTTATCTGTTAAAATATAAACAATACTAATTTATTTTTTTAAGTAATGACCATTCTTCTTAAAACAGAGTCGAAAGATTTTAATGCCTTAATTGTTCTGAGTTTTCAATTAATATATACGTTTATTTTCTTTTTGATAGAAAATATATATATGTTACTTGACTCATAGTTCTGCGTCATGGTCTTTGGCTTTGGTGCGTCGGTTTTGTTCAAATAAACTGGCTTTAAATTTAAAGATAGAGTAGATACAAATGATATGCAGTGAGTTATATTATTTTATATAAGGTAAAACTTCTGTATATTATTTTATATACTTGATTACAATGACGCAGTTCCTTGAGAAATCCCGACCCAATTGGATTATCTACGATTTTTTTGCTCACTGGCTAATGGCTATCGCCGGTTGCAGGCAAACTCGACATTTCCCGCGCTTATTTTGAAAGAGATATGTCCTAGGACTATTCATAGATTATGATTTGTACTTGGATATTTTATGCTTATTGTTATTAATAAAGTTTATTTATTATACTTTATATTCTCTTGTAAATAATATATATTAATACTAGTTCATCAAGTACGTGACTTCATTGTGAGATGCTAGTAATGTTATAATAATATTATTTAGATGTCCCTAATCATATGTCAATAACCTAGGATCACATTGATATAATGATTAGAGTATGGGTCAGCTGATGATTATGTTCCACAAGTCATGGATATGGAAATATCAAGCTGAACATACTGATACTTGTTAGGGAACAAGGTATTGGACTGACCCGCTTTGGGAACACTGCGAGGAGTGTTACATAATGTCATCAGTGATGTTCCTCATTTGTGATATCGTATTATCCTTAGACCTGAGATCGCCATGGTTACCAACATAGGGATTAGCATGTCAGGCATTATCAAACGTTGCTCTTGATCGAGTAATTATAAAGATGATGACCGAGCATACTATGAACTATGTAGAGGTATGTGGTTGATCAAGATGGGATTTGTCACTCTCGTATATTGAGAGAGATATCGTTGGGCCCATTGATAAGTGTAATTAATATTTGCATGGCCATGCACAAATGAGATGTCATTTGTTTTAGATTAATTATACTTAGAGATCAAGAAATAAAGATTGAACTATACAAGAATGACACTTGCCTAGTCTTGTGTTCAATCTAGATATCGATTGACAAAAGGAGTTAATATTTGGAATATCAATTTAAGGTTGTGTCGTTTTTGACCTTTATACCCTTTGGATAATAGTAATGTTTTACTAGAGACTGCTTACTATTCGTATAATAAAATGGGCTTTTATTTATACTGCCAAAGAGTGTAAAACCTACAGGGTCGCACACCAAAACGAGTTGGATCAAAACGAATTAAAACGGGCCAAGTTGGACTTGGGCCCAGTTCGTTTGTTGCTTAGGGTTCTCACTAGGGTTCTCTTATAAAAGGGGACCTTTATTCATCTTGGCCGTCAAGGAAACTCAGAGAGGCCAGAGAGAGAACCCTAGAAGGCGCTAGTACACCAAGCAAGGATCTCACCTCGTTCGTGTGTGCATACCGTAGAGGCGTCATAGTTTCTACGCTAAGGACGACAACAACAGAAGGATCCGATCCACCCTGTTCGTTTCATTAACACTAAATCACATATAAGGTATGTCTTCTGTCGATTTTATTGAACAACATAGATCCTAGGGTTTAAAGATTAGTGCGTAAATATGTGTATGTGATGCATGATTACTGCCCTAATTCCCTTCAGTGCGTAAATATGTGTATGTGATGCATGATTACGTGTCGTTTTGTGTTTTGCAATGTAATTTTATATTACTAGTCTCTTGTATTAGGCTGTACATTTTTTGTATATTACCTCGCATAGAAGATGGAGGATCCCTCATTACAAGAGAAGGCAGCCAAGAACTTTGGAGTGTCCAAAGCTACAAAGGATGGAGAGCATAGTTAATTAGTAGCTTTATTTCTCTGGCCATACTATATCACATATTTATTGGTTGATGCATGTTTTAATATTCTGTTGTATTATTGTGAGACTGCATATTTATGTCCCTAGAACAAAAGAAATTATTTGTGCCTTTCCAACACTGATAACTATTAATTTTATGATTATTAAAGAAAACGCCTGCCAAAGCGGGGTTATCTTAAATTATCATAAATTAATAGAATGGAAGTCGGACATCCATAAGTCAGAAAAGTGTTGGTTTGATTTCACAAGGCCATCAAAACGGTTTTGGGCCTTGAGGCAAAGTGTTGAGAAGCCGATACATAAGATGTAAAACTCAACAAACCAAGAGTTGCATAGAATGTAATTAACAAATGTTGCTTACCTAATTAACAATGTTTAAGTGAAAAGCCAAAGCTTTCTTAATACCTTGTGTAATACGGATCTTGGACCTACTATGTCCTAATGGGACAATTGCGTGTAAGACATAGTAGGAAATTTATAATAAGCATATTAAATGTTTGCATATGTTATTTTGCTGTAGATAGATGACGAACAATAACACAACCGCTTTTTCGTTGCGATCTGTCCTTGAGAAGGAAAAACTAAACACAACCAATTTCCTAGACTGGTTCAGGAATCTGAGAATTGTTCTCAAACAGGAAAGGAAAGATTATGTCCTCGAAAATGCTATTCCTGAAGAACCGGTAGCTAATGCTCCTCGTGCACAGAAAGATGCATATCAGAAGCATCTAAATGATGATTTAGATGTTTCATGTCTCATGTCTCATGCTTGCTAGCATGAATGCTGATCTGCAGAAGCAGCTTGAAAATATGAATGCATTCGACATGGTTAAGGAACTAAAGAGTTTGTTTCAGGAACAAGCTCGAGTCGAACGCTTCGAAACTACTAAGTCTTTGTTTTCATGTAAGCTTACCGAGGGAGGCTCAGTCAGTCCTCATGTACTCAAAATGATTGGGTACATTGATCACTTAGAAAGGTTGGGGACAACCATTAGCCAAGAGTTGGCCACTGATGTCATTCTCCAGTCGTTGCCTGAGTCATATGATGGATTCATTATGAATTTCAATATGCACAGCCTGGAAAGGACATTAACTGAGCTGCATGGGATGCTGAAAACAGCTGAGCAGAACATTGTTAAGAAAGTTAAGAATAATGTTCTGATGATTCAAAAGGGAAAGGGTTTCAAGAAAGGTGGAAATGGCAAAGGAAAGTCCAATGCCAAAGGCAAAGGTAAAACTCCAGTTAAGAACTGGAAGAACAAGAAGCAAGATTCTGAGCCCAAGCCTAATCCACAAGCTGAAATGATATGTTTTCACTGCAATGAAAAGGGTCATTGGAAGAGAAACTGCAAGAAATACCTTGACGACAAAAAGAAGGGACTAGCCCCTTCGTCTTCAGGTACTTACGTTATAGAAGTAAATGTTACTTCAGCTTCTTCTACTTCTTGGGTATTAGATACTGGTAGTGCATCTCACATTTGTGCAAATGTACAGGGACTCAAAAGGAGTAGGAAGCTGGCTAAAGGAGAAGTGGACCTACGCGTTGGAAATCGAGCAAAAGTTGCCGCACTAGCTGTAGGAACATTTGAGATTCCTTTGCCCTCAGGATTGATTTTAGAATTAAATAATTGTTACTATGTGCCTGCTTTTAGCAGAAACATTATTTCTATTTCTTTGTTAGACGAAGAAGGTTTTGAATTCAATTTTAAGGACAAACGTTGTTCATTTTCTTTGAATAATATGCAATATGGTATTGGACAATTATTGGATGGTCTTTATATTCTAAATCTTGAAATACCTGTTTATAACGTAAATAATAAAAGAATCAAGTCTGATGATTCGAATCCTACTTATTTATGGCATTGTCGTTTAGGCCATATAAATGAGAAACGAATGTTGAAGCTCCATAAAGATGGTCTTCTAAATTCATTTGATTTCCAATCTTTTGAACGATGTGAATCTTGTTTGTTGGGAAAGATGACTAAAAGCCCTTTCAATGGTAACAATGATAGGGCAAGTGATCTTTTGGCCCTCATTCATACTAATGTATGTGGACCATTAAACACAACTGCCAGAGGAGGATATCAGTACTTCATCACATTTACTGATGATTTCAGTTGATATGGTTATGTTTACTTGATAAAACATAAATCGGAATCTTTTGAAAAGTTCAAGGAATTTCAAAATGAGGTACAAAATCAACTTGGCAAGACTATTAAAGCTCTTCGATCAGATCGAGGAGGAGAATACTTAAGCCAAGAATCCATTGATCATCTTAAAAGTTGTGGAATTGTTTCACAACTTACTCCACCAGGAACACCACAATGGAATGGTGTATCTGAAAGGAGAAACCGAACACTGTTAGACATGGTTCGATCAATGATGAGTCAGACATCTCTTCCAATATCATTTTGGGGATATGCTCTTGAAACCGCAGCGTTCACACTAAACAGATCTCCATCTAAGGCTGTAGAAAAGACACCTTACGAGTTATGGACTGGAAAAGTTCCAAGTCTGTCTTTTCTGAAGATTTGGGGTTGTGACGTTTTCGTCAGACGACTAATCACAACTAAATTGGAACCCAAATCTGATAAATGCTTCTTCGTAGGATATCCTAAGAAAACAAAAGGATATTATTTTTATAATCCAACCGAGAACAAAGTGTTTATAGCTCGGAATGGAGTTTTCTTAGAAAGAGAATTTCTTTCCAAAGAAAACAGTGGGAGCACAATACATCTAGAAGAAATTCGAGATGATAGTAATCTTAATGAAGAGCCTCAACAAAGTATGCAAATAGTTGCAGAAACTCCTGAAGAAGTTACAGTCTTACGAAGGTCAAGTAGGCCACGTCGCGAACCTGAGAGATTATCACTTTTCGTCTCAGATGAGCAAGACCTAGTGTTGTTAGACAACAATGAGCCCTCGACTTTCAAAGAAGCAATGGAGAGCTCTAGTTCCGAGAAATGGCTAGAAGCCATGCAATCCGAAATGAAATCCATGGATGACAATCAAGTATGGGACTTGGTTGACATGCCAAATGGCTGTAGAGCCATAGGTTACAAATGGGTTTTTAAAATTAAGATTGATAAAGATGGCAAGATCGATGTCTACAAAGCTCGATTAGTTGCAAAAGGATATCGACAAATCCATGGTATTGACTATGATGAATCCTTTTCGCCAGTTGTCATGTTTAAATTAATCCGGATCCTTTTAACCATTGCCGCATATTATGACTATGAAATATGGCAAATGGATGTCAAAACTGCTTTCCTTAATGGATACCTTGAAGATGATGTGTACATGACACAACCTGAAGGTTTTGTCGATCCAATAAATGCTAACAAGGTATGCAAGCTTAAGAGATACATATATGGTCTTAAGCAAGCATCTCGGAGCTGGAATCTTCGTTTCGATGAAACTATCAAAGAGTTTGATTTCAGAAAGAACGAAGAGGAACCTTGTGTATACAAGAAAACTAGTGGGAGCGCGATAGTCTTTCTGGTATTGTATGTAGATGACATACTACTCATTGGGAATGATATTCCTATGCTTGAGTCTGTCAAGACCTGGCTGGGAAAATGTTTCTCAATGAAAGATTTGGGCGAGGCAGCCTACATATTAGGGATCAAGATCTATAGAGATAGATCACGAAAACTAATAGGACTGAGTCAAAGTAATTACATTGACAAAGTTTTACGTAGTTTCAACATGCAAGACTCTAAAAGAGGGTTCTTGCCAATGACACATGGCACAACACTCAGCAAGACTCAGTGTCCTCAGACACAAGATGAGCGAGATCGCATGAGTAGAATCCCGTATGCTTCGGCTATAGGTTCTATCATGTACGCTATGTTGTGTACTCGTCCCGATGTAGCATGCACATTGAGCGTGACTAGCAGATACCAGTCAGATCCAGGTGAGAGTCACTGGACCGCTGTCAAGAATATCCTCAAGTACTTAAGAAGAACTAGGGATATATTCTTGATTTATGGTGGGGAAGAAGAGTTGGTTGTGAATGGGTACACGGATTCTGGTTTTGAATCAGATAAGGATGATTTCAGATCACAATCCGGTTTTGTGTTTTGTCTCAATGGTGGAGCTGTGAGTTGGAAGAGTTCTAAGCAAGCCACAGTTGTTGATTCTACAACAGAGGCTGAATATGTTGCTGCTTCAGAAGCAGCAAAGGAAGCAGTATGGATAAAGAAGTTTATCACTGAACTTGGTGTCATTCCTAGTAGCACCAATCCAGTGGATTTGTATTGTGACAACAATGGAGCTATTACTCAGGCTAAAGAGCCAAGGTCGCACCAAAAATCCAAACATATTCAGAGACGTTATCACCTCATTCGTGAGTTCATCAGTAATGGTGATGTGAAGATATGCAAGGTTCCCACAGACGAGAACGTAACTGATCCTTTGACTAAGCCACTTTCTCAAACTAAACATGATCGTCATTTTAGTGCACTAGGCATTCGTTTTATGAATGAATGGTCCTAGTACAAGTGGGAGACTGAAAGAGATATGTCCTAGGACTATTCATAGATTATGATTTGTACTTGGATATTTTATGCTTATTGTTATTAATAAAGTTTATTTATTATACTTTATATTCTCTTGTAAATAATATATATTAATACCAGTTCATCAAGTACGTGACTTGATTGTGGGATGCTAGTAATGTTATAATAATATTATTTAGATGTCCCTAATCATATGTCAATAACCTAGGATCACATTGATATAACGATTAGAGTATGGGTCAGCTGATGATTATGTTCCACAAGTCATGGATATGGAAATATCAAGCTGAACATATTGATACTTGTTAGGGAACAAGGTATTGGACTGACCCGCTTTGGGGACACTGCGAGGAGTGTTACATAATGTCATCAGTGATGTTCCTCATTTGTGATATCGTATTATCCTTAGACCTGAGATCGCCATGGTTACCAACATAGGGATTAGCATGTCAGGCATTATCAAACGTTGCTCTTGATCGAGTAATTATAAAGATGATGACCGAGCATACTATGAACTATGTAGAGGTATGTGGTTGATCAAGATGGGATTTGTCACTCTCGTATATTGAGAGAGATGTCGTTGGGCCCCTTGATAAGTGTAATTAATATTTGCATGGCCATGCACAAATGAGATGTCATTTGTTTTAGATTAATTATACTTAGAGATCAAGAAATAAAGATTGAACTATACAAGAATGACACTTGCTTAGTCTTGTGTTCAATCTAGATATCGATTGACAAAAGGAGTTAATATTTGGAATATCAATTTACGGTTGTGTCGTTTTTGACCTTTATACCCTTTGGATAATAGTAATGTTTTACTAGAGACCGCTTACTATTCGTATAATAAAATGGGCTTTTATTTATACTGCCAAAGAGTGTAAAACCTACAGGGTCGCACACCAAAACGAGTTGGATCAAAACGAATTAAAACGGGCCAAGTTGGACTTGGGCCCAGTTCGTTTGTTGCTTAGGGTTCTCACTAGGGTTCTCTTATAAAAGGGGACCTTTATTCATCTTGGCCGTCAAGGAAACTCAGAGAGGCCAGAGAGAGAACCCTAGAAGGCGCTAGTACACCAAGCAAGGATCTCACCTCGTTCGTGTGTGCATACCGTAGAGGCGTCGTAGTTTCTACGCTAAGGACGACAACAACAGAAGGATCCGATCCACCCTGTTCGTTTCATTAACACTAAATCACATATAAGGTATGTCTTCTGCCGATTTTATTGAACAACATATATCCTAGGGTTTAAAGATTAGTGCGTAAATATGTGTATGTGATGCATGATTACTGCCCTAATTCCCTTCATATTTTACTATAACTAGCGCGTGGTTTTTGGCATTATTGGGTCCCTCGTCTGAGGCGATGATTGATGGGTCAGATCCACGAAAGAATCCAGAGGATTTCGCCGGCCCGCCGGAGTGGATCCCGTTCCCGACGAGCTTAGCGTACCGGAGATATGAAACCGACTGGCTAATCAGGGCGGGTCAGGTGAACGCTTCGGGTATTTTCGATATCCGTCGGCGTGGATTGACTTTTTCCGGTTCTGACGTGTTTTTTGTGCGTCAGTGTTTTGAATTTGGCCCAGAATGGTTGAAGCTTCTAGAAAAGCTTCACCGGAAGCCTGTGATCCCCACAGGGTTAATGCCGCCCACGGTGCACGATAGGGGAGACGAAAATCACGCTGCAATTGAGTGGCTTAATAGCCAAAAGAAGCACTCTGTGGTTTATATAGCACTGGGAAGCGAGCTGATGGTGAGTCAATATGAACTCATAGAGTTGGCATTTGGGCTAGAACTCTCCAGTTTGCCGTTTCTCTAGGCTTTGAGAAAGCCAGTGTATTTGTCGAAAAATGTCGTAATCGAGCTGCCGAAGGGTTTTATAGAGAGAGTTAAAGGGAAAGGACTCGTGTGGACAAGTTGGGTGCCTCAGTTGAAGATACTGAGTCATGAATCGGTGGGAGGGTATTTAAATCACAGTGGTTGGAGTTCGTGTATCGAAGCGCTTGCGTTTGGACAACCATTAATTATGCTAACATTTTTTGTCGATCATGGGTTGAATGCTAGGTTTTTTGCTGAGAAGGAAGTTGGGATAGAAGTGCCGAGAAATGAAGAAGATGGGTCGTTTACGAGAGACTCGGTGGCTGAATCGGTGAGGATGGTGATGCTTGAAAATAAAGGAACAAGTTATAGAGAGAAAGCAAGGGAGATGAGTGGTATATTTGAAGACAAGGATTTACAGGATCGATATGCGGAGAACCTTATCAAGTATCTGAAAAACCACAAGAAATAACTACGTGGTTAATTTATTGTTGTCATCTTAATAAATAAAATGCAAATGTGTAATGCAAAATATTTGCAGTATTAGTTTTATCGGAATTCTATCCTTCTAGGATTGTGTATGTATGTTTTCAGCCTTTGAAGCCTGAACAACTAAAGTTCAAACTTTAGACGTTAATTAAGGTGTTTGTTCTGTCAAAACTTCATCCTACCCTTTTGATTGTACTTACTAAAATGAAATAATTAATGTCAAAATAGTGAAAGTAATATGTTTAGTGCTCGCTTAAATTAGATTGAGATTTTAGACTTCAGACTCCTAATCTATTCAAAAAAGAACAAACATAATTATTCAAAAAGTGTTTCGACATTATAAATAGCTATAACTCGTGGTGCATGTAATACATGTGCAATATTATCTGTGTAGGCAGTACTGTTTTATCTTTACAAAGATGTATTTATAACAGGGAAATTTTATTTAGACTCACATTTGAGCTAAGTTGACCCCCTCACTCTAATTTATTTTTTCTTTCAAAATTATTTTTCAATATATCTACTATATATAGTTTAACAAATTTAAAAAAATACCAAAAGTATCCTGAAGAATATCCAAGTTAACCAAAAAAATTAAATCCTTATATTAATTAAACTGAGATCTTCATTCCATAATATTTCTCTATAAGCTTGAATAGCAAACCCAACAAAGCTCTCAAACCCAAATCCTACCCATAATTGGTTACCTGAACTATGGACTGAAATTTGATGAGTAATTTTATTTCTGTGAGCAAGATTTTGCAATTAATCCATCTTTAAATTATAAAAAAAATTGAACAAAGTTTTGCAATATTACCCTTTTCAAAATTAATAAGTATATCAATTAATTAAAATTAATTTATAATTGTACAAATTTAGATTCCATTTTAATTAAGATTTCTAATCCAAATATAACTCCTTTTTAATTTATTTCATATTTACCTTTAAAAAAATTTAAAACAGTTTTAGGGTTAAAGTTTAGTGATTATTGTGCGTAGATTGATTTCAAAATAATTGAATCCAAAATAATAATTTGTTGTCCCAAAATAATAATTGTATTGCACCAAAAATGAAGAGATGAAGTCCCATCGAAAAAGGAAGCTTCATGCTGGAAATGGAGATCGAACCCGAAGAGATGGAGGAGACAGATGACTATTAGCTTTGCTTGCTTTTTTTACTTTTCATCCAAAGCTAGAAGTAATGTTTTTTATGATGTAATAATTTAATTAAAGTGAATGTAGTTATTAATTTTGTGGATATTTTAGTATTAAATTATTAATAAAATAATATTTATAAAAATTAAATCAATAATATTTTTGTAAGTCTATTCACACTCCCAGATTAATTTAACAATGTGGATTAATTGCAAGATCTCGCGAATAAAAATAAAATCACCCAAATTAACGAAGTATAATAAATATTTTTACACCTAACTCAATAATTCATGCACAATTAATTCACATTTCAAATTGAGTTGAAGTATTGTCCGCAAGATGCGTAGCTAACATGAACAAAATGTATATATGGTAATCGAGATATAATGAACAGTCAACCGAAACGCGTTGCAAGTCACGTTGTCAAAGAAGGAGGTCTGGTACTTTGCTTGGAAGAGTCTTCGGAGAAGAAATGAGAGATATCGACTGCATGTGGGTTAGTGGGTTTGAGTAAAAGAATTGGGTAAAAGAATACAATTAACTTAACAAAGATTATGACTAAGGCTATGGCGAATCGACTTAAATTGGTGTTGAGTTTTATCACTTCGGAGATGCAAAGTGCATTTATTCCTGGACGGTTAATCACTGATAACGTGACAATAGCTTTTGAGATTGGTCACTATCTTAAAAGGAAGATGCAAGGCAAAACCGGTTTCGCTTCACTAAAAATTGATATGTCTAAAGCGTACGATAGAGTGGAATGGGTGTTTTTTGATAAGATGATGCTGAAATTGGGTTTTAATGTCAAGTGGGTCAAATTGGTTATGCTGTTTGTTTTGTCGGTTCGTTATTAGGTGGTGTGTAATAATCAGTTCATTGGCCCCATAGTTCCCCATAGAGGTTTGCGACAAGGCGATCCTATTTCGCCATATCTCTTCTTGATTTGTGCGGAGGGTCTCTCGTCTATCTTAAATTATCATGTCCGACATGGCAGGTTGCACGGATGTAAAGTAGCAAACAGGGCTCCTCCGATCTCTCATTTATTTTTTGCCGACGGTAGTTTCCTCTTCTTCCGAGCTACTACATAATAATGCACGCAAATTAAAGACTATCTTAGGGTGTACGAGGCTGTTTCGGGTCAAAATGTTAACTTTTCGAAGTCCTCTATTTTGTTTAGCCCGAATACTGGTGAAGAAATTAAATCGGTTATTTGCAATGTTCTCAATGTCCCTGTTGTTTCTAATTATGGTAACTACTTGGGGGCCCCTCCTTAATTGGTAGAAAGAAGTCCGATATTTTTGAATTTGTTAAGGAAAAGGCTTGGAAACGTCTTCAAGGCTGGCGTAAAAAATTCTTGTCGAAGGCGGGGAAAGAGGTATTGTTAAAATCAGTGATTCAATCTATTCCCAGCTATGTGACGGGTGTGTTCTTGCTCCCGCAACTTACCTGCGCTGACCTAGAGAAGATGATGAATAGCTTCTGGTGGGGTAATGGGGGTAATTATAAAATGGGTGTTCGATGGAAGAAATGGGAGTGGCTTTGTGTTGGTAAGAGTGAAGGTGGGCTGGGCTTCAAACGTATTCACTATTTTAACGTGGCAATGTTAGCCAAGCAAAGTTGGAGATTATTGTCGAATCCCTCATCCCTTGTTGCTAAAATTCTCAAAGCTTGCTATTTTCGAAATGGTTCGTTTCTTGACACTGAGATTGGGTCTAATCCGAGTTACGTCTGGCGAAGTCGAATGGCCACGCAGCAGTTAATTAAGTTGGGTGCACGCAGGAGAATTGGTTCGGGTTCTTCGGTTAAGATATTTAGCAACCCTTGGTTAAATGACCCTCTCAATTCGTATATTGAATCTAGTCCCACTGCAGGCATTGAAATGGCCACTGTTGACTCTCTGAGAAGCGTGGAAACGGGAGAATGGGATATGATATATTGTATGATTTATTCAATAGTAGAGATATTGATCTAATCCTTTATGTTCTTCTCTCTCAAGCACAGGTTGAAGATTCTTAGATGTGGTCGGGAGATCAAAAAGGCAATTATTTTGTGAGAAGTGGTTATCGATTTCTCTGCTCTATTAACAGCGCTATCTCGTCCCCCATTTCAACTGATTGGAACTTCATCTGGCAGCGCTCGATCACTCCTAAAATGAAGAATTTTCTTTGGCGTAGCCTCTCGGGATGCCTTCCTACATTGTAGGCATTGCGGACCCGGGGTATAGAGGTTGACGATTTATGCCCTCGCTGCAAACGTGAGATCAAAAATGACCTTCATGCTTTAGTAACCTGCTCCTTTGCCCGGTCTATGTGGATCGCCTCGCCAATTGGCTTCCACCTTGATGACTCGCTCTCTCTTGTGGGGTGGTGGAATAAGTTAAAAAGAAAATGCTCCTCTAAGGAGCTTGACCTCTCTGCCGCCATTTTGTGGTGTATTTGGAACAATAGAAACACTCTGGTGTGGAAGAATAGCTCTTTACCTCTGATTAAAATTATTGAATCTGCAATGACTTGTCTGGGGGAGTGGAGTTTGGCCAATAAGGATTCTGCTGATTCTCGCGGGGTGCCTTTGACCCATGTGGTTAAGTGGTCTAAATCGCCTTTGGGAAAGCTCAAATGTAATGTTGATGGTAGCCTTTTTTCCAACCCGAATAGATCGGGCTACGGTTGCATATTACGCAATGATGAAGGCAAGTTTGTGGCTGGACTCTTAGGCTATGTGACAGGGAAACATGATCCTTTGGTTGCGGAAGCTTTTGGTATTCAGGAAGCTCTTAGCTGGCTGAAGGAATTGCAAATCAAGGAGGTAGTAGTGGAGTCTGACTCGTTGAGCTTGATTTCTTCTCTTGACAGTGGGGAGAAAATTTGTTCAAGTGTAGGTTTGATTATTGATGACTGTAATTCCTTGAAAAAGGAATTTGATTATTGTGTCTTCTCGTTTGTTCGTAGATCAGCGAATAATGCTGCGCATTGTCTAGCACGGGCAGCGTGTTCTGCATCTGGTCAAGAGCGTTGGTTCAATGATCCGCCCACTATTATCATTGATGTTCTATCTGCTGATTTATATTAATGCTATTATTCCTTTTAAAAAAAAAACAATTTAACAAAACAGGTATATTATTGTAGGTCAGCTTAACATGGGAGTTAACTTAAATCAAATGTGAATATGTGATTTTAAATAAACATTCCCCATACAAAATTATGGCCCGGAAAAAAAAATAGCCTATAAAATGGAATGTCTTCATTTATTTATTTATCATTGCCATAAATAACAACCACTAGAATATAGATAGATACACTGTCATTAATTAAATTAAGAGTTTTTTTTCCTCGCTAGATGTTTTAAATTGAGAATATTCAGTACTATCTTAAATAATAAAAAATAAATTTTATTCTTTTTTTTAACAAAAAAATAAAAAATAAAAAAATAGAAGAAGAAGAATTGTCCATGTCTTTTTCATACACTTATATTGAAAAACACCCCCAACCCTGGATGCTAATTTATTACAGTAATAACAAAAATCCCACCAACCCCACGTGAGATCCAAATTCAAGTTCTCTCTTAAATTCAAGTGAGTGCCTTACTAATGAATTAATGGTACTAACTAGTCCACTCATTCATGAATAAATTTTATTCTTATATATCTCATCCATACATCCGTGTGCCCTGCATAATCTCAGTAATTTTACATCTGTGTCCCACTATATCTTGGTAAACATAGAAACTGATCTTTTTTTTCCAAATAATTGACAGTGTTTTTCTTTTGTTGATTCAAAATAAAAAATAATTTCTTGCTAAATCAGCATTTTTATAAACAAAAATGTCCTTCAACATTATTTTCACTTCTCAAATTTTAAAATTCAATAAAGTAACATTGGTTATTCTCTTCTTTTCAATAAAACATAAAAAAAATCCTTAAAATGCTACACACAATTCTTTGCAATTAAACTTGTAAATTTTACTATAATATTTTTTGCACACTTGTAGTAGTGGATGTTTTATTTTTTGTACATAAAACACATCTGCAATAACATTTATATATTTCACTTCAAGTTTGCAGTGAAATTTGTAAATTTCATTTCAAAATTAATAAAAAAAATCATAATTTTGTAAAGAAATTTGATGTTTCCTAATGAATACAATAAAGATAATGGTAAACATAGAAACTGATCTTTTTTTTTCCAAATAATTGACAGTGTTTTTCTTTTGTTGATTCAAAATAAAAAATAATTTCTTGCTAAATCAGCATTTTTATAAACAAAAATGTCCTTCAACATTATTTTCACTTCTCAAATTTTAAAATTCAATAAAGTAACATTGGTTATTCTCTTCTTTTCAATAAAACATAAAAAAAATCCTTAAAATGCTACACACAATTCTTTGCAATTAAATTTGTAAATTTTACTATAATATTTTTTGCACACTTGTAATAGTGGATGTTTTATTTTTTGTACATAAAACACATCTGCAATAACATTTATATATTTCACTTCAAGTTTGCAGTGAAATTTGTAAATTTCATTTCAAAATTAATAAAAAAAATCATAATTTTGTAAAGAAATTTGATGTTTCCTAATGAATACAATAAAGATAAACAAAACGCAAATTAGAAAAAAATATATATATCGATTTAAATTATTGATATGGTTATACATGTCAAATATCAATTCAGTTAATTCAAATTCTATCCATACCATTGGTTATGGTAATAAAGAGCGTCCTTATTATATTAAATTATCTTATTTTGAACCTTCGGTGAAAATGTGATTATATAATAGATTTTTCTAATGAATAAAATAAAATATTAAAAGATATATTTAATGTGTTTATCAAATTTATTTTGGGCTATATACTCATACTGATTTAGAAACAGGAGTGGGCAAAAGTAGAAAGTGAGTTTGGGTCAAAAGCAAAGGCCCTAATTTTATTACACTAATTGCATTGATGGGAAGCTGAAAATGCTTTGGCATCAGTATTGTTGTAATAAAAATTCTACTCATCCTAATAAAAAAGAATAATAAGAAGATAGGTTGATCCATGCATTGTACTTCAGGCGATAAATAGTGTTTAATATATTAACAGAAACAAGGTAAACATGAAACGGCCCAGATAGTTACCAACATCAACGCCAGATTAAGATAGCCACGGAGCCGGAACAAAGCAGAGAACTAGAAGCTTTGAGAAAAGTACCTAAGAGCTGCAAAAAAGAACCAAGAATGTCTTATTTTCATAGCACAAATCATCATTTTTCGTCCAAATTATTTACAATCTATTCATTGGTCATAAACCATTGGAAACAAACTACAAAAAAAAACACTTAGTTTAGGCTATTCAAACAATCAAACTAGTCGTTTGGCAAAAAATAAAGGCTATTCAAGAGAGTTAGATTTTTTAATGTATAGAAGTTAGATAGCAAAGCAAGCACGTGCAAGTATACACTACGAGAAACATTTGTTGCATGTTTGACCCAAGCGAACTATCTGCTAAAAGGGATTCCAAGAATTTCGACAAAGTGAAAAGCTTATAATTCGAAGAAGAAGAAATCATGTAATAGAAGGAGATTCTTATTTGTGGAAATGGTACTTTGAACAAACATAGAGAAATGAACGTACTTCTTTAACATTTGGGCCTCTTGATGGTAAAGGATATTAGATAATTCATATATGCGTCTCTAGCTACATTTTGTAACTTCCATTTGGTCAATTCATCAAACACATTGTGGGCAGTCTTTAGTAATTGGCAGTATCTTTGATATAGCTGTATTGAACAACTAGAACATCACTTGAACTTCAACATTCTGCGCAATCAAACCTGCCTTAATTAATGGGTAAAGAAGAAACAAGCAGAAAATTTTGATTTCACATATCAAGATTTTTAATATTCTAAAATGGTGCGGTAAACAACGCACAAGATAAGGCAACGATTTTGGAAATTCAGTGTGAAATTGCTTCTGAACTTACCTTGTTAAGACGGATGAAGCATCTTCGGTGGATTATGATATAAAGATCATGGTTTTGTCCAATCAACATGTTGTGAATGTGGGAACAATAACCAATTCCCAAATTCACCAATAAACTCGAGAAATCCCTTTCGGGAATTTCCACAAACACTTGGCGGGCGGAAACCGTCAAGCAATAGGATCTTACCTCAAACCAAGTATGGCCAATACAAACTCAAGCAAATATAGATGGAAGATAAATAGCAATGACAATCAAGAGCAAAACAAAGCAAGAAAGAACACACCGTATTTTGTGGAACCCTTTGGGTCTTCCACCAAGAGGGAGCAACTTTATTGATAACTAAGAACTTATACAACTTCTCTCACAATAAACCTAACTCTAGATCAATGGAACAAACCTCCAAAGATCACCTCTCACCTTAGCAAAACCCTAGCTAAGCACTTGTCTTTCTCTTTTTCACTCTTACAAAGCAACACTCTTGCAAGTCTTAACAAAATAGAAATAAGCCTTCCTATTTATACCAAGTGAAAAAATAAGACAAAAAAGCTTATACCCGCCCAAGTGCAAAAACGATTTTGCACTTTATTATGGGTGTTCTGTCTAGTGCAAAATCGATTTTGCACTGGTGCAAAAACTGTTTTGCACTTTCACTGCTTGCATGAATTACAAGCCAAACACAAAAATCTCCACCTTTGCGAGTAATCTCAAGCCAACCTCGATTGCTTCACTTTGGGATAAGAACCGTGCATCCCCTTAGAGATTATCCCGACACCTCCAAGGTCACACCCTCCTCCTTCAACATGAAGTGAGATTAAGAAGCTTTAGGCAATGCCTAAACTTTTCCGCGGTTACTGGTTTTGTGAGCATATCGGTCGCATTCTCATCCGTATTCACCTTCTCTAGGACGACTTCCCCGGAATTAACCTAATCCCGAACTCGGTGATACCGCACATCTATGTGCTTCGTGCGAGCATGATGCACTTGATTCTTTGCCAAGTAAAGTGCACTTTGACTATCACACCGTAGCAAATGCTCTCATGCTTCAAGCACAATTCGCTCACTAAGCCTTTCAACCAAACCGCCTCCTTCGACGCCTCTGTGAGTGCCATATAATCTGCCTCTGTGGTAGACAAAGCGCTTGTTGCTTGTAACATAGATCTCCACGAAACCGGCCCACTTGCCAAAGTGAACACATAACCCGTGGTGGACCTTCTTTTATCAAGATCCCCCGCATAATCGGAGTCTACAAATCCCACAATACTATCAGTCCCATCTTTTCGCTCAAACACTATATCCAAGGACTTGGTGCCCTGTAGATATCGAAGAACCCATTTAACCGCATTCCAATGCTTTTTACCCGGATTCGACATATACCTACTAACCATTCCAACCGCGTGAGCTAGATCCGGCCTTATACACACCATGGCATACATAAGACAACCAACCGCGCAAGCATACGGTGTTGTCGACATCTCGGCACACTCATCAAGAGAGGAAGGACATTGCTTTGCGGACAAAGCAAAATGAGGAGCTAACAGAGTAGAAACCGGTTTCGCACTCGACATATTGAATTTCTCAATGACATGAGAAATATACTTCTTTTGCGAAAGCCATAACTTCCCAACCTTTCTATCTCTCCGAATCTCCATACCAAGGATCTTTTGTGCGGCCCCAAGATCCTTCATGTCAAATTCCCGGCCCAATTGCACCTTGAGCTCCTTTACCTTTGACATATCTCGACACGCTATAAGCATATCATCCACATAAAGCATCAACAAGATAAACGAGCCATCATCAAAGTTCTGAACATAGGCACAATGATCACCATCACACCGACGATAACCAATCCGCAACATAAATGAGTCAAACCGTAGGTACCATTGTCTTGGCGACTGCTTTAGTCCATACAAGGACTTCTTAAGCCGACAAATAAATTTTTCCTTACCTACTTCCTTGAACCCTTCCGGTTGCACCATGTAAATCGTCTCCTTCAAATCACCATGAAGAAAAGCCATCTTTACATCCATTTGCTCAAGCTCCAAGTCAAACTGAGCTACCATAGCAAGCAAAACCCGTATCGAAGTGTGTCTCACAACCGGAGAAAAAATCTCATCATAATCAACCCCTTCCTTTTGAGAAAACCCCTTCGCTACTAACCGTGCCTTGAATTTTGGTGCTTCATCTTTGTTGATTGCTTCTTTCTTCCTAAATACCCATTTGGAACCGATAATGCTCCGGTCCTTGGGCCTAGGAACCAAATCCCAAACGGAATTCATTCGTAAAGCCTCCATCTCTTCTACCATAGCACCCATCCAACTATCCCTGTCTTTGACACTAATGGCTTCTTTATAACTAGTTGGATCACCCACACTTGTAATAAGGGCATAGTTGACCTCGTCTTCCCGACCAAACCTTGAGGGTGGTTTGACTTCCCGTCGTGGTCTATCCCGTGCTATCGATGGTTCTGGCTCTACCTCACCCGGTCTTTCCTCGAATTCCTCTTCCTCTAGCTCCACCTCAACCGCGTCGTCATTCGATTGAATTTCATGAGAATCATCTCTACTACCGCTTGAAGATGCTCCACCACTTCCGGTAACCGACGGACTTGGAACTAGAATTGGAATCTTGACCGTATTAACCCCACTGTTATCATTGATCTCTTGGTATTTCCGTTCCTTAAGCATAGCCCCCTCATTAAATGTCACATCCCGGCTAAATAAAAGCTTTCTCGCTACCGGATCCCAAAGCTTGAACCCTTTCACCTCTTCTCCAAAGTCGAGAAAGATACACCGGTGAGCCTTCGGGTCATTCTTTGATCTCTCGTCGCTAGGAATATGAGCATATACCGGGCACCCGAACACTCTTAAAGAGTAGTCCACTTCTCGTCCCGACCATACTTCTTCCGGACATTTCAAACCAAGATTCACATTCGGTGACCTATTGACCAAGTAAACGGCATGATCAACACAAGCCACCCAAAATGTTTTCGAAAAGCCGGCATGAATCCTCATACTTCTCGCCCTATCCATTATGGTACGGTTCATTTTCTCTGCAACTCCATTTTGTTGTGGAGTTTTCTTCACGGTAAAGTGCCTTTTGATGCCGGCATTCTTGCAAAACTTCACGAATTCTCCATCCTTATACTCCCTTCCGTTGTCACTTCTCAAATACTTTACTTTCTGACCCGTTTGATTTTCCACCATAGCCTTCCACTCCTTGAATTTTTCGAAAATCTCGAATTTTTCCCTCAAGTAGTAGACCCAAACTCGACGTGAAAAATCATCAACAAAAGTCATAAAATATTTGAAACCGCCCAAAGAAACTACCTCTAAAGGGCCACACACATCGGAGTGAATATAATCAAGCATACCTCGACTTTTGTGTTCCGCGGTATCAAATCGAACTCTAGTTTGCTTGCCCATCACACAATACTTGCAGAAATCGAGCTTGCACCCATGGACCCCCTTCAACAATTTTTGTCGATGAAGCTCCTCCATGCCCCGTTGGCTCATGTGGCCAAGCCTCATGTGCCATAACAAAAGCTCATCCCTTTCTGCTTCCGTGGAAACCGCCGCTCCACCAACTACCGTGGTTCCTTTCAACCTATAAAGGTTGTTCGATGACTTTGTGCCACGCAAAATCACCATTGATCCCTTCTTCACCTTCATAGCCCCGTCTTCAGCTTGAATCACACACCCTTTTGAGTCAAGCGTGCCTAAGGAGATCAAATTCTTCTTGAGAGCTGGTACGTGTCTAACATCACTTAGCGTACGGGTCACGCCATCCCACATCTTTATTTTCACCATGCCTATACCGACAACTTTGCATGTAGCATCATTGCCCATGAAGATTTCTCCTCCATTGCATTCCGTGTAGTCAACGGACCAATTACGATTCGGGCACATGTGATAGGTGCATCTGGAATCAAGAATCCACCCACTACTTTGATCCGCTAAAAAACAAGTAAGAACATCAGTGTTAACCTCTTGGTCCACCTCTTGGGTCGCAACTCCCGCAACCTCCCTTGGCGCATCCGCTCTCTTACCTTTTAGCTCCGGGCAATTCTTCTTGATGTGGCCTACCTTGTGACACTTAAAACACTCCCAATTACTTCGATCTCGTGATTGAGACCGACCCGTGCCTCTATTCTTGGCACCCCGTGACCTTGACCGCCCACTTCGTTCACCACTACCACTCTTGGCAACCAAGCCCTCACTTGACGAAGAGCTTGCCCCGTTACCTCCCTTTTTTATGGCCACGTGCGATTGGAGGTCCTTGACAACCTCATTAAACTTGAGCGTTGTCTTGCCAAATATCAATGTGGTAACAAAGTGATCATAGGAGTCCGGCAATGAAGCAAGCAACAATAAGGTGCGATCCTCCTCATCAAATACAACATCAATTCTCTCAAGGTCATGCACTATTGCCTTGAAGACATTGATGTGCTTGTTCAAATCTTGCCCCTCCTTCATTTCCAACTTGAAAAGTTGCTTCTTGAGGTTCAACTTATTGGACATAGACTTCCCTATGTACATCTCCTCCATTCTAGTCCACATATCCTTTGCATTCTTCTCCGACATCAAGTTTCTCAACACTTCGTCGGTCACATGCATCTCTATAGCGGACATAGCTTTCTTATCAATCTCATTCCATTGGTCTTCGGACATATCTTGCGGCTTTTTCTCAAGTCCAAGCAATGCAACTTGCAAATTCGATAGGACGAGTACCCCCCGCATCCGTCTTTGCCATATACCGAAATTGATAACCTCGTCATAAGGATTTATCTTAACCTCCATAGTGCTCCCAACACCTACAATGGTAGAAGAACTAGCTTGTGTTGCAACTACTCCGGTTTGAGTCCCTTCGGCCATTTATCGAACACTTGGCGCACACACCTTGCACCCAATAGCCAAACCTTGATACCAACCACTAGGCACCAACCAAATCCTCTGATACCACTTGTTGTGAATGTGGGAACAATAACCAATTCCCAAATCCACCAATAAACTCGAGAAATCCCTTTCGGGAATTTCCACAAACACTTGGCGGGCGGAAACCGTCAAGCAATAGGATCTTACCTCAAACCAAGTATGGCCAACACAAACTCAAGCAAATATAGATGGAAGATAAATAGCAATGACAATCAAGAGCAAAACAAAGCAAGAAAGAACACACCGTATTTTGTGGAACCCTTTGGGTCTTCCACCAAGAGGGAGCAACTTTATTGATAACCAAGAACTTATACAACTTCTCTCACAATAAACCTAACTCTAGATCAATGGAACAAACCTCCAAAGATCACCTCTCACCTTAGCTAAACCCTAGCTAAGCACTTGTCTTTCTCTTTTTCACTCTTACAAAGCAACACTCTTGCAAGTCTTAACAAAATAGAAATAAGCCTTCCTATTTATACCAAGTGAAAAAACAAGACAAAAAAGCTTATACCCGCCCAAGTGCAAAAACGATTTTGCACTTTATTATGGGTGTTCTGTTTAGTGCAAAATCGATTTTGCACTGGTGCAAAAACTGTTTTGCACTTTCACTGCTTGCATGAATTACAAGCCAAACACAACACAACATGATTAAGCAATATGCAATTATGAAGAACTTACAGACTCCTATGCTCGTTTCTTTACTCTACAAAACTCCCATTTTTACTCTTTTTTCTACTAATTTCGCCATCATGATCAATATATCTTCTTTTTAATCATAAAATTCGTATGATTAGAGATTTAGAGGCCGGAGACGAAATACTTTTTTTTTTCTTTTGCTTGAGAAATATTTTTAATCATAAAAATCTTCTTTTGTTTATTTAACCGTACCGGCTGGCTGTTATACTAATTACTCAAAGAACCTTGAAGTTAAGCCTGTTTTCCTATCCTTCCCTTGAAAGTTTAATTCTGCAAAATAGACCTTAAAGTATCAAAATCATTACGATTCAAACCTTGGCCAGTTTATAAAATTATAAAAACTTGCACCTTTAACTGCAAAATAATTATACAAAAGCCCAAACATAATAAAATGTCCTATTGTGTTAAAATTCGTTCTCTTTTATTTTTAGGACAAGCAATTACTATTTTACGTTTTTAATTCCTCTTAATTTTTTTCTTTTTTAATTTTTTTTTAAAATAAACAGTAATTTTTTATATTTTTAATTAGTCTCTACGTTTATAAAAAGTATGCATACATCTCAATTCACTATTTATCAAAACAAAGGGCAAGAAAAACAAAATTTTATAGTCATTATTTATTTATATTTTTGCCATTCAATGAATCTTCACCAAAGGAATAGATAATGGAAGAAAAAAGAGACTAAAAGCATGGAAGAATTACAGTTATCTTCCTTTTTATTTTATTTATTTATCAAGTGTATCATTAATCATTAGTTAATTTAAAATAAGTGTTTTCGTATAAAACATAAAATTCCAAATGAAAACTTTATTCAGAGATTGGCGTTCTAAATTCTAAAATCATCAATCTTGCATGCATGTTACAGTATTCACCGTTTTTTCGTTGTTGAATGAGATTGTCGGTAATTAGAAGAGGCACAATGTTATCAAGATATTCTAATTCTAACTGGGACAATGCGAATCAAATTCTCGACCTTTATTCTCATCTTGAGGAGGCTTCTAATGTATCGTTTTTGTTTGCTCCCAACTCATAAAAAGTCCATACTACTCCTAAGTTATTTGCCCTATTCGCAAAGGACTTTGAGACTTTTGGGATTTGTTAAGCATTTTTTATTTTGTTCGTCTTGTTAAGTAGTTCTTTGTTCTCCAAAAAAATAAAATAAATGGAAATTAAAGGAGTATTAAATATACATGCTATCAAATGTTGCATATAGGACCATAAATTATATTATAAGACACTTTGAGAACCACATGCCCCAAAATAAACTAGAAATGGGACCACTTGACATGTATACTAAAGCCAATACTTTTTCTAATGTTCTCAACGCAGAAGTATCCCACCTAGTTTAATTACCATGTAACAGATTCATGGTTTGTGGCCTCTCAAGCCCCACAAGCAAGCATTCACCCTTTTGAATTTTAAAATATGGGGTACAACTGCATGTACAAACTTGTTGCACTAAATTACAAATGAATAGTGATATACTAACTGGGTTATCTTACCGAATATACTTTTCGACATGCATTACATGAATTGTACATTTGTAAGATACAAATTATGTAAAACACTAGATAAAAATAAATGGTAAAATTACCCGGTAAACAAACACATTTTCCATTACATACGAGCCCAGCTGCCCATTGCATGGGAGTGTGGTACTGCATAACACCCTTGATGCATTTACCTTATCATTTTAATTAGTTGGGTCATCAATGACCATTATTAATTTCCTCTTTCGAAAACACTACTCTCCAACATGAAAGAAGGATTGGGTCACTACTCTCCTTTGATGAGGGTTATTTACCTGCAATGGAGATTCTAGACTTTTTGGAGGAGTAGGCTAATATTGTCTATACTTAATTAAGTCATTGCGATACTTTTATGCTTAAGGGAAAATAGAACGAAAATTGAAAACAACTGTAAGTATTGTGACTTCAATTGTCATCAATCAAAAAACAGCATCATATGAATTCTTGATGGTGCTTGGGAATCTTAATTCCAAGCTTTGGAATTGAAAACTAGAATAGAAACCACAGTAAAGTTGTCATTGATGTTTCATTCTCGAATTTATTTTACTACAACTTGGTAGCCGAATTGAACTATGAAATAAATTGCAGTACAAGGAGGACAAAAGGTGAAGAAAATATTTCTTAAGAGAACTATTCTTATCTAAGTGAAGAACGAAGAAATTAAGATACTTCGTTAATAATAGATAAAGCAAAGAATCAGGAATTTCGACTGTAATCTTGCGCCAATAGAGAAAGTTAATCTCCTTTGCATTGGGATGAACTTCGTAGCTAGAGAGTAAGATAAACAATTCCAAGAAAACAATCATGTCTTGATGACAAGATTAGACTGTAAATTGTTAGGTGAACCACGCAAAGATGATACACCACATGATAACACCACATCAACCAACACCTGGTTTCAAGTCACTAACCGGTTGACGAAATGAGTGATGACTCATTTAGTTACACACTACACCAAATGGGTGACCAAAACTTGGTCAGATATTATATGAACCTATTAAACCTAAAAAATACAAACTTGGAAATGATGAGGTACAATCACTCAATGCGTACTCTTGACTTGGGGTCTAATTACAACCTAAGCACCAGAGGCATTGAGTGGATTTCTAATCTTCATTTGTTAAGATACCTTGACCAGAGCAGGGTTGACCACTGAAAGACTGATACATGTGGCAATCCGGCCTTATGGTGGTTCTATACCAAAGGCTTTTTTGAACTTGGTGTCACTTGTTTTCTGCTAGCTTCAAGGTGTGATGACAAAATCTTTTAGGAATTTAAGACGGTTACACTCATTTGAACTATACTACAGCGGATTATCTAGGCCAAATTCTAGAGTTTCTTCAAACATTGGTTGTGGAAGCA
Source organism: Lonicera japonica (assembly GCA_021464415.1). Lineage (NCBI taxonomy): Eukaryota > Viridiplantae > Streptophyta > Magnoliopsida > Dipsacales > Caprifoliaceae > Lonicera > Lonicera japonica. Next base: position 99,603,159 of record CM038463.1, on the reverse strand, counting down.
GAAAACTAGCTACCGTATTTGGGATTATATATTCCAAGGAACCAACTAATTAGAGGTCCATTGCGCAATTTTACAATATTGTAGTCTCCGTGGGATAGTAACAATTCCTGATACTGAATTGGATGGTTTTTTCCAGTAAGGTTTGATCAAATTTCTAGTCTTTGTTATTCTATGCTTGTATCTCAGAAACAATAAACTAAATAGTAGACTATTGAGAACGCCTTGGGCAGCATTCTGAGCTTGAAATTTTAGATGGCTCTTCAAATTCTATTGAAGGTACAATCTTTAAATCCGGACTCTCAAACTTGATTATATACGCTGGACTAGTCCTTTACCTCACTGAGTTTGGAGTTCAATTCAGCCATTAGAAACAACCAAAAGTCTAGCCATTAGAATCAGAAACTCTAGACCAGACAAGCTTCATGAGATTACTAGAATATGGAATTATGAAGAGATGCATAAATCATGGTTATTGATTTAGGTGAAAATAAATTATTCTGCACCTCACCAATTTGAATGTTCTTAGTCTTCCAAGAAATGAATGAATTCTATGCAAGTATGTATACCTCTGCATATATGTTATCTCTGAATCGGGCTCAAAGTTGGACCTCTCATGACATTGTATCAGAAAACATAATTCAACAATTTTACTTCTATATGGATTGCCAATAGTCTCTATATATATTTTTTCTTGAGATGTAAAAGGCATCATTTTTGTTGGGTTTGCTTTCTGTTAAATAAACTAAAACTTCAAGTTATATATACTCCGTAGACTAATGTGCCTTCACCTTCAACAGCGGTAAGCTTATCCTATTATTACCACCTAAATTTCACAACTAAACTAAGGTTTAAAACCAGATGTCCTTCATCACACAACTGATCATGCCAGAAATTAGTCTAGAATCATATATAGTGCACAAACAATATATTAAACTTTTACTTGCTGCATTATTTTTCTTCTTTGTTTTTTAATCGATTAGTACTTCTAGCATTTATGTTTTAGTTGTTTGACCACAGTCGAGTATGACAATTAATATTCAATACAGCTATTATGCTATTAGAATTCGGAGCATGAAACTCAAAACCAGTTGCCAATGGGTACGTGAATTACTAGCTCCTTATTCTTATATATTACTTTTGATTTTGAAAGATATATAGCACCGACATCAACTAATTAACTTTGTAATGCAGTATAGTTTAATTTGAAGGATTTATAAATTGCTCTTTCACACAAGCTGCTGCTTCATTTTTCAGATTTGCTTTTCTTTATTTCTAATGTATTTTCTTCATTATTCTTTACCCTTTTGATTTTCCTTTGTGTTTCCCAAGCATGAAAGAGTAATCATTCCAAATGTATTTTGATTTAATAAAAGGTGCCATTTTTTATATTCATGGGGATTATATCCTTTGATTCCTGTTTTAACATCGAACTTAAATTTGTCCCTATCTTGATATTCCATAGACTTCGCCCCTTGCATGATGGGTAATCCCTTGCCATGTGTACAAGTTAAACAAGAAATCTTAACTTATTCAAGAAATCTTAGTTATTTTAAGTCCCAAGATTTAGAAGAAAAAAATTAGTCCTGAAATCTCTAATGCATACAGTTAATAATGGAAATGAACAAAATTAAGATAGAAACTACTTTTTTTTTCAAACGGTGTTTACTTTATTGTATTTGTAGTGATTGTGTAGGTGTAATAATAAATATTTAAATTGATTTCCAAATTCAATCAGAAGCTAATAATTGGGAGTACATCAATTTTAGTAAAAGTAATAAATTTAACCGGAGGTAAAACTAAAATATAAATATATTAATGTATCTATATTTATATCTATATCTATATCTATACTATATATAAAAGTACGAATAACTTAAGTGTTTTTTCCTTTTTTTTTGTAGAGACACATATGCCCTTGATTTTAAACACAAGATTTTAAGATTTATATTAAAATATGTATGTATATATATAACTTCATATATTTTTATATTATAGTATTAGTATTTTAAATAAATTTAAACTCTACTTTATTTAGTTAAATTAATTAAACAAGTTAGAATTATATTAGTATTAGTATTTGAACTTTTTTGTAGAGACAAATATGCCCTTGATTTTAAACACAAGATTTTAAGATTTACATTAAAATATATATATATATATATATATATAACTTCATATATTTTTATATTATAGTATTAGTATTCTAAATAAATTTAAACTCTACTTTATTTAGTTAAATTAATTAAACAAGTTAGAATTATATTAGTATTGGTACTTGAAAGTGTTTAAGTCCACATATTTTTAGTATTTGAACTTTTTTGTAGAGACAAATATGCCCTTGATTTTAAACACAAGATTTTAAGATTTACATTAATATATATATATATATATATATATATATAACTTCATATATTTTTATATTATAGTATTAGTATTCTAAATAAATTTAAACTCTACTTTATTTAGTTAAATTAATTAAACAAGTTAGAATTATATTAGTATTAGTAGTATTTGAAAGTGTTTAAGTCCACATATTTTTATATCAGTGTTAGTATTTTAAATAAATTTAAACTCTATTCTCTTTGGTTAAAATAATTATATAAGTTAGAATTTGTGTTGAATTAGGTATTTTCCAAAACTCACCACAAAATTATGTATATTTAATAAATCATATTAAAATTACAAAACTATTTAATATTAACTTATACATCACCAAGCTATACAATCTATCATTTATACGAGTGTTATATTATTTTGTGATATTGTGAATAATAATTCACATACGTTTAATAGAATTAACTATGTACCAATTGTAAAAGTTTATTAAAAATATATTATTTTCTTATATATTTGATTCATTTATAACACATTTATATAGTTGACCGATTTTATGATTCTCTTATAATTATTAATTTAATTTTACACTTGATACTATGCTTTTGCTTATTTGTAATTATTTTTATTTTATAATAATTATTCAATTCTTAATATGTAAGTATTTATTAATGAACTTAATTAATCACTTTTGTTAAGCAATAAAACCACGTGCAACGCACGTACACAAAAACTAGTATAAATAAAATATTAAAAGATGTTATTTAATGTGTTTATCTAATTTATTTTGGGCTACATACATTTAGAAAAAAAAAGGAGTGGATTAAAGTAGAAAGTGATTTTGGATTAAAAGCAAAAGGCCCCTAATTTTATTACACTTGTTACTTTGATATAAGCCATAAATGCTTTAGGATCAGCATTTTCTTGAATTTTTTTTTAAGACTATACACATAAATACTACAATAATTTTTTTGAGACAAACACATAAATACACAAATAACAGTCTCGATGTGTGCCTAAAATAATACATGCATTTACAGTAAATTACATGTGCTTAGCGCATCAATGGGGCGGGCTACATGGAACATTAATGTTACATAGCTTCGGCCATTCCACAATCCTTCTCCCCGTTCGATAAAAGAAAAAAATTCTAGGAGGATCGAACCATTTGTAAGGTCATCAACATTAATTCTTATAATTAATGCTGTCATGGAAATATGTACAAGGGCCAAAGACCTTGACTCGAAAGATGACATAATTAAGGCTGTTTGCTTTTATTTTCCAACTTGACTTGTGACAGTGATAGTCAAATCCAATTGTTCTACCCTATATTTTCCATGTATGTTCGTTTGGAATATTTGTTGCTGGGATGTAAAAATTAAAAAAACTCAATACACACGTTCACTTTAATTTACTGATGATATAACAAAAACCATACCCTGTTCACGGTAATACAAATTTAATTTTACGCTAACATATATTTTTTTTTTATTTCTTATTTTCACAATTGTATTTACCTCTGTCGGACCAATTTTTAGTGATAAAAAAATTCATTCGTTAACCCGTTATGTAAAACGTATTCATTGTACTTTAAAAAATATCTTGTAGAATCACAAGACTAAGTTGGTAATAAGTATATTTATTTAAATAGTGATGTAACGGTTCGATACTTTTCACTCTCCTTATCCTTTAACTTGAATCTCGGGTCTATTTAATATTGCGTTGCTTTTGTACAAAATAAAAGAATTAAATAATCAAAAATATGTCCTGCTAGCTTTGGTAATAATAATAAAAATTTTGTAAATAATAAAACTGTTTTTTTACACATAATATCTCGGTTTTCAAATAAACTAAACATTTCTACCAACAACTTGCAAAAGTATTAGTACTCTTGTTAAACAAAGATCTAAGTGAGTTTTTTGTACAGAGTAAGTAATAAGAAGACTAGCTTATAAAACTACCTTGATCCCAAATTAAGTGTACAAAAAAAATCGCACTTAAAAAAGAGATTAGAATTTCTCAGTGCTTTTGTTTTCATTTCTTGTGGCCGAAAACTTTGCAAACAAATCTATAAAGATGAGAAGACCTCGTCTTTAGAGTGTAAATTGCTCAACTCTTGGTCTTCATTTTTCTACTCAAATGGGTCCAAAAACATTGACTCGGAAAGAGACTCATCTTAAAGTCTAGAGAAATCTTTCATTAGCTTTCCTTTCAGTGGAGTAGTGTGCAACTCAAAAGCAAGACTTTTTCTCTGGTCTTTACGCCCATCAATTGCTTCTCTCCTAAAGCAATCTATAAAACCCCTTTAAACCTTAAATATTTTCTACACATCAAATACAAAACCCAGAACCATGGCATCCATTACCAAGGCTATGATCTTCATTTTACTCTCATTTCTTTTTATCATAACGTTCCTTTCACCAAATGTTGCTTCTACTTCTAAAAAAGAAGCGATGGCACTCCTTCAATGGAAATCAAGCCTTTTAAGCCAAAACAAGCCCATGCAAACTTCATGGACTCTTCCACCCGATAATACCACAAATTCTTCACCAGAATCCAAAAAAATCCTGAGCCCATGTTCTTGGCTCGGAGTTTCTTGCATAGAAGGGAGCGTAATCCAATTAAACCTTTCGATGGCAGGTTTAAAAGGTACGCTTTACAACTTTTCCTTCTCGTCCTTCCCAAATCTCACGTACATTGACCTTGGCCTTAATGAACTCAACGGTACCATTCCACCGGAGATAGGTACACTATCAAAACTCAAGTATCTTGATTTGTCGTCCAATCATTTTTCGGGTATCATCCCACCAGCGATTTGTCTTTTGAGGAATCTTGAGACTCTTCACTTGTTTGAAAATCAACTCACAGGCCCAATTCCTCGAGAGATAGGACAACTAGATTCTCTCTCTGAGCTTGTATTATACAAAAACTTTCTTGAAGGTCCTATTCCTTCTTCTATGGGCAATTTGAGCAACTTGATTTACCTATACCTCTCTGAGAATAAACTTTCAGGTTATATTCCACCAGAAATAGGAAATCTTGTCAACCTCCTCGTGCTCTATATGGATACCAACAATCTCACCGGTCGAATCCCTTCCACTTTTAGAAAGTTGAGTAATCTAACTGTCATGTATTTGTTCAAAAACCAGTTATTGGGTCCCATTCCCCCTGAAATAGGGATGTTGAACTCTCTCAAGGAGCTCAGCATTCATACAAACAATCTTACTGGCTCAATCCCTCCGTCTTTGGGCAGTCTATCCTCCCTGAGTCTTCTTCATCTCTACACTAATAAACTGTCAGGTCCCATTCCAGAAGAACTAGGAAACTTAGAGTCCATAACCGACCTCCAATTGACCGAGAATCGACTCAGTGGTTCAATTCCTATTTCCCTCGGCAAGTTGAAAAACCTGGAAATTTTGTTCCTTCGCGAGAACAACCTTTCAGGTCCCATCCCACAAGAACTAGGAAACTTGAAATTAGTAGTCCTACAAATAGACACAAATCAATTATCCGGCTCCTTGCCAGACCAGATTTGCCATGGCGGAAAGCTTGTAAATCTCACCGTAAACGATAACCAACTCACTGGTCATATACCAAAAAGCTTTAGAAACTGCCCGAGTTTATCTAGAGTCCGCTTCGACGGTAACAAGCTCACGGGAAATATATCTGAAGCTTTTGGCATATACCCAAACTTACAGTACATGGATATAAGCAATAATGAATTTTACGGGGAGATTTCGGATAATTGGAGTAGATGCAAACAGTTAACAATGCTAGCAATCACAAAGAACAATCTCACTGGTAGTATACCAGTGGCATTTGGAAATGCCACTCAACTCCGTGAACTTTATCTTTCTTCAAATCATTTAGTTGGTGAGATTCCTAAGGAATTTGGGAAATTGAAGTATTTACTGCAGTTGTTTTTGAGCGAGAACCAACTTTCTGGCTCTGTACCTCGAGAACTTGGGTCACTAAGGGAGTTGTTATATCTTGATCTATCAGCGAATAGATTAAGTGGGTCTATACCAGGAGTTCTTGGGGATTGCTCGCATCTGATACATTTGAATTTAAGCAGGAATGAATTTGGCGGGAAAATTCCAATTCAGATCACAAAGTTAGTCCAGCTTGTGGAGCTCGATTTGAGCCGTAACTCACTCTCGGGAGTAATTCCATCACAATTTGGAGGTTTAGAGGGTAATTTGGTGTATGTTGACATATCCTACAATGAGTTGGAGGGTCCGTTACCGAACAATAAAGCGTTTACGAATGCTTCCATAGAAGAATTATGGGGAAACAGAGGTTTGTGTGGCAATGTTACAGGTTTACAGCCCTGTGAAAATCCTATAAAGGGGTTTAAGCATAATCAGAACAAGTGCAACAAACTTGCTCTTACAATCGGACTCCTTCTTTTGGGGGCACTTTTACTTCTCGTTGCATTCATTGGGCTCTTAATCACATATGAGCGAAGAAAGCGAAAAATGCAAGCTAAAAACGCTGGTAAAGAAGATGAAGATATGTTCTCAATGCCAGCGTATGATGGAAGAGTAGTGTATGATGAAATTGTAACATCTACAAAAGATTTCGACGACCTATATTGCATTGGAAAGGGAGGATCTGGAAGCGTTTATAAAGCTCTATTGCCTTCGGGTAATATTGTAGCTGTGAAGAAGCTTCATTCGATATCGGATATGATTGATCGAAAAAATTTTATAAACGAGGTAAGAGCATTAACTGAGATAAAGCACCGGAATATTGTGAAGCTTTATGGGTTTTGTTCACATGCTCGACGCTCATTTTTAATATATGAGTACCTTGAAAGAGGTAGCTTAACGTCAATATTGAGCAACGACAGAGAGGCTAAGGAGATGGATTGGACCAAAAGGATAAATCTCATCAAGGGGGTGGCTCATGCTTTGTGCTATATGCACCATGATTGTGCAACGCCGATTGTTCATCGAGACATATCGAGCAAGAACATATTGCTTGATTCTGGATACGAGGCTAGTGTTTCGGATTTCGGGATTGCTAAGTTTTTAAAGCCGGACTCATCCAATTGGAGCGCGCTTGCAGGCACATATGGATATGTTGCACCAGGTATATACTATATACTTTTTCTCTTTAAGCAAAGTACCAGTTTGCCTAATTTGTCGCTTTGCAAATTGGGTGCGCCGACCAACAGCGTTGGTGAACCAATACACCAACCCTAGCGACCATCAATTTTTGACTTGCACATACATATGAAGAGACTTGTAAATCCTTATATGCACCTAAATCATTATATGCACCAACACATATGATTTTATATATTACATGAAATAAGGATTTCATGATAGCATATACATATACATATCTGCATAGCATAGCATAGCATAGCTAGCATAATAAATACAAACCGATATAGCATTCCAACTAAGCCTACCTTTACCGGACATACCCTGTTCCCGTACATGTACCTCGTTACAAGGAGTTATATGAATTAGGTTATGTTGCTAAGGACGCATTTAGTTTGCACAAGATAATAACTTTTCACCAGGTTGAGCTGTAAGTACTTCGAATTAAATTTCTTGCACCGCTCTTTTAAGACTTTGTTCATAAAATGTAAATTATAGTAGGTGCATTATTCAAAATCTTATTTCTTATGTTGGCAGAGTTTGCTTACACGATGAAAGTAACTGAGAAGTGCGACGTGTATAGTTTTGGAGTGTTGGCACTAGAAGTGATCAAAGGGAAGCATCCCGGTGACTTGATTGATACTATATTGTCTTCACCAACCGAGAAGATACAGTTGAATGATGTCATGGACCAACGACTCCCATTTTCCTCGTCCGGAATTGAGGAAGTATTGGTATCTATCATAACAATGGCGAAAGCATGTCTACATGCTGATCCACAATCAAGGCCAACAATGTATACCGTTTCTCAGTTGTTATCAACTCAGACAACGGGCCTCTCTGAGATTCTTGTTGACCAATAGCAAGGAAATAATTATGCATCCATTAGTATACGAGCATTTTATGGAATGTTTACATTGTATTATTCTTGTTTATAATATCTTTGTAGTGTAATCTTTGAGGAAATCTTGTCCTCTTGCCTATCCGTGTGTAACACCTAATTTTATCAATATATATATATGTAAGTTCTTGTTTCTTATCCAAAAAAGAACTTTGTAGTGGTATCGATCAGTTCATCACTTCTACTTTTCATCCAGATTATATTTTAATATATGAATAAAAACAAGAAAAATATGAACTGGAAAGTTACCAATAACAACGTAATAGTGGTAATCAATAGCCACGAGGACTAAACAAAGTGAGAAGCAGACGTCTTGAAGAGTATCTGAGGGCTGCAAAAGAGAAAGAAAAAATAACCAAGAAAGTTGTTATAAACAAGTGTCATACTGTAATATTGTGGTCTTTCCGATCAATGTGAGAAATACACCTTCTGAGAGAGAAAAATATAAAGATTTTGTTTTCTAAGTTGGATAATATTCCGGTGGAACAGGGATTCTATTTGTACTTCACAGGTCCCTGATTTGTTTTCAAAGCAGTGGGGTGTTGGTTCCTAATATTGATCATACTTCAGGTTATAATTTTCAAACAGGAAACAATTAATAGCATTTCAGGGCGGTGCGAGTGGATATGAGTGCATCACTTTATAAGGAGAATGAACATAATAAGATTCAACCATTTTAGTGTTTTTTTTATTCCTATAAAATTAAATGAGAAAAACAAATTCTATAAGAAGTAAAGACTTTGAATTTTAGACTGTAAAATGCTAAGTCCTTGGTTTCATTTTTTAACTCAAATGGGGGTCCAAACACTTTATTTTGGAAACGGATTAAAGTGTAAATGAATCTTACCCTAATTTTCCTTTTAGTGGGCTAGTAATTAACTTAAAAGGAATACTTTTCAAAGTATTTACTCCCAACTGCTCCTAAATGTGTATAAAACACCTCTAAACATTAAATCTGTTTTACGCATCAAATATAATCCAATACCCGTGGCTTATATTATTAGTTTTTAAAACGCTTTATCTACATTTTAATTGATAAACCACCGGACCACCCGAATTATAACCCAAAAGCCAGCTTATGGGTTAAAGGTGAGCCCAGTGATATAAGCGCAACGGAAGGACCGTCCCTGGCCGATGTGGGACTCCACAACATTAATCTTAAATTATTTTTATCATAATGTTCCTTTCACCAAAAGCGAAACGAAATCGAATATGTTTGGTTCAAATTTGAGTAGGCCAATGCAAAATCGAATTGAATCGAACCAAACTAAAACAAACCAACTCATTGCATATATGACTTAAAAATAATATTTTTTCACTATCTAAAAATTTATTTATGTTCCTAAATTTACAAAATCTAGTAAGAATCTGACTCTTTGAGCTATCATAAATCTTATTTTTGCTAACCAAAATAAGTAGGAGCAAATATCGAGTTATTATTTTTTGGATTCAAAAAAGTGTTCCCTTACAATTTTTTTAATTAAAAAATAAATAAATATGAAAATTGAATAAAATCGAATAGAAAAAGTTTGATTCGGGCCTAGGTTAGGAATATTTAGAAATCAAAACTTAACTTTCAAATTCAGTTTGGGTTTGGGTTTCCTAATTTCCATCTAGACTGAAACCAAAAACACTATTACTCGTGACCCTCATTTAGTTGAAAATCAACTCGGAGGCTCGATTCGTTAGGAAATAGGCTAATTACAGTCTCTTTATAAGGTCGGATTGTACACAGATTTTCTCGAAGGGCAAATTCCTTCTTTTATTGACAATTTGAACAACTTTTCTTTCCTATATATCTCCAACAATAAACTTTCATGTTACATTCCCCGGAAATAGGAATTCTCATCAATTTCGCCTAGGTCTATATGTACACAAAAAAATTTACAGGTCTAATCCCTTTCACTTTTAGAAAGTTGAGTAGTCTAATTGTCATGTATTTATTAAAAAATTAGTTATTGATTCCCATTCCCTTGGAAATAGGGACATTGAAATCTCCCAAGCCTCTCAGCCTTCTTACTGGCTCAATCTTTGCATCTTTGGGTGGTCTAACCTCCCTAAGAATTCTTCATCTCTACACTAATTAAATTTCAGGTCTTATTACAAAAGAACTAGGAAACTTTGAGTCCATAACCAACCTTGAATTGAGCGAGAATCAACTCAATGTTTCTATTCATAATTCCCTTAGCAAATTGAGCAACTTAGAAATTTTGTTCCTCCGTGAGATCGAACATGCTTTTCGGTCCAATCCCACATGAACTAGGAAACTTGAAACTAGTTGTCCTGGAAATAGATACAAAATAATTATTCGGCTATTTGCTGGCTGGACTAGATTTGCCCCAGTGGAAAGCTTAAAAATCTCACTTCATGTTAAAACTAAATCATTGGTCAAGTACCCAAAAGCATTAGAAACTGCCCAAGCTTATCTAGAGTCAGCATAAACGATATAAAGCCTATTGGAAATATATCTAATGTTTTTGGTGTATACCTAAAATTATAGTTCATGGATATAAGCCATAATGAATTTTATGAAGAGATTATGAATAATTAAAGTTGTTGTAAACAGATGACAAAATTGTTGATCGCGAAGAATAATCTCACAAGTAGTATACTAGCGGCATTTGGAAATTCTACTCAACTACGTGAACTTGGTCCTTCTTTAAATCATTTAGTTAGCGAGATTCCTAAAGAATTTGGAAAACTGAATTGTTTACTGAAGCTGGTTTTAACAACTTTGTGGCTATATACCTCAAGAATTCATATTACTGAACGAGTTGTATCTCGATTTGTTATCAAATAGTTTAAGTAGGCTCATATAATGAGTTATTGGGGATTGTTTGTATTTGATTTTTCTGGAACTTTAAGAATGAATTTGGCCAGGAAATTCTAATTCAAATGATGAAGTTAATCCATCTGTCATATTTTGATTTGAGCCAAAACTCCCTCGTAGGGATAATTCCATCTCAAAAGTTTGGAGAATTTGATTTATATTAACATATCCTACAATGAGTTAGAGGATCCGATACGAAACATGAAAGCATTTATGAATGCTTCCATAGATGAATTATGAGGAAATTAAGGTTTGTGTGGAAATGTTACATGATTACAACTCTTCAAAAATCCTTCAACGAGGTCTAACCATATATAATCTAAACAAGAGCCATAAAACTAGCTATTATAATCAGACACCCTCTTTTGGGCTTTTACTTATTGGTACGGTCATTGGGATCTTAAACACGTATGAGAAAATAAAAAGAAAAAAGAAGCCAAAAACATGGGTAAAGAATATGAAGGTCTCTTCTCGATCAATATTAACATTTAATGGAAGACAAACCTATGATAAAATCATAACATCCACATAAGATTTCGATGCCCAATATTGCATTGGTAAAGGAGGATTTGGAAGCATTTACAAAGCTCTACTCCTATCGAGTTGTGAAGAAGCTTCATTCGATATCAGGTATGGTTGATAGAAAAGGCTTTCTAAATGAGGTGACAACTTTGACTGAGATAAAACACTGAAATAAAGTGTAGTTTTATGCGTTTTGCTTACATGCTCGGCACCGTTTTTAATATATGAGTACCTTGAAAGAGGTAATTTGGCATCATATTGAGCAACGACAAAAAGGTAAATCTCATTAAGGGCATTGCTCATGCTTTGTCTTACATGCACTATGATTACGCCTTGCCAATTGTTCATCGAGACATATCTAGCAATAATGTTTTGCCTAATTCTGGATACATAGGTAATGTTTCTGATTTTAGTATAACCCAGTTTTTAAAGCCGGACTTATCGAATATGAGTACACTTGCAGGCCATATGGATATGTAGCACCGGTAATATATAATTTTCTTTTTGAATCTTAGTTACACCATATTGCATATGGGTATGTTGTACAATGTTGCACCAAGTACGGCACTAGGGGGTGTAGTACTTCGTTGGGATAAAACCTTTTTCACTGGCTTTTTTAAGGCTTTGTTTAAACATGAAAAATTATAATATATGAGCATTTACACTTAAATCATATTTTTGTTTATGTTGGTAGAATTTGTACATGCAATGAAGGTAACTAAAAAGTGCGATGTGTAGAGTTTTGGAATGTTAGCACTAAAAGTGATCAAAGGGAAGCATCTGTTGACTTAATCGATACTATATTATTAAAGAGATATACAATTGAAAGACATGGTGACCAATGCCTTTCGTTTCCCTCACTAGAAGTTGAGGAGGTAGTGGTATCTATTGTAACAGTGGCGAGAACCTGTTTACATACTAATCCACAATCAAGAATAACAGCGCATATTATTTCTCAGTTGTTATAAACTCGAACAACAAGCCTCTTAGAGATTCATGTTCAGAAATAGCATGGAGATAATTACGTATCTGTTAGCATACAGGAATTTGCTACTATTTTTATGTAGTATTACTCTTGCTAGAATATTTTTGCAGTTTAATCTTTAAACGAAATCTTATCCTCTTACGTATCCTTTTGTAACACCTATTTTCATAAATATGTAAAACTTATTGTTTCTTATCAGAAGAAAAAAAAAATCATAACAGTGGTGTAATTACTTCATCACTTTAATTCTTCATGATTAGTGTCAAAATATTAGGAGAAACAAACAAAACATGAACTGGTCCATACAATTACCAATAATAACACCACAGAAAGATACCCACAATGATAGAACAAATGGAGAAGCATAATCATTGAAGAGTGTCTAAGGGCTACAAAAAGAACCAATAAAGTAGTTACCGTTAAGTGTCTTATTCTTATTGAACAATTCATTATAAATATTCTTCCAAACTTTCTACAATCTATTCATAGGTCATAAACCCCTGGTTCCTCTAAACACTTTGTCATATATTTTCAAAAAGAAAATGTGTTTAAGTATTTCAACCTAGTTGTTCATATAAAAGGATATTCAAGAGAGTTAGATTTGTGAATGTTTTAAGTTAAAAAACATAGCAAGTATAGACATATGGTGTTACCACAAGAACATAGATTTGGCCATATGAACCATCTATTAAAAAGGGGTTCCAAAAATATTGATAAGTGAACATCATAGTATCCGAAGAAGAAATCATGTAATGAAGGGGCCCTCTTTGGTGAAGATGGTACTTCGAATGATATTAGATCTAAGATATTCTCTTGAAGAAGATGATATATATTAATGGCCCAATACTACCTAATAATTTAAACTTTTGGTGTAGATGGTTACTAACATACGCTTCTCTAGTTACATATTTTTACTTCATTTGGTCAATTAATTCACCAAACAAATTGTGGGCAATCTTCAATAATTTTTGTTATCTCTTATATTGTTGTATTCGATTAAAAATCAACTCAAACAACTAGAACTTCACTTAAACTATAACATTATGAACGCGCAATAAAAAAATGCTTCTTAGTAGTGGTATTGATTCGTTCATCACTTCCATTATTCATACATATTTATATTTTAATATATGAACATAAAAAAGCAAGTTATAAAAAGATTCAAAAGTGAAATTGTGAGGTTCTCATCTTGATTGACAAATACGAGCGAAAAAAAAGAAAGAAAAAGATTTGAGTGATAGATAAGAGGAAGTGTTATAAGAAAATCTATATTTTTTTATTTGTGTTAACCTTTGTTTTGTAGCGAAAAAAATAATATGTCAAACGAGGACGAAAAGCGTAACCCACCTTTTGACACTAAACTTTACATGAAGGATATATCTGATTTGCTCGATAAGAAGTTGGGTATTGTCCTAGAAGAGGTCGGGGAAATGAGTTTGAAATTGAAGCAAGTGCGTGTAAAAGTGGATAGGGTAGAAAGCACACAAATAGAACAATCCAGTTGATCCCAAAGAGCACAAAAGAGTTGTAGATCGCAGCCTAGGGAAAGGAGGGCTGAATTTGAAAATTATTACCGGGGTAGTCATGTTGATGAGGATAACAACATCAACGGATCATTGCCAATAGGAAGAATGGTGGTATGTTTAGTGGAGGTAGAAATCGGGAGGATGATAACATGAGCTGAATAAGAAATAAAAATCCCTTTCTTTCAAGGGAAGAATGATCCCGATGCCTATCTTGAGTGGTTAAAAAAGGTTGAGCTGGTGTTTGCATGTCACAATTATTTTAATTCGAAGACGATACTATTGGTAGCCATTGAATTCTCAGATTATGCTATCATTTGGGGTGGATCGCTTGTTATTAGAATGAAAGATGAGTGAAGAAAGTGTAAGGTCTTAAATGTATTGGCTTAATTCCTTCGACGAAAACATACTTTCAAATGTAATCGTTAGTGCATCATTGTGTATCTTGAAGATTACATTCATCCAAATAGCTTACGAAGATCTTGCAGTCGATTTTTGTTAATGGTAAGCTTGGTAAAAAGGTTTTGGTTCATATCTAGGTGGTGATTTAAATACCATGGACATTTGAGCTTCAAAATTGTGTTTTTCACCTTTTTAAAGGGTGGACCGGTACACAAATTGCTAATGTGTACCGGTCCGACCTTATATTGAAATTCCATGGGACTTTTCTCTGAAGGGTGGACCGGTACACATTTTATTTATGTGGACTGGTTCGGCGTTTAAAGGTGGACCGGTACACACATTGCTAATGTGTACCGGTCCGTCAAGGAATTTTGGGCGACGATTTTTTATTGCAAATTCGTATTTATTGGGTTATGTTTCCTAATTCAAAAAGGAAACCTAATCAATTTTCTCTTATAAATTAAACCCCTTGCCCAGAGTTCATTAACGCTCTTTTTCTAATCAATATACACACTTTTCAAGAGCTTTTTACATCATACTACCACCTAGGGTTTGAATATATCTTCATGCCAAATTGATTGTTCTTGTCCAAGAACAAATATCCTAAAGTGCGTGTGATTTGCAAACAGAGTTGAATAATAGTGTGATACCGTGGCGAGTAATTCGTTGTGAACCTGTTCGTGCCATTCAGATAGGAGGTCTATACGCGCAGAAGGTGAAGACTTTTGCAATCGGCTTGTGTGATTCAAATTTTTTAAGTCTGTGTAATTTGTGATTAATCGAGTCTGTAAACCTTTGTGCATATAGTGGATTGTTGAGGATTAGTCCTGCACTGCGGGGATACCTCGTTATATCTTGTCTTGATTATTTATGATTGATTGTTTATTATTCTTATGCATGCTAGGCAAGATTTAACAAATTTTCTAAATTAAAATCCATAGACTTTTACGGTTTATCTTTTGATTCGATTAAAATTGATTTTTGAGAATCCAACCGCCGAATAACAAACCTAGGGTTAATTTGTTTTAATTCGCTTCCGCACGCGCGGCCCGGCCTCTTATTTTTACAAAAAGTCCCATTGAGTCGTGGGAAAAAATGAAAAGAATAATAAAGAAGCGATTTGTGCCTGACCATTATTATCAGAAATTGTATCAAAAGTTGCAAGAGTTTACACAGAGCAGTTATAGTGTTGATGAATACTACAAAGAGATGGGGATTGCTATGATCCGGGTTGATGTAAAAGAAGATCAGGAAGCCACCATGGCAAGGTTCTTGAGTGGATTAAATCATGAGATAGCTAATGCGGTGGAGCTGCATCCATATATGGAGATTGATGATATGATACACATGGCGATAAACATTGAGCGTCAACTTAAGATGAGGGGTAGTACCAAGCCGAGCCAAAATTCATATAGATCTCATTAGAAGCAAAATCAATAGAAGAAAGACAAAAAGCCAACCGTGCCAAAGCCGAAGCTCAAGTAAAAACATGAAGCGAGCAGTGGTGGGAATCAAGCCAAAATAGCCCATACTATAACCTGCAACCGTGATATAGTTTGTTAGAAATGCCAAGAGAAAGGGCATATTGAAACTTAATGCCCGAACAAGCAAGTAATAACTCTCCGGGATAATAGAGAATATGAGATGAAAGAAGAAGATGATGAATATATGCCACGTTCAGAAGATATAGACGAGGATGAGAGCCCCATCCATAATGAGTTATTAGTTACAAGAATAGCCCTTAGCATGCGAGCAACAAAAGATAAAGTGCATCGTGAGAACATCTTTCACACTAGATACCTCGTACAAGGTAAAGTATCGCCATCCCATTCCACGCTTAGATGATATGCTTGATGAGTTGCATGGGTCTTATGTATTCTCTAAAATTGATTTGAAAAATGGCATCATCAAATTAGGATGAAAGAATGAGATGAATGGAAAATAACCTTTAAAACAAAATATGGTTTATATGAATGGTTAGTTATGCCTTTTGGTTTGACCAATGCACCTAGTACTTTCATAAGATTAATGAACCATGTTTTAAAATCTTTTATAGGCTGATTTATTGTAATCTATTTTGATGATATTCTAGTTTATAGCAAGAGTCTAAATGATCATGTCATGCACTTAAAATCAGTTTTAGATGTATTGTGAAAAGAGAAGTTGTGTGCTAACCTAAAGAAGTGCTTATTTTGCACAGATAAGCTTGTTTTCCTTGGTTTTGTTGTGAGTGCACAAGGTAATTGGGTTGATGAAGAGAAGGTAAAGGCTATTCAAGAATGGGTGAGTCCCACAAGTGTTGGACAAATGCGAAGCATCCAAGGACTTGTTAGTTTATACTGGCGGTTCGTGAAGGACTTTAGCACAATTGTGGCTCCATTAACTGAAGTGATCAAAAAGAATGTTGGGTTTATATGGGAAAAATAGTAGGATAAGGCATTCCAATTACTTAAATGCAAGCTAAGTAGCGCCCCCTTATTATTTTTACATAATTTATTTAAGGCTTTTGAAATAGAATGCGATGCTTTAGGAAGTGGGATTGGTGCTGTTCTTATGTAGGAAGGAAAACCAATTGCATACTTTAACGAGAAACTTGGTAGGGTGACCTTAAATTACTCTACATATGACAAGGAGTTGTATGCATTGGTTAAAGTGTTAAAGACGTGGAAGCACTATTTATGGCTAAAGAAGTTTGTGATTCACATGGATCATGAATCATTAAAGCACTTGAAGGGATAACAAAAGTTGAATAAGCGCCATGCTAAGTGGATGGAATTCGTTGAGACATTTTTATATGCAAGTACAATCAAGGTAAAGAAAATGTTGTAGTGAATGCATTATCATGCAGATATGCTTTAATTGTTACTTTAGATGCTAAATTGCTTAGAGTTGAATATATTAAGGAATTGTATGTTGATGATGCTGATTTTAGAGTTATATTTAATGTATGTGAGAAAATGGCGTTTAATAAGTACTTTAGGCATTATGAATTTCTAATGCGTGAAAATAAATTGTGTGTCTAAATGTGCATTGCGCAAATTGCTTGTTAAAGAAGCACATGGTAAGAGTCTAATGGGACACTTTGGTGCAGCTAAAACTTTAGGAGTATTGTAAGAATACTTCTTTTGGCCCCACATGAAAATGGATATTGAAAGAATTTGCGAAAGATATGTTACTTATATGAAAGCGAAGTCTAAGTTAAAACCCCATGGTTTATATACTCCATTGCTTATGCCTAGTGACTCTTAGGTTGATATTTCTATGAATTTTATGTTGGGTTTGCCTAGGACCAAGCATGGGAATGCTTCTATTTTTTTTGTGGTTGATAGATTTTCTAAAATGACTTATTTCATTTCTTGTCATAAAACTAATGATTCACCACAAAATTCTAATTTGTTTCTCAAAGAGGTTGTTAGATCTCATGGCATGCCTAGAACCATTATTTCTGATAGGGATGCAAAGTTCTTAAATAAATTTTGGAAGACTTTGTGGGAAAAATTAGGAACTAAATTGTTGTTTTTTACTATTTATCACCCACAGACTGATGGCCAAATAGAAGTAGCGAATAAGACTTTGTCTATTTTGTTACGTGCCATAATTAAGAAAAACTTAAAAGAATAGGAAGAATGTTTGCTACATGTTGAGTTTGCTTATAATAGATCTGTTCATTCTGCCACAGAAAAAATGCTGAATTTGTTAGACTAATCCATGAGAAAGCGAGGTAAAACATTGAGAAAATGGCCAGGCAATATAAGCAACAAGCCAACAAAGGAAGGAATAAATTGGTTTCCGAGCTAGGAGATTGGGTTTGGTTACACCTAAGGAAAGAACATTTTTCGGTTCAAAGGCATTCTAAGTTACTACTGAGAGGAGATGGACCATTTCAAGTATTGGAGCGTATTAATGACGAAGCCTACATACTTGACTTGTCAGGTGAGTATAATGTGAGTGCTACTTTTAATGTTGTTGATTTAAGCCCATTTAGTGCAGGTGACGATTTGAGGACAAATCATTTTCAAGAGAAAGGAAATGATGAGGGCAAGGATGGCACAAGCTCAAAGGCATGCAAAGATGCACATAGTGATCCAATAAGAGTTCTAAGAGGTCTAGTTACAAGATCTCAAATGAAGAAGTTTAATGAAGAAGTTAAGAGCAATAAGAGTTTGAGGTGTGTTGGAGCAAGCTGAGACATGGAGACCAACTGAAGGCATGGAGAATGAAGGCTTTAAAATGAAAATAGAGGCATTAGAGGATCATTCGGAATGTTAAATGATGGCAGCCACGAAGTTTCTATTTTTTATGTTTTTAACGTGTTTAATTTTCTTTTAGTGTTAGAGTTGCAATAGGAATGTTTATTTTTTGTTTCCTTATTATTTTAGGTTTATTTTACTCCTATTTAAAGGGGAGAACTCCACTTTTTTCGACAGTTCATTATTATTGATAAAATTCGAGTGTTTCACCTTTGAGTTCTTGAGAACTTGTTAAGCAATTTCGGATTTATTCCAATTCGTTATTGTTCTTGACTTATCAATTGATCATCCCCAATCAATTGTGGCGTTTTCGACTATACCAAAATTCACACCTCTATTATAGGTGTTGGGTTGCGGTTCTATATTCCATCCGTTCGTCCAATTCCAAAGTAATGCACCTCACCAATTTGATTGTTCTTAGTCTTCCAAGAAATGAATGAATTCTATGCAAGTATATATATATATATATATATATATATATACCTCTGCATAAATGTTAAATCTGAATCGGGCTCAAAGTTGGACCTCTCTCATAACATTGTATTAGAAAACATAATTCAACAATTTTACTTCCTTCGTAAAAGAAATAGACGGAGTCCAAACGTTATTTACACTCGAGATATGGATTGCCAATAGCCTATATATATATATATATATATATATTCTTGAGATGTAGAAAGCATCATTTTTGTTAGGTTTGTTTTCTGTTAACTAAACTGTATACTTCAAGTTATATATACGCCATAGACTAATGTACGTACCTTCACCTTCAACAGCGGTAACCTTATCCTATTATTACCAACTAAATTTCACAACTAAACTAAGGTTTAAAACCAGATGTCCTTTCTTAGGATAAAATAACTGGATTAATTTGCTAATTTTAATAGTTTCCCTCCTTCATTACACAACTGATCATGCCAGAAATTAGTCTCATATGCTGCTTTTCCAACTTGATAGTTGCTATTGGCTTCACTTTTTCTTTAATTGGTTACAAACATTTACTTTCTTTTCGTAACTTTTCTTTAACACCTGTTTGTTTTTCATTTTGGTTATAGTCTAGAATCATAGTGCCCAAACAATATATTAAACTTTTACCTGCTGTATTATTTTCTTCCTCCTTTTTTAATCGATTAGTACTTCTAGCATTTATGTTTTAGTTGTTTGACTGTAGTCGAGTATGACAATTAATATTCAATACAGCTATTATGCTATTAGAATTTGGAGCATCAAACTCAAAACAAGTTGCCAATGGGTACGTGGAGTACTAGCTCCTTATTCTTATATATTACTTTTGATTTTGAAATATATATAAGCTAGGTTAATAAATCTACAAGCACTACTGAGGGGACTTGAAAATAAGACTCATATGCATGGCATCGACATCAACTAATTAACTTTGTAATGCAATATAGTTTAATTTGAAGGATTTATAAATTGCTCTTTCACACAAGCTGCTGCTTCATTTTTCAGATTTGCTTTTCTTGATTTCTAATGTATTTTCTTCATTATTCTTTACCTTTAGGTTCCGTTTGATAGCAACATAGAAAATGAAAATAAAAATAACTAATTTAGGTGAGAAGATGGAAAATAAGTTGAGGGATGTAGTGAGATTAACTCTAGCTTTTTGCTTTTTTCCTTGACAAAATTTTCTTTGGATGATGGTGGAGAAAATTTTTCCACAAAATATTAAAGAATGATGGAGACATATACTCACAAAAATGAATATAAGATGGAGAGGATCTCACATATGCCTCAACTTATTTTCCATCTTCTCATCCAAATTAATTATTTTTATTTTCATTTTCCATATTGCTATCAAACGGAACCTTATTTTTTCTTCAATTCTACTAGAACAAGACGTATTTTTGAATCTATGTGAAGCAGTAACAAATATCGCTAGGTCGCATAATTTGTCCCTAGTTTCCTTTAGATCTGATCAAGATAAAGAGGAAATCATGGAACCTAAATGAAGAAATCAAAGGATTTCCCTTTTATAAATATTGTAATTGAGCTGTTAGTATCTAGGTAATTTATTATTATTTAGGCAGTTATTATTTTTGAATTCTTTCTTTATTGACTAAGGAGAGTTCTCATTTTCTTGTATTATTTATATCTGTATCAAATCAATGAAAAACACATAACAATATTTCTTCAATTCTCTTTCTCAATTTCTTTATGGTATCAGAGCACTAAGTTTCTTTTCCTGTTCCTTTTTCATTGGCAAACGGTAATAACCAAATTACCATTGCCAATGCTCAAGAACCCATAAAACCCCTCATCATGATCACCATTCATAACTCCATTAAACTTACCTCTATTAATTATCTCTCTCGGAAACTTCAGATGGAAGCCATCCTAATTGTCTATGATCTGCACAAATTTATCGATGGCTCATTTCGTGCTCCAATGGCCAAAATCACCATAAACAATGAAACAATAGAAAATCCAGAACACAACACATAGGTTTGCCAAAATAAACTTATCTTTGGGGTTCTAGTTGGCACCCTCTCTCTTCCTATTATTTCTCTCATCACCCAAATGCAAACGTCTCGTGAAGTATGGCTAGTTTTGGCCAACACTTATGCAAATAACCAAGGGCTCACAAACTATTTCAGATTATATGCAGGCCATAAAAACTTGTGCAAATGAACTTGCGGCACTTGGAAAAACACTTGACCATGAAGATCTCATTCAGAAAATTCTTGAGGGTCTCGATGATGAATATTAACCTATTATTGATGCTGTCAATGGCCGTGACACCCCAATCTCTTTTGATGAACTACATGAAAAACTTATCAACAAGGAATTGTCTCTTCGTCAAAATATCAGTTCATTACCTTTTCCAGCCTCTACTAATCCAACCAATTCCAGATCCGCTATAGGCCAAAACAATAACTACTTTACACCATCCTCCTTGTCGTCATCCTCCCCCAGGCCTTTTGCAAGTCAACCGAAAACCAACTAGGAATGTCGTCCTCCTTCTTGACCATTCATTGGCCGCTACCAGTGGTGTAATACTCGGGGACACAAGGTCTCTAAATGTCTAATATTTCATCAACAACAACCAAATCTACAACCACCTCCTTGTTCTGGTAATCAATGGCAACCCCGCCCATCAACTCCCTGGCAACCTCGAGCTCATGTTGCAACTACAGTCCCCACTACCACTCTGAATTGGCTATTTGATAGTGGAGCTTCTCACCATGTTACTTTTGATTTAAACAACTTTCCTTTCACACACCCTATGATGGCACATATGACATTGTGATTGGAAATGAAACGGGTCTTCCTATTTCTTGTATCGGTTTTACATCTTTATTTCCTCCTTTTCATTCCTTTTCATTATCTAATGTTCTTTGTGTACCTACAATGAAAAAAGATCTTATTTATATTTCACAATTTTGTTCTTTTAATAACACTTTTATTGAATTCACATCCAATTCTTTTTTGTGAAGGATTTACGAACGGGGGCAATCCTTTTGCAGGGTTGGACTAAGGATGGTGTGTATGAATGGCCAACAACTTCCTCCTCCCAGTCTTCTCCATTAATCGCCTTTTATAGTGTCAAGACCACACTGATTGAGTGGCATCATAAGCTAGGACATCCGTCATATTCTATTTGCAAGCATATTTTATCATCTTTTAAGCTTGAGCATATTCAACCTTTTGATGCAAATTTTAATTGTAATTCGTGTCAATGTAATAAAAGTCATAAATTGCCTTTTTCAATTTCCACTTTCACCACCTTATCTCCTTTTGAAGTTATCTTTTCCGATGTATGGACATCTCCCCTTTACTTTATTGATGACTTCAAGTATTATGTTATTTTTGTTGACCATTTCACAAAATATATATGGTTCCATCCTCTAAAAAAATCTCATATGTACGATGTCTTTGTTAGTTTTAAATCCCTTGTTGAAAATCATTTCCAATGCAAAATACTCACACTCTATTCTAATAATGGGGGGGGAGTATTAAGCACTTTCTACTTTTTTAGCCACTAATGGAGTGTCATATCTTACCTCTCCTCCTCACACACCAGAACATAATGGGTACTCTGAGCGTCGTCATCGTCATATAGTTGAAACGGGTCTATCTCTTTTTTCCCATGCCTCTATGCCTTTGTCGCACTGGTCGTTTGCCTTCTCCACTGCTGTTTACCTTATAAATCGTCTTCTGACCCCCATTCTCGACATTTTCTCCCCATATAATAAACTCTTTGGTACTCCAACTAACTATTCCAAACTTCGTAGTTTCGGTTGCCTGTGTTATCCATGGCTTTGACCGTACTTTTCTCACAAAGTTGCCCTACGCCCTTCCTCGTGTGTATTCTTAGGCTACTCTTCCACTCAAAGTGCTTATCTATGTCTAGATCCTTACTCTTTTCGTGTCTATACTTCCTATCATGTCAAATTCGTAGAGCCTAACTTACCCTTTGCCCCACTTTCCACAAATTCCGATCGTCCATCTTCAAAAACATTATCTTAATG
The DNA here is from genome assembly GCA_021464415.1 of Lonicera japonica. NCBI lineage: Eukaryota > Viridiplantae > Streptophyta > Magnoliopsida > Dipsacales > Caprifoliaceae > Lonicera > Lonicera japonica. Next base: position 99,579,811 of record CM038463.1, on the reverse strand, counting down.
GTGTCCCATACCTCTTGCAGTCATCATCACATCATCCTCATCTAGTGGTTCTGCACCCCTTACGATAACTACCTCACAATACCCTAGTTTCGCCTCAAACCCTCCCAACCAGCTTACCACCTCGACTGAACCAAACAACCAGAGCTGCAGCAATGCGACTCTATCCCCTATCTCAGCTACCTCAGCACCCCACAATGGAAACATCGAGTCTCTATCCACTAGCTCTACTACGACCCCTCAACCTAGCCCACCCCATCTACACCTTCACATCACTTCTGCTCCTGCCACCCAACCATCCACGCACCACTCCTCCTCGCCACCAACCCCTCCTCGAGTCATAGTTACTCAATCCAAACATGATATTCACAAGCCTATTGAAAAGCTTAACCTCACGGCCCAGCTCACTACCCCAGATAGCCTTGACCCACAACTGTGACTCAAGCTCTTAAAGATCCCAAATGGTGTAAGGCTATGTCTGATGAGTATAATGCTCTTGTTCGAAATGGATCCTGGGAATTGGTCCCTTTTGATCCCAAACAAAATTTAGTTGGTTGCAAATAGATCTTTCGTATTAAGGATTTACCTAATGAAAATGTTGACAGGTATAAGGCTCGTTTAAGTTGCTAAAGGGTTTCACCAGCGCCCTGGAGTTGATTTTCATGATACATTTAGTCCAGTTGTTAAGCCCACAACCCTTCGCCTTGTTCTTAGTCTTGCCGTCAGTAGTGGTTGGTCTTTTCGCCAACTTGATGTTAATAATACATTTCTTTAAGGCACTCTTACTGAAGATGTTTTCATGGCACAACCACAAGGCTTCGTCGATCAAGACCATCCTCACCATATATGCAAACTTCGAAAGGCTATTTATGGTCTCAAACAAGCTCCCCGTGCTTGGTATCATGAGTTACACCAGTTCTTTGTCACCTCTAGCTTTACCAACTCTCATACAGACACTTCTCTCTTTATCTTCAACACTCGGGGTACAATAATCTACCTTCTTATTTATGTTGATGATATAATTATCAAAGGAAATAATCTTAAGGATCTTGGCTCCTTAGCGTATTTTTTTGAGTTGAAGTGTCTCCCCACACCGACGGTCTCTTTCTCTATCAACATCGATATATTATTGATTTCCTCACTTGAGCTCGCATGACTGAAGCAAAGCCTATAGCCATGCCTATTGCCACTAGTCCACCCTTCGCGCTTCATTCTGGCACTATGTTACCTGATCCATTTGGATTTCGAACCATTGTAGGTAGTCTCCAATACCTCTCACTGACTCGCCCGAATATTGCCTACGGTAAATAAACTGTCTCAATTTATACACCAACCTACGAGCGAACACTGAAATGCCGTTAAACGGCTGCTGTGCTATATGTGTAGGACTATTAACCATGGTATTACTCTTCATCGGTGCTCTACCTTGGCTCTCCATTCATTTTCAAATGCTGATTGGGCAGGCAACAAAGATGAATTCACTTCCACTAGTGATTATCTTGTTTACCTTGGTTGTAATCCTATTTTTTGGAGTTCCAAAAAGCAACGAACTATTGCCCGCTCTTTGACAGAAACCGAGTATCGCTCTGTTGCAGCTACTGTTGCTGAACTTCGTTGGATCTGTTCACTTCTCACTGAACTTGTTGTTATTCTTCCTCAACAACCTATGATCTATTGTGACAATGTTGGTGCCACCAACTTATGCTCTAATCCTGTCTTCCATTCCCGCATGAAACATGTTGCTTTAGAGTACCACTTCATACGAGAACAAGTTCAGAATGGTTTGCTTCATATGTTGCCACTACAAGAAAAAAGGTTTTATATGTCATTTTTTAAGTGACATTTATCGTTATTTATGTCATTTTTTACGACTAACAAAGCGACATAATTGAGGATGTCATATATGTTCATAAAACTGACATAAATGTAGTCTTAAGTATGACGGTCCTATACAAAAGCGTCATATTTTTAAAGAATTTATTATATTATATATCATAGGTTTTACATAAAGAAAAAAATATATTTTATTATTTCTTATTTTTCTTCTTCTTTGTTTTTCTTTTCTCCTTTTTTAAATTGAATAATTGATAATCTATTTTGTAAGTGTTGTGAACGGGATTCGAACCCTGGTGTCCAATGTGGTAACACTGGTATTCTACCAGTTAGGCTAAGATGTGAATGTGATATAATTCCTTCTTTAAAATATAACATGTACCATTATGTTATATAATTTAATAAATATGCCTCTGCCATTATATGGAACATATAAAACCAAACCTTTATATTCTCAATATCTATAAATGAATTAATCTCATATCTAGTAAAAAAAAATCAATCTCATTTCTACAAAAAGCACTCAAAATCACCAACCTAAGTATAATATTACATATCTTTGCGGAGATTAAGTATCTTTTAATAATGTTAATTAATTATGTGTTGTATTTAGGGCTTTTGGTTTTATATTAATGTTTTAGGAAATTTCTAAAATGTTTAGGATTTCAAAAGGTTGCACACATATTTTATATTTGGCATAGAATTAAAAATGAGTTTTGTTATGTCGCTTTTTTGAATGACCATCATATATTGTCATAAGAAAATAAGTCTCCTTAAAAATCAACATAGTTAATCCGTATTAATGTCAGTTACCGTAAAAATGATATAATAATTATAAACTTTTAATAAGCGTCATAAGGCGTGTGAATTATAATGAACTTATTATGTCATTTTACTTAATAATTGTCATAAATAAATATGTCACTTAGAAACTGACATAATTGTTCATTATTTATGTCGCTTTCAATTGAACTGACACAATAACTATAAACTCGCCGATACTCTCACCAAACCACTTCCGCGTCATCAATTTCAGTTTCTCAGAACCAAGATCGGACTTTCACCTCGGTCGTCCATCTTGCGGGGGCATGATAAAGATAAAGAGGAAATCATGGAACCTAAATGAAGAAATCAAAGGATTTCCCTTTTTATAAATAGTGTAATTGAGCAGTTAATATCTAGGTGATTTATTATTATTTAGGCAGTTATTATTTTTGAATTGTTTCCTTATTGATTAAGGAGAGTTCTCATTTTCTTGTATTATTTATGTCTGTATCAAATCAATGAAAAACATACAGCAATATTTCTTTAATTCTCTCTCTCAATTTCTTTATTCCTTTGGGTTTCCTATATATGCATGAAAGAGTAATCATTCCAAATGTATTTTGATGTTATAAAAGGTGCTATTTTTCATATATGGGGATTATATCCTTTGATTCATGTTTTAACATCGAACTTAAACTTGTCCCCTAACTTGATATTCCATAGACTTCGCCCCCTACATGATGAGTTATCTCCTGCTAAATGTCAAAGTTAAACAAGAAATCTTAACTTATGATAGAAAGCATGCCTAAAAGACTAGTTATTTTAAGTCCCAAGATTTAGAAGAAAAAATTTAGTCCTGAAATCTTTAATACGTACATTTAATAATGGAAATGAACAAAATTACGCATAGAAACTAATGTTTTTCAAACGGTGTTTAATTTATTGTGTTTGTTGTGATTGTGTAGCAGTAATAATAAGTATTTAAATTGATTTCCAAATTCAAACATAAGCTAATAATTGGAAGTACATCAACTTTAGGTAAAATAATAAATTTAATCGGGGGTAAAACTAAAATATTAAAAGATATATTTAATGTGTTTATCTAATTTATTTTGCGCTATATATACATTTAGAAAAAAAGGAGTGTATTAAAGTAGAAAGACATTTTGGATTGAAAGCAAAAGGCCCCTAATTTTGTTACACAAGTTACTTCGATAGGAAGTTATGAATGCTTTAGAATCAGCATTTTCTTGATAAAAATTTTTTAAACTATACACATAAATACTATAATAATTTTTTTGAGACCACATAAATACACATATAACAATCTTATGCGATGTGTGCCTAAAATAATACATCCACTTAAAAATCTAACCAAACTAACTCCGTTTCAAAAAGAATATCACTCTAAAAACCCGAACCCCACCCTTCCTTATCCTTCCCATTATATTAAGATTGCGTCCTTGAAATTCCGTCATTGAAATAAATCTGGCCAAAGACCTTGACTCGAAAGATGCGATAATTAAGGCTGTTTGCCTTTATTTTCAACTTTATGTGAAGCCAAAATTCAACTTTATATGAAGCCAAAAACTTGAATTGTGACAGTGATGGTCAAATCCAATTGTTCTACCCTTTACTTTCCATTTGTTTGGAATATTCAATATTGGTTGCTGCATGGCATGTAAAAACTGAAAATAAATTCAATACACACGTTCACTTTTACTGATGATATAACAAAACCATACTCTGTTCATGATAATACAAATTTAATTTTACACTAACATACTTTTTTTTTTTTGCACAATTATATTTACCTTTGTCGGACCAATTTTTAGTGATGAAAAAATTCATTCCATAAATTGTTCTGCAAAGTGTATTCATTGTACTTTATAAAATAATCTTGTAGAATCACATGATTAGGTTGGTAATAAGTATCTTTATTTGAATAGAGATGTAATTGATTCGAGACTTTTCACTCTCTCCCTTAACTTAAATGTTGGGTCTATTTAATATTGCATTGCTTTTGTAAAAATTAAAATAATTAAATAATAAAAAATATGTCCCGCTAGCTTGGTAATAATAATAACAAATTTGTAAATAATAAAACTGTTTTTTCACACGTAACATCGATCATCATTTTTAAATAAAGTGGCAAACAGATCAACCAACAACTTGCGAAAGCATTAGTACCCTTGTTAAACAAATTTCTATGTGAGTTTTCTTGTACATAGTAATAGTAAGAAAACTTTATAAAATTATATCTATCCCAAATTAAGTATATCAAAAAATTGCACATAAAAAAGATATTATGATTTCTAAGTGCTTTTGTTTTCATTTCTTGTGGCCGAAAACTTTGGAAACAAATCTATAAAGACGCGAAGACCTCGACTGTTGGCCTTCAAACAGAAGCTAATAATTGGGAGTACATCAATTTTAGGTAAAATAATAAATTTAATCCGCGGTAAAACTAAAATATTAAAAAATATATTTAATGTGTTTATCTAATTTATTTTAGGCTATATACATTTAGAAAAAAAGGAGTGGATTAAAGTAGAAAGTGATTTTGGATTAAAAGCAAAAGGCCCCTAATTTTATTACACTAGTTACTTCGATAGAAGCCATGAATGTTTTAGAATCAGCATTTTCTTGATAAATTTTTTTAAGACTATACACATAAATATTATAATAATTTTTTTGAGACAACACATATAATAGTCTTGTGTGATGTGTGCCTAAAATAATACATCCACTTAAAAATCTAACCAACCCAACTCCGTTTCAAAAAAAAATATCACTCTAAAAACCCGAACCCGAACCCGAACCCCACCCTTCCTTATCCTTCACATTATATTAAGATTGCGTCCTTGAAATTCCGTCATTGAAATAAATCTGGCCAAAGACCTTGACTCGAAAGTTGCGAGAATTAAGGCTGTTTGCCTTTATTTTCAACTTTATATGAAGCCAAAAACTTGAATTGTGACAGTGATGGTCAAATCCAATTGTTCTACCCTTTACTTTCCATTTGTCTGGAATATTCAATATTGGTTGGTGGCATGTAAAAATTTAAATAAATTCAATACACACGTTCACTTTTACTGATGATATAACAAAACCATACTCTGTTCATGATAATACAAATTTAATTTTACACTAATGTACTTTTTTTTCACAGTTATATTTACCTCTGTCGGACCAATTTTTAGTGATGAAAAAATTTATTCCATAAACTATTCTGCAAAGTGTATTCATTGTACTTTAGAAAATAGTCTTGTAGAACCACAGGATTATGTTGGTAATAAGTATCTTTATTTGAATAGAGATGTAACTGGTTGGAGACTTTCACCTCTCCTCTCTTAACTTGAATGTTGGGTCTATTTAATATTGCATTGCTTTTGTAAAAATTATAAGAATTAAATAATATAAAATATGTCCTGCTAGTTTTGGTAATAATAATAACAAATTTGTAAATAATAAAACTGTTTTTTCACACGTAACATCGATCATCATTTTTAAATAAAGTGGCAAACAGATCAACCAACAACTTGCGAAAGCATTAGTACTCTTGTTAAACAAATTTCTATGTGAGTTTTCTTGTACATAGTAATAGTAAGAAAACTTTGTAAAATTATCTCTATCCCAAATTAAGTATATGAAAAAATCGCACATAAAAAAGATATTATGATTTCTAAGTGCTTTTGTTTTCATTTATTGTGGCTGAAAACTTTGGAAACAAATCTGTAAAGACGCGAAGTCCGCGACTTTAGATTGTAAATCGCTCAACTCTTTGGCCTTCATTTTTCCACTGAAATGGGTCCCAAAACATTGACTTGGAAAGTGACTCATCTTAAAGTCTAGAGGTATCTTTCATTAGCTTTCCTTTCAGTGGCCTATTATGCAACCCAAAAGCAAGACTTTTTCTCGTCTTTACTCTCATCAATTGCTCCTCTCTCCTAAAGCAATCTATAAAACTCCTTTAAACCTTATATATTTTCTACACATCAAATACAAAATCCAGAACCATGGCATCCATTACCAAGGCTATGATCTTCATTTTACTCTCACTTCTTTTTGTCATAACGTTCCTTTCACCAAATGTTGCTTCTAATTCTTCTCGAAAAGAAGCAATGGCTCTCCTTCAATGGAAATCAAGCCTTTTCAGCCAAAACAAGCCCATGCAAACTTCATGGACTCTTCCACCTGATAATGCCACCAAATCTTCTCCACAGTCCAAAACTATCCTAAGCCCATGTTCTTGGCACGGAGTTTCTTGCATAGAAGGGAGCGTAATCCGATTAAACCTTTCAATGATAGGTTTAAAAGGTACGCTTTACAACTTTTCCTTCTCGTCCTTCCCAAATCTCACGTACATTGATCTTGGCCTCAATGAACTCAACGGTACCATTCCACCGGAGATTGGTACACTATCAAAACTCAAGTATCTTGATTTGTCGTTCAATTTTTTTTCGGGTATCATCCCAACAGAGATTTGTTTTTTGAGGAATCTCGAGACCCTTCATTTGGGTGATAATCAACTCACAGGCCCGATTCCTCGAGAGATAGGCCAACTAAATTCTCTCTCCGAGCTTGCATTGTCCAAAAACTTTCTTGAAGGACCTATTCCTTCTTCTATGGGCAATTTGAGAAACCTGAGTTTTTTATATCTCTACGAGAATAAACTTTTAGGTTCTATTCCACCGGAAATGGGAAATCTTGTCAACCTCCTCGAGGTCTGTATGGACTCCAACAATCTCACCGGTCAAATCCCTTCCACTTTTGGAAAGTTGAGTAATCTAACTGTGTTGTATTTGTTCAAAAACCAGTTATTGGGTCCCATTCCCCCAGAAATAGGAACATTGAACTCTCTCGAGTATCTCAGCATTCACACAAACAATCTTACTAGCTCAATCCCTCCGTCTTTGGGCAGTCTATCCTCCCTAAGTCTTCTCCATCTCCACACTAATAAACTGTCAGGTCCCATTCCAGAAGAACTGGGAAATTTGGAGTTCATAACCCGCTTCGACTTGAGCCAGAATCGACTTAGTGGTTCAATTCCTACTTCCCTTGGCAAGTTGAAAAACCTGGAAATTTTGTTCCTTCGCAAGAATAACCTTTCAGGTCGCATCCCACAAGAACTAGGAAACTTGAAACTAGTAGTCCTACAAATAGACGAAAATCAATTATCCGGCTCCTTGCCGGACCAGATTTGTCACAGTGGAAAGCTTGTAAATCTCACTGTAAATAACAACCAACTCACGGGTCACATACCCAAAAGCTTTAGAAACTGCCCAAGTTTATTTAGAGTCCGCTTCGACGGTAACAAGCTCACGGGAAATATATCTGAAGCTTTTGGTGTATACCCAAAATTACAGTTCATGGATATAAGCAATAATGAATTTTACGGGGAGATTTCGGATAATTGGAGTAGATGCAAACAGTTAACAAAGCTGGCAATCACAAAGAACAATCTCACTGGTAGTATACCAGTGGCGCTTGGAAATGCTACTCAACTACGTGAACTTTATCTTTCTTCAAATCATTTAGTTGGTGAGATTCCAAAGGAATTTGGGAAACTGAAGTATTTATTGAAGTTGTTTTTGAGCGATAACCAACTTTCTGGCTCTGTACCTCGAGAACTCGGGTCACTAAAGGAGTTGTTATATCTTGATCTATCAGCGAATAGATTAAGTGGGCCTATACCAGGAGTTCTTGGGGATTGTTTGCATCTGATACATTTGAATTTAAGCAGGAATGAATTTGGCGGGGAAATTCCAATTCAGATCACAAAGTTAGTACAACTGTCGGAGCTCGATTTGAGCCGTAACTCGCTCTCAGGAGTAATTCCATCTCAATTTGGAATTTTGGATGGTAATTTGGTGCATATTGACATATCCTACAATGAGTTGGAGGGTCCATTACCGAACAATAAAGCATTTACGGATGCTTCTATAGAAGAATTACGTGGAAACCGAGGTTTGTGTGGCAATGTGACAGGCTTACAGCCCTGTGAAAATCCTATAAAGGGGTCTAAGCATAATCAGAATAAAAGCAACAAACTTACTCTTATAATCGGACTCCCTCTTTTGGGGGCACTTTTACTTCTCGTTGCATTCATTGGGCTTTTAATTACATATGAGCGAAGAAAGCGAAAAATGGAAGCTAAAAACGCAAGTGAAGAAGATGAAGATTTATTCTTAATGCCAGCGTATGATGGAAGAGTAGTGTATGATGAAATTGTAACATCTACAAAAGATTTCGACATCCAATATTGCATTGGAAAGGGAGGATCTGGAAGCGTTTACAAAGCTCTATTGCCTTCGGGTAATATTGTAGCTGTGAAGAAGCTTCATTTGATATCGGATATGATTGATCGAAAAAGCTTTGTAAACGAGGTAAGAGCTTTGACTGAGATAAAGCACCAAAATATTGTGAAGCTTTATGGGTTTTGCTCACATGCTCAGCGCTCGTTTTTAATATATGAGTACCTTGAAAGAGGTAGCTTAACGTCAATATTGAGCAACGACAGAGAGGCTAAGGAGTTGGATTGGACCAAAAGGATAAATCTCATTAAGGGAGTGGCTCATGCTTTATGCTATATGCACCATGATTGTGCAACGCCAATTGTTCATCGAGACATATCGAGCAAGAACATATTGCTTGATTCTAGGTACGAGGCTAATGTTTCGGATTTCGGGACTGCTAAGTTTTTAAAGCCGGACTCGTCCAATTGGAGCGCGCTTGCAGGCACATGTGGATATGTTGCACCAGGTAATAGACTATATACTTTTTCTCTTTAAGCGAAGTACCAGTTTGCTTAATTCGTTGCTTTGCAAATTGGGTGCGCCAACTCACACGGGGTGCGTTCACAAACCAAAACACCCACCCTAACGACCATCTATTTTTGACTTATACATACAGATGAAGAGACTTGTAAATCCTTATATGCACTAACATATATGATTACATATATTTCACGAAACAAGGATTTTATGATAGCGCATATACATATCTGCATAGCATAGCAAAGATGATAAATACAAACCAATATAGCGTTCCAACTAAGCCTACCCTAATCGGACATACCCAGTTCCCATACTTGTACCTCGTAATAAAGATTCCTATGAATTAGCTTATGTTGTTCAGGACGCATTTAGCTTACATGAGATAACTTTTCACCAGGTTGAGTTGTATTTACTTAGGATTAAATTTCTTGCACCGCCCTTCTAAGACTTTGTTCACAAAATGTAAATTATAGTTGGTGCATTATTCAAAATTTTATTTCTTATGTTGGCAGAGTTTGCTTACACGATGAACGTAACTGAGAAGTGCGACGTGTATAGTTTTGGAGTGTTGGCACTAGAAGTGATCAAAGGGAAGCATCCCGGTGACTTGATTAATACTATATTATCTTCACCAACCGAGAAGATACATCTGAATGATGTGGTGGACCAACGACTCCCATTTTCCTCGTTCGGAATTGAGGAAGTAGTGGTATCTATCATAATAATGGCGAAAGCATGTCTACATGCCAATCCACAATCAAGGCCAACAATGTATATTGTTTCTCAGTTTTTATCAACTCGAACAACAGGCCTCTCAGAGAGTCTTGTTGACCAATAATGAGGAAATAGTTATGCATCCGTTAGTATACGAGCATTTTATGGAATGTTTACATTGTATTATTCTTGTTTACATTATCTTTGTAGTGTAATCTTTGAGGAAATCTTGTCCTCTTACCTATCCGCGTGTAACACTTAATTTAATTAATATATATATATAAGTTCTTGTTTCTTATCCAAAAAAAAAAACTTAGCAGTGGTATTGATCAGTTCATCACTTCTACTCTTCATCTAGATTATATTTTAATATATGAACAAAAACAAGCAAAATATGAACTGGACAGTTACCAATAACAACGTAGTAGCGGCAATCGATAGCCACGAGGACCAAACAAAGTGAGAAGCAAAAGTCTTGAAGAGTATCTGAGGGCTGTAAAAGAGAAAGAAAAAAATAATCAAGAAAGTTGTTATAAATAAGTGTCTTACTATAATAGTGTGGTCTTTCTAATCAATGTGAGTAATACACCCTCTGAGAGAGAAGATATTTTGTTTTCCAAGTTGGACAATTTTCCAGTGGAACAGGGATTCTATTTGTACTTCACAGGTCCCTGATGTTTTTTGTAAAGCAGTGGGGTGTTGGTTCCTAATATTTATCATACTTCAGGTTATAATTTTCAAACAGGAAACAACTATTAGCATTTCAGGACGGTGCAAGTGGATATGAGTGTGTCACTCTATAAGGAGAATGAACAGAATAAGATCCAACCATTTTAGTGTGTTTTTTTTTCTTTTTTTCATTCCTATAAAATTAAACGAGAAAAACATATTCTATAAGAAGCGAAGACCTTGAATTTTAGACTGTAAAATGCTAAGTCCTTGGTTTTATTTTTTAACTCAAATGGGGGTCCAAACACTTTAATTTGGAAACGGACTGAAGGTAGAGGAATCTTACCCTAATTTTCCTTTCAGTGTGCTAGTAATTTACTCAAAAGGAATACTTTCCAATGTATTTACTCCCAATTGCCCCTAAATGTGTATAAAACCCCTCCAAACATTATATATGTTTTACACATCAAATATAATCCAATAACCATGGGTTCAATTAGTTTTCAAAATGCTTTGATCTACATTTTACTTTTAAATCCTTTTTATCATAATGTTCCTTTCACCAAACCGGAAACGAAATCGAATATGTTTGGTTCGAGTTTAAGTAGGCCAATGCAAAACCGAATCGAATCAAATCGAACTAACCAAACCAAATCATTGAATATATGATTCAAAAATAATATTTCTTCACTATCTAAAAATTTATCTATGTTCCTAAATTTACAAAGTCTAGTAAGAATCTGACTCTTTGAGCTATCATAAATATTAAAGCTATATTATAAATGTAAGAGTTAATATTTTTGCTAACCAGAATAAGGAGGAGCAAATATCGAGTTATTATTATTTTTTGGACTCAAATAAGTCTTGCTTACAATTTATTCAATTAAAAAATAAATAAATACAAAAACCGAATAAAATCGAATTGAAAAAGTTTGATTCGAGCCTGGGTTAGGAATATTAAGAAGTGATCAAAGGAAAGCATCCGGTGACTTGATCGATACTATATTACTAAAGAGATATACAGTTGAAAGACATGGTGACCAACGCTTTTCATTTCCCTCACTAGAAGTTGAGGAGGTAGTGGTATCTATTGTAATAGTGGCGAGAACGTGTTTACATACTAATCCACAATCAAGGATAACAATGCATATTATTTCTCAGTTGTTATAAACTCGAACAACAAGCCTTTTGGAGATTCATGTTGAGAAATAGCATGGAGATAATTACGTATCCTTTAGTATATGAGAATTTGGTGCTATTTTTATGTAGTATTACTTTGTTATAATATCTTTGCAGTTTAATCTTTTAACAAAATCTTGTCCTCTTACCTATCCTTGTGTAACACCTATTTTCATTAATATGTAGAACTTCCTGTTTCTTATCAAAAGAAAAATAAAATCATAGCAATGGTGCTATTAGTTCATCACTTCGATTTTTCATGAATAGTGTTAAAATATTAAGAGAAATAAACAAAACATGAATCGGTCCATACAATTACCAATAACAACACTGCATAGAGATAGCCACAAGGAGATGTTAGATTATTTATTTGGACTAGCATAATTAGCATTATTTATTTGATACTCATATTAATTTATATGCCATATATTATAGTATAATAATGTGGGTAGGCTTTCTTTTGTGTGGGCTCATTATAATGGGGTAGATGGGCCTATTTATTTTTAATATAAGGAGATGCCCCTTTTTCTTTTCATTATGTGGTGTAATTGTCCCATTGAGATTGCACTAAGGGTGGGACCAGTTCGGTTCTTAATAATTTTATGAAGAACCGTTTGAAGAACAGTTAATATTATAACGGTTCGGTTCCAACTATATTTTAGTGAAGAACCGTTTAAGAACCGAACCGGCTATAACGGTTCGGTTCCTCGAGGTTATTGGCTAACCGTTAACCAAAAAAAAATCCGTTATTAAAAATTAACCGCAAAACTTAAATTATCCGAATAATAATTAGGAACCAATATCTATTTAAGAACCGTTTATAAACAGGTTCTTCAGTGAGGAACCGTTAACAATTTGACTGAATTTTGAAACTATCCCAGTAGCTACTGATATTAATCTTCCTGTCTACTGCAAGAATAATAATTGCAAAGAATCACGCTTATAGTGACATAAATACTAAACTACTAATAATTAAAAAAATATATATATGAATTACACAATCTCTGATATTAAAAGAAAAACACAATAATTCAAGTGCAGACATCATCTCAAGCTCAATGAAAAATTATGGGTACAGAAAATAAGAAAATGAAACCTTAGTAGTACTCATTTGGAAGTAACCCAAACAGAGCCATGTTTATAATTAATCAGTTTAGTCGTAATTAATAATTAGATCAGATGGAGAAAAAGGAAAAGGAAAGTAACTCTTCCATCATACCAAAGCAACAAGTAATCCCAAAATTTAGGGGAACCCGGAACATAAGGCAGATTCAAAAAAAAAAATAAACAATGGAAGCTCGAAAATGGAGATAGATAGTGATACATTGATACAAGATGAGAGAGCAGTGACGGAGATAAATAGAGAGAGAGCAGCGACGGTCGACGGAGATAAATAGAGATAGATAGAGAGGCGGAGATAGATAAAGAGAGATAGAGAGACGAGTACCTGTGACGGGATTGGGGCTGAGAAGTCGCCGGTGGTGAGACGGGTACATGGGAATGGGGCTGAGACGGGGATGAGACAGAGAAGTCGACAGCGGCTGAGAGTTGGGGCTAGGGTTTTTTTCGGGCAAAAGAAAAGAAAGTGGAGACTGAGCCACTGAGGCCTTGTCCTCCTGAGGGGATTGCTTTATTTGCTTTGTAAGATTTCTTTTATTATTATCAATTAAGTATATATTATATTATATAATAATTATATATATATATATATGTAAAATTATAAATTGAGATAATGGTTCCTTAACGGTTCTTACGAATACAAAATATGAAGAACCAAGAACCGAACCGAACCGATAATTCTTCAATAAGAACCGAACCGTTAAAACTAGTAACATATTTTCAAGAACCGAACTGAACCGGCTTTTATCGGTTCGGTTCTTATTGGTTCTCCGGTTCCTGGTTTTTTTTCCCACCCCTAGATTGCACAAACCCTAAGGCCTCGTTTGATTCGGGTATTAAAAAGTGGGATGGGATTATTAATACCACTTTTTTTATAATACTTTGTTTGATTCGCACAAATATGCTGGGATTACTAATACCGGTACTAACTTAATACCACTCTTTGTGCTATAATTTAATACCAGGGGGAGGTGGTATTGTTTATCCAGAATTAATAAAAATGAATCATATATTTTCAAGAATGCCACTACTACTACTATATTATTATTATTTTAAAAAAAATTATTTTTTTTTTTACAATTTTTGTTTTAAAAAAATTATTTTTTTTTTTTACAATTTTTGTTTTAAAAAAAAAAAAATTTAATTTTTTTTTTTTTTTAAAAAATTGTTAGTCCAAAATATAATTCCGTATACAAGTTACATAACCAAACATGGTATTAATATTAGCATGAGATATCCCAGTATTAATACTACATGAATCAAACAGGGTATTGGTATTAAATTAATACCATAATTAATAGTCCAGTACTATTAATACTGGTATTATTAATCCCACTGATCCTAATACCTGAATTAAACGAGGCCTAAGAGTATAGTGTTATAGAGATAATTTCTCTCCTCAATAGCAGATCAAAGAATACGACATCATGGACTCATCAATACCAGGTAATTCTTGATTCTAATGCTCAATACGTAGTATTGATCGTTTATACATGCTACGATTTAGGATTATTATTCGAAAATTATTAATCGAAACTCTAGATTATTTATATATATGTATTTTAATTGGCATCAGAAGAAGGTTAATCCTAATTTGTGGCCGTAAACAACATCAATCAATTTATTGTTAAAGTTCATGGTTTATTGTTACTGCTGTATAAATTTTAATCATCATCCCCGTATAAATCATATATAGTATATTTATTGTTATGATTGCTGCTATATATGGATTTGTTTTCATCATAACCACTGCTATATACATATTCATATATATATATATATATATAAATAAATTAATCATATACATATTTATATTTATATTTATATATTTATATATAGATTAATCGTATACATATATGTGTGTCTTGTTGATTCCAATCAACAATGTTATTCTCGATCCCATATGTATATGTATATATATGTATTATAATTTATATATTACTCAGTCGCACCTTGGCTTTCGGCTGTTCTTTTCCTTCACAAAATTTCGGTAAGAAGGGGATGAAAATCCCGTGTTATTTTTTTTATGTAAAAAAATGAAAAATAAAAAAGGCGCTGTAGAAAATCGCTGCGTAGAAAACAGATAAAGAAGAAGAAGAACAGTACCGAAGTGTACCGCCGATTACTATTATCATTATTATTTTGCTTATTAATAAGGATAAAGAGATTTGTATATATATATATTAAATGTGTGCTTTTGAAGATGCAACTGTTGTGTGTACTTTATATATATATAATATATATTAAATGTGTAATGTTGTTTATTTATATATATTAAAAAAAGGGACTGTTACATATATATATATATATATTTCTTGGTTTAAAATTAATATTATATTCATTTTGTATTTAAATATGCAAAATAAATATTTATTATTATTATTATTATTATTATTATTATTATTACTATTTTTCTCTTCCTGATGTGTGGTAACGAAAATAGTTTTGGTGTTGTCGCGTGCTTGTAACTTTATATATTATTTAATTTTGGCATTATTTTTTTGGGATTGTTTTATCACTATTTGGGACAGTTTTGGCATGGTTGTGAACTCACATATCGTGGGACCAATCGTGACAAAATGTCAGTATATATTGTGATTAATATATTCCATTGAGGATTATGTTAATATTGCACTTACCCTATCGGTTTATCCTTATTAAATGTGATTCTTAAAGCTTGTGAAATTGATCGATTGCTACGGGTTTGAGGTTTTAATATCCTATCGATGTTAATTTCAAGGACATAACTTTGATGATTGTGGGAGTTACTGTGCATTGTAATTCGGGATCCTTAGGCGGGATTATAATGGCATAAGCGCTCAATTGTGGTTTTTGTTTAATTTGATATATATCGATATTCTTTTATATACCAGTATTGCGTATGCAAATGAATGCTTTAACTAGGCTAAACGGGACCAACTATGAGGACTTGGTTGAGTCTCTAAGGCTATTTCTTGATGTGTTTAACGTCGATTTGGCCCTCTGTAGACACCCCGATCCGTGACCCCCGCAAGAACCCTAACGACCTTCGAGAACTGCTGTTTTTGGAGTCCGGGACCCACCCGAACACCTGAGACTGTCCCGGAAGCGTTTGTTGGCCAAACAAACCTATTTTTAATGGAAATGTCGCACGACATTCAAGTATGTCGCGCGACAATCCCACTTTACAGGGACATATCGCGCGACAATCACCCCACCACTCCACTTTCTGACTCATCAGAGAGTCAGAATCATTATTAAAAGCAGTATGTGGCGCGACAATCCCCTTTTCAGGGACATGTCGCGCGACAAATGGCCCACCACTCCACTTTCTGACTCAACAGTGAGTCAGAATCATCATTAAAGTAGAATGTCGCGCGACAGTCAAGATTATCGCGCGACATACATCAAAATGCCGCGCAACATACACCTTTTCATCACTATAAATAGGCCAGCACCCCCATGGGTTCTAGACAGCAAATTGGATAGCAACAAAACACCAAAAACAGAGCAAAAAAACAGCAGTTTTAGAGCAGAAAACAGCAACAGGCATTTTTCGATTATCGTCTTATTTCTGAAGAATTATCGAATCTATTCTCGACACTCGACGTGTCCTATTTCTGGAATCGAATTCTCGAAAATATCTGAAGAAGAAGAATATTATTATCGCCGGAGATCTCTCTGCCGTATCATATTCTCTTTCTTATTATTATTCCCGTCGGGAAGGTAAATAAAGTCTCTTCTTGTAATCGAATAAGATATTTAGTGTTATTGTAGACTTGTTTAAAACTCAGGTTTATGGTTGTGCTAAATGTTTGTGCTAAATTCCTAACGCGCTCGAAAATCAGGTTTATCTGTGTACTTATTTTATTTCTGTTGTTTTGTCCACGTTTTATTTGAATAAACTTATTGCCAAGTTATAAATAGTCTACCGCCTTCAAAACAAAATACCCCGATAAAACCATTTGCAAAACCAGAAGAGTAAGTAGATTATCGTCTGGATAAAATCTGTTTTCAAAACCCGGATTGATAAGACTTATCTAGGAATTAAAATCAACATATCCTGTCTTCTTTATAGACTGTGACGTGTCTGATAACTCTCCTCAAAGAGTTCTAGTTCCATATTAAATTAGTCCCGATACAAAATCCGAATCTTTTACAAAAGTAATCACAACACGAGAAAACCGTCATTATCTGAGGAAATAATACGGGATACTCTTTCAAAATAAAAGGTTTTGTCATTTGTATTTACATCTTTCAATAATAAAAACATCGGATCTCGAAACACAAAGGTTTCTACCCCTTTTCCGTTTTTCCCCAGAAATTAGGGTTTTCATTTGAAAAGTAGTAAACTATCAGTAAAAGCATCCAAGTTTTTAAACATAAAATAAACATATAAGACCACTAGAGACCGAAAGGGCGGAATGGGTGCTTAACACCTTCCCAAACTGTAATATAGTTCCCGAACCCTATAGAATTCTGGTTTCGCAGACAAATGTGTAAAGAAAGGCTTATCTGTAGCCTTTTCCCTTACACAACCCTTTTTGTCCGTTTTTTCGTAAAACGTACTAGCGACTCTGAATGAACCCTCTTACACCTAGAAACAGGATAGAGGGACACCCGATATGAATTATCAACCAACTCCAAGCAAATGGAGCGACGGAATCCCTTCCGACGCTTCAGACGTCCAACGAACGGGGACGAGACCCGGGGGGTCGCATTTGCGGATTCTCACACCCTCACTGAGTGTGAGCCTGCTGAGCCTGCTGAGCCTGCTGAGCCCACGGCCATGTCTTTTCTGCTGGTAGGGCAAAATATGAGAAATGGGGACACTCTAACAAGGTGTGTCTGATGATAATCAAATACACCATGGACAAGACAATCAAGGCGAGCATTCGCGACACTGATAATGCCAGAGAATTTCTCACAGCTGTAGGTGAAAAGTTTAAGAAATTTGACAAGTCTGAAAAATCCTCCTACCTCACTTTGTTGGCAAAGACCAAATATGATGGTGTTAGTGGTGTTCGTGAGTATGTGATGAAACTTGTCAACTGGTTCAACAAGCTAAAATCTATGAAAGTGGAGTTGGGAGAGGATTTTCTAGTTTGGCAGGTCTTTGAATCCCTTCCGGCTCAATTTGATGTTCTGAGAACTTCCTATAATGCCCAGAAGAACGAATAGAGTATTGATGAGATGATATTCATTCTCTCCCAGGAAGAGGAGAATATGAATAAAGGAAAGCCTCATAGTGTGCAATTCACTTCTCACAATAGTAATAACAAGAAGAAATTCTATAAGAACAAGGCTAAGAAGTTTCAGTTTAAGAAGAAGGAAAATAGCAACTTTGGAGAACATTCTGGACAGGCTTCTGGTCAGTATTCTGGTCAAACTTCTGGGGAAGGTTCTGGAAATCCTAAATCCAAATTCAATGGAAAGTGTAAGTTTTGTGACACACTTGGGCATAAGCAAGCTGATTATTGGAAGTTTAAAAATTGGCTTGAGAAGAAAAAAGGCAAACCCCTAGCTCTAGTATGTTTTGAATCAAATGTTGTTAATGTACCTTCTCATACGTGGTGGTTAGACACTATCGCAACTATTCATGTTTCAAACTCCTTGCAGGAGTTCAGAAGCAGGCGGAGTCCAAATGAGAGAGAAATGATGATCACTGTTGGGAATGGAGCTAGTGTGGCAGTTGAGCATTTAGGAGTTGTCTCTTTAAAGTTGTCTACGGGACATGTTTTTATTTTAAAGGACACTGTTTATGTTCTTTCTATGAGAAGAAATTTGATTTCTATTTCTGTGTTGGATAGTTGTGGGTACTTTTTCCATTTTAGTAATAAAAAGGTTTCCTTGTTTTATGATTCTGCTGTTGTTGGTTCTGAGATTTTATATGATAGTTTGTATATGTTGGATGTTCATTCTATTCCTGATGAGCAACAAACTTCGGTTGTCAACACGGTTGTTGGAAAGAAACGTGGTAGGGTTGCTGAAAGCTCTTCAATACTGTGGCATAAATGCTTGGGACATATATCCAGGGAGGGGATACAGAGATTAATCAAAAAAAGTATTCTGCATAGTCTAGATTTTTCTAATTTTGATACACGTGTTGATTGCATAAAGGGGAAATTTATTGCTAAAGATAAAAAATGAGAGGCTACTAGAAAATAAAAAGTATTACAGTTGATTCATACAGATATTTGTGGACCTCTTACTCCTATTGCTATGGGTGGTTTTAGGTATTTCATTACTTGCATTGACGATTTCTCCAGGTATGGTTGGATAGATTTGCTTCATAAGAAATCTAAATCTTTGGATGCCTTTAAGACATTTAAGGTTGCTACTGAATTGAAACTTGGTAAGAAGATCAAGTTTGTAAGGTCTGATAGGGGAGGTGAATTCTATGAAAATATGATGAGACTAGCAGAAATCCTGGACCATTTGCTAGATTCTTGCAAGATTGCGGTATTGAAGCACAATATACTATGCTTGGCACACCTCAACAAAATGGGGTTGCTAAAAGGCGGAACTGTACTCTTATGAAAATGGTAAGATGCATGCTTAGCCATTCGACTCTTCCAGAGTTCTTGTGGGGCGATGCTTTGAAAACGGCTGCATGCTGATTAAACCAAAATATTGTATTTTTATATGTATTTATGTGGCTTAATATGCATGAATCTGATTTTAATTATCCTAAATTGTTAAGAATTGAGCTTTAATCATAAAATAGGATAATATATTTGTTTCTAGTACATTTTACCCTTTTTATAAGTTAAAAATGAACAAGAACGAATTCAGGAGCAAATTCTCCCAAAGTTAGTCATTGCGGGTCAAATTCGGAGCTGAATTGAGTTCAAGAGATGAACCGAAAGCAAATCCCAAGCTCAAGCATGAAGGAAGTTGATGGAAAAGACTACGAGAAGCCATTAGAAAAGTCCCAAACAAAGAAGAGTCATTTGAATCAAACCGAGAAATTTTTAAATGAAAAAGAGATTCACCACGCGCAGTGCTGATGTTCTAGCAAATTCTGGTATTTATCCGTGCAGAATTTGAAGAAAACTCCAGAAATTGAAGTTGTAGAGCTCTGAGTTAGCTATGCGTAGAAAAAAAATCTTGCATCAATCGGAGTTCGAAACACAAAGTTATGGCAGAAATACGATCAGTGTGCCAGTAAATTGGGTTTGAGCGAAAAAGAATATATAAATTCATGGTGCAAAGGTTTACCGAATGGGGTCCTTAGCCTAGATGGCAAGTGACCAGCTCTTTACTCATGCTTAGTCCAATGTTCAAATCCCACGGCCAACAAGTTTTAATTATTTTTAAGCTGGCCCAACGACTCGATAGACGATAAAAGCTAAAAATAGCTTTTGGATTATTATCTTTATTATTATTTATTTTATTTTATTTTATTAATTAGTTTTATTTTGAATTTTGAAAAAGAGTCGATGAGTTTTTTTTGTTTACGTCGGAGATAAAAATAGCTTTTGGATTATTATCTTTATTATTATTTATTTTATTTTATTTTATTAATTAGTTTTATTTTGAATTTTGAAAAAGAGTTGATGAATATTTTTTGTTTAGGTCGGAGATATTTGAGTCAGAAAAAAAGTTGCCATTATTATTATTTGGAGAGAGAAGTTGACAAAGGAGAGTCGACCTTCTTCAATAATTTCAGATTCCCATATCATTAGAGAGTTTTCCTTTTATATTTCATTTTTCTCTTTTGGCTTGTATTGAAGAAGAGACGGAGTTAAATTGTACTAGCATCGCAGTTTTTGATATTCTTCATAACTGTAAGTTTCTTTCAATTTTATTTTTAATTTCTTTCAATTAATGTTCATCAATGCTTTGATTGTTATTTAATTATGTGTTTAAATGTGATTGTTTATTGAAATTCATCCTTAATTTATAATTTTTGTTGGAATTTTTGAGTAGAATCCCGCGTAGAACCCTAAAATTTGCGTTTTCGTATTTTGATCATAACTTCTTCGTTTCTTGGCCCTTATTTATGATCCACCTATCAAAACGATCATATTTTAATTCTCTACAAACCCCTACTGATTTGGAGACTCAAATCCCAAGTTTTCCAAAATTCAGTAGGCCATTGTATTGCTGACAGATTGTTTATTTTTCAAAAAAAGTGTATAGCCACAATTTCTATTTTGCGCATGTTTTTTAATTTTCGATTACTTTAAAATTTTGAGTACATTTATATGCTTATATTCTTAATTAATTTTTCATTCTTGAATATAAATATGATGTTTCATTTAATTATTTTATTAAGCATGAATTTATTAGATATGTTTGGCTAGTTCGTTAGTTAGGGGTCCGTAAGGAACAGATATGCCGACGCGATAATTTTTCAGACCCGAATTCAATTCTAATTAATTTTTCATTGGTTAATAGGTCATTATAAATCTGATTTTTTAAAATTATTATCCTAGTATGCTAATAACATATTTTTATAATAAATTTAATAAAATCTTTCCGACAAAAAGAACCAAACTAGTTTGAATCGTTGTTTTTGCGCTAAATCCTAACCGGTTAACTTAGAGAGCGGTCTATACTCTCTAAATTAATTGGTTTTGTATCTCTTTATAATTTCAAACTTAAGTGCGTTGTTTTCGGTAATATTTTTAATCCTTACTTTTTAATACCGAAATTGCCAATTTTGTGTTTCCACCGCCCGTTTTAGTTCAAATTTGATTTCAATCGTGTTTTAATATATTTGAATTAAATTGTAGCTTTTACTTAATATTTCTAAACTCACTTTTAATAAAAGATTTTGTAGTGTCAAGTACTACTTCACTTTAATAAACAAGTATTTTCGGTAAAATTAAGTAATGCGAATTGATTCCATAATTAATATTGGTACGTACAGTTCATGTCACACATGAATTATTGCGAAAAATATGAGTTTATGAGATCAGTTAGCTCATTGATAGTAGGCTGATTTTTCAAAGAAAAATTAATTAGAAAAAGGATTCTCGATCCACCAAATTGCCCGTTGTGTTGCCCGAAACTTATAGATACCGCTAACTCTTTTTATTCTTAATTTTAGTAAACGTTTTTCATGCATTTAATTAATTTAGTACGCTATTTTTATTTTATTGAGTTTTTCTTGCATGTTCATTTTATGTTAGTTTAGTTAACAATATTTATTCATGTCTCTCCATAGTTCATCTTTTATATTTTTTTTCTCTCATTTTTCTCTTAAAAGAGATTTTCCAAACTTAAAGAACTACTCTCCTCCTCGTGGATCGACCTCGAACTTACCGAGTATTTATTACTTGACCGACCATCTGTACTTGGGTGTAATAACTCTCGTTGCTTTCGTCGAGTCACATACATCCTGAACCATGTTCCAAGTAAATCTGTTGCCAAGACTCCTTATGAGCTGATGTCTGAAAAAAGGCCGAGTTTGAAGCATTTTCGTGTTTAGGGATGTAAGGCAGAAGTGAGGCCATATAATCCACAAATGAAGAAACTAGATCTTAAAACCATTAGTGGTTATTTCATCCGGTATTGCATTGGCTCAAGAGGATCCAAATTTTATCATCCTTCCAATACTACTAGAGTCATTGAATCTGATCGAACAGTTTATTTGAAGAATGAGTTGGAGTATAATGAGAGCCTAATGCCCCACACTATTGATTTTAGAGATAAGAGTGTTATTGTTCCTACACTTTGTTCCCCCTTTAGCGGAAGAAGCACATGTTCTTGCTCATGATGATAATGTTGATCTATCAACAATGTTGATCTTCCTCAACAATAAGTTAATAATGATGAACAAGATTAAGTTGAAGACTTAGTTCCACTTAGATGATCGGAGAAACCTCCTAAGCCTACAGGGACCACTAAATTTAGAGATTATTTCATTTATCTACAGGAACATGAATTTTCTTCAAGTGGGGATTCGGATCCTGTTTCTTTTCAAGAGGCTATTTCTAGCTCTTCCAATTCTCAGTGGTTGAAAGCCATGGATGAAGAACTAACGTTAATGAGAAAGAATAATGTTTAGGAGCTGGTGGAATTACCTACAGCCTGTTGTGAACACCCCAATCCACGACTCTCATGTGAATACTGGTTTTCTCATAAAACATACATACTACATTTAGCCCTAAGTCATCATGCATATAGAAGGTTGTTAGGAAAGACTCTAATTTTCGGATGCGTTGGGAGTCTAATATAACCTTTGTTGCCTCTTCACTTACTAGGATGGGGATTGACCTGTGTATTTTTGTGAGCCAGCCGCAGCCCCCAACCGCACGTACCAACCGTACGGCTACCTGCCAGCCGTGTGGTTGGCACCCAGCCGCATGTCCTATCCACACGCTCCAGCCGCAGCCTCCAGCCGCACGCCCTGTGGCTACCCCCAACCGCATGCCCCAGTCGCACCCCCTGCGGCTACCCCATGCGGTTGGCCTCTTTTGGAGCGTTTTTGAAAAAAAATTCCTATAAATAGGACCCTTGGGGTCTTATTTGGGATCATCAACACTCACTAGTGTTTTTAGTAAGGAAAAGTTCTGTCAAAATTGTTAGAGAGTCTTTTCTTTTAGAGAATTTCTAGAGAGAAAATTAAAGAGAGAAGGTTTTAGAGAGAGAAAGGAGCAATCAAGGCAAGGTTCTTTCTTCTTCAAGCGCATTAGGTACGTCTTTTTATAACCTTCCTGAATTTCAATACCGCATTTAAATTCATTTTTAATACAGAAATTATATAACTTGCAAAGAAGTTCATTGTTTTCTAAACTAGTCCATTCTAAGTTTTACAAGAAATTTAAAATCCGTTTTGACACGTTTTCAAAACAAACAAAAATACAAAAACAGTTTTCAAACAAATGGAACTACGAGACTCTGATTTTATTCTACGAATGAATACGTAGGCGCTCGCAAAGCTCGAGTCTGATTTTAAAATACCATTTTAAACTGAATTTATCCAGAAAGGACTATTCTGAAAATAATTCAAACTACTTGCAAGATATCTAAAACATGAATTAAATACATGATCCATTAAGAGACCGAAAGGGCGAATTGGGTGCTTAACACCTTCCCAATTCGTAACGTAGCTCCCGAACGCTAGCAAAGTAAAATTTTAAAATAAATCTCTGGTTTCAAACGTATGAAAGATAATTCGTTTTCGAATTGTCCTTCGTACGATCTTTTGTTTATTTTCTCGTAAAACAAACTGGCAACTCTACAAAACAAGTATTTTTCATTTTATTCAAAACCAAGAAAATCGAGAACGAGGATTCTTCTCTACGGGTCACGGGTCCGGATTCTCACACTTGTAAGACCGTTGGATGCAAGTGGGTTTTCAAGACCAAACGGGATGTTAAGGGCAATATAGAACGGTACAAGGCTAGACTTGTTACTAAAGGATATAATCAGAGGGAAAGCATTGATTATAAAGAGACATTTTCCCCAGTCTCTACCAAAGACTCATTTCATGTTGTGATGGCACTAGTGGCTCATTTGACTTAGAGCTACATCAGATTGATGTTAAAACTGCTTTCCTAAATGGTGATTTATATGAGGATGTGTACATGGATCAACTTGATTGTTTTAAAAGGAAGGGCAAGGAGCACTTGGTGTGTAAATTAAAAAAGTCTATCTATGGACTGAAGCAAGCCTCTAGATAGTGGTACTTGAAATTTGATGGGATCATTTGATCTCTTGGGTTTATAGAAAATATCGTTGATCAGTGCATTTATCTGAAGAAAAGTGAGAGCAAATTCATTATACTTGTTTTGTATGTTGATGATATTCTTTTGACCAATAATGATCTAAATTTTTTGCTTGAGACTAAGTAGATGTTGACTGCTCATTTCGATATGAAAGATCTTGGTAACGCTTCTTTTGTTTTGGGCATTTAAATTCATTATAACCGATCTCGTGGTGTTCTTGGCTTATCCCAGAAGAACTATATCGAAAGAGTTCTAAATAGGTTCAATATGAAATCTTGTAATTCATGTGCTGCACCCATTCAAAAGGGTGAGAGACTCTCTAATACCCAGTGTCCTCGAAATGATAAAGAAAGAACAAAAATGGAGAAAGTCATGTATGCTTCTGCTGTTGGCAGTCTCATGTATGCTCAAGTTTGTACACACCTTGATATTGCCTTTGTAATTGGTGTACTTGGGAGATACTTAAGCAAGCCTGGTATAGGTCATTGGCAAGCTGCTAAACGAGTTATGAGGTATCTACAGGGTACCAATGATCATTTGCTTACTTACAGAATATCTGGTCACCTTGAGGTGACAAGTTATTCTGACTCTGATTATGGTGGCTGTCCAGATGACCATAAATCCACATTTGGATACGTTTTTATGTTGGCAGAAGGAGTTGTCTCCTAGAAAAGTGTTAAACAGACACTCACAGCTACCTCGACTATGGAAGCAAAGTATATAGCGTGTTATAAGGCTAGCCGTCAGGCCATGTGGTTGAGAAACTTTATTTCTGAGTTTCATATTGTGGAGAGCATCTCTAGGCCTCTAACCATATATTGTGATAATTCTGATGTGGTATGTTTCTCTCAAAACAATAAAAACTCCAAACGTTCAAAGCATTTTGATACTAAGTATATGTTTATCAGAAAAAAAGTTCAGGAGTTTCAGACTCATGTTGAGCACATATCTACAGAACTTATGGTGGCAAATCCACTAACCAAGGGCTTAACTGTTAAAGCCTTTGTAGATCATGTAATTCGTATGGGTATTGTGAGATCTTTTGATTTTTTGGGTTAGTGGGAGTTTATATTGTGATGTGAAGCAACAGTATACCTTATTATTATGTCTCGAGACTTCTCTTAAATAAATTGTTGCTATAATTATTGTTATCATTATTGTGATTATTACTATTGTTGTTGCCATATAATATTGTCGTCCTACGCAGTTTTATTGATTTATGGCATGTTGTTTAGAGGCATTTTGGACCCATGTATTATACTGAGATATTATTTAAGATCTTAGCAAGCATTGTGGGCGAATGCTGGGCCATTTTGATTTTGGGATAGCATTATGTGATCACATTTTGTATGCCTTTTTACATCCTACTATTATGTTGGGTCACATAGATCTGTCTGTGCCTGGTGTATATATGATGTCAGTACCCTTATCGGGTATGTTTTTCTATATATGATGTCAGTACCCTTAATCTGAGTATTGTTTTAATAACATAACGTATGCAGTCCAAGTGAGAGATTGTTATATTATTTATTTGAACTAGCATAGTTAGCATTATTTATTTGATACTCATATTAATTTATATGCCAAATGTTATAATATAATAATGTGAGTAGGCTTTCTTTTGTATAGGCTCATTATAATAGGTAGATGGGCCCATTTATTTTTAATATAAGGAGAGGCCCATCTTTTTTCATTATGTGGTGTAATTGTTCTATTGAGATTGCACAAACCCTAAGAGCATAGTGTTATACAGATAGTTTCTCTCCTCAATAGCAGATCAAAGAATATGACATCATGGACTCATCTATACAAGGTAATTCTTGATTCTAATGCTCAATGCGTAGTATTGATTGTTTATACATGCTACGATTTAGGATTATTATTCGAAAATTATTAATCGAAACTCTAGATTATTTATATATATGTATTTCAGGAAAACAAAAGGAAAAGTAGAATCGTTGAAGAGTGTCTAAGGGGTGCAAAAATAACCAAGAAAGTAGTTATTATTAAGTGTTTTATTATCATTGAACAATTCATCATAAATATTTGTCCAAACTTTCTACAATCTATTCATTGGTCAAAAACCACCGGTTTCTATCCTCTAAACACTTTGTCACCTATTTCCACAAAAAAAAAGAAGGAAAAAGAACAAAAAAATATGTTTAGGCTATTCAACCTAGTTGTTCATATAAAGGCATATTCAAGAAAGTTAGATTTGTGAATGTTTTTAAGTTAAAAAGCATAGCAAGTATAGACATATATATGGTGTTGGCCATATGAACCATCCACTAAAAAGGGGTTCCAAAAATATTGACAAGTGAACATCATAGTATCCGAAGAAAAAATCATGTAACGAAGGGGCCTTATTGGTGAAAACGGTGCTTCGAACGATATTAGATATAAGATATTCATATATGCTCTTGAAGAACATGATATATATTGATGGCCCAGTACTACCTAACAATTTAAACTTTTGGTGTAGGTGGTTACTAACATACGCTTCTCTAGTTACATGTTTTTACTTCATTTGGTCAATTAATTCATAAACAAATTGTTGGCAGTCTTCAATAATTGTTGATATCTCTTATATTGTTGTATTCGATTAAAAACGAACACAGACAACTAGAACATCACTTGAACTATAACATTATGGGCGCAATCAAAAGAAAAGCTTCTTAACAGTGGTATTGGTTCGTCATCACTTTCATTATTCATACAGATTTATATTTTAATATATGAACATAAACAAGCAAGTTATGAACCAGATAGTTACCAATAAGTGGTCCCTTAATGGGGGCATCTAAAGGAGTGCGCTAATAATGTACTCCATCTGTCCCGTATTAGGAGTCACATTTGACTTTCACAAATTTCACATAAACAGTAATTTCAACATAATCGGTTATTATGAGCAAATGTAATTTATCTTGTTATTTTGTCCAACAACTACTTCCCAAAAGAGAAGGGTGATTCTTAGTTTGGGATGTCCGGTAAAGGAAAATGTGACTTCTCATTTGGCACCGATATAGTACAGAAGTAGTTGTTATTTATTCGGTCTTATGAATTTAGTTAGTAGTTCAAAAATTGTTTCTGCACTCTTGACACTACAAGAAATTTTATTATATAAGTCACTTTTAAATTAGACAATATGTCACTTATTAATTTTATAACTTAAATTATTATAAATAATGAACTTTAAGTCACTTTTATAAACCTTAAACTAATATGCCACAATTTTTAAAAGTGACTTACTAAATTAATAAAAAAAAATGAAGTTAACACCATCAGGCTCTTACTTTCTAATTCCTCCACAGTTTCTTCCAAAGAGAAAAAGAACAAGCCCTATTTCCTCACCGTCGTCCCCGTGTGAATCATCTCACCATCGCCGCTATTCTTCACCGTCGCCGGAGTCGATCCTCAGCGTTGCCGGCTTGCCAATCCTCATCTTCCTCGTCGCCCACTCTCCTTTCATTATACCATCGTCCCTTCCTAATCACTCCTCTAATAGATCTAAGATCTTTTGTAAATCTGCCAGCCAACTCAGATTCAGGCCAGATTCCGCCGCTCTAAGGTGTTTCTAGGTCTCCAATTCTCATCAAAGGTATTTCAATTATTTCTCAAACCCTAATTTATTGATTATTAGTTGATTTGGTATGTTGAGACATTCATAGTTCCGTGGCTTCAATTTTTGTAAATTGCCATCAATTAACTCGCATACATATAGATATGATGTTCATATGTGGCTTTGGTTTCATTAGTTCATATACATTTGCCTTTCAACTACACTCTCAGTTATGAATTGCCTAATTTGGGACAGAATTTTTAGTAATTTATACTTGGTATGAGCCTTCAACATTTTGCACTCCAATTGTTTGTATTTTTTGTGAGGATCAAGCGCTTACCATTGCGCCAAAAGCTATAGCTTTTAGCGAAGACGCAACTTTATTTACTTGTACCCAACGACCATTAGAGCGCCATGGCATTAGATAACCTGCACACCAGATATACCCTCCGGATTCACCACGGAGAGGAGCGCAATTGTGGATTTACCTCCAACAATCCCCCCCATAATGGCGCGCCCCAGGTATCGAACCTGTGACCTCCTCTGATACCAATTGTGGGTCGGAAAATACCCTAGGGGGGGTGAATAGGGTTTTTAAAAACTTAATGCGGAATTAAAACGTTTTTAAAATATTTAAGTAGAGCAACTTAGTTAAATAAGTTTATCAAGGAAAACAATCAATTAAATAATCAATCCCAAGAATAAGCAATAATATAAGCAACTTCAATCAATTAATATAACAAATAAATAAAGAGATTGAGTAAGAAAGATTGAACCAATTGAAGTCAAGATTTTTTGTCCACACGGTTCGGCTTCGAAACCCCTACTCCGCGCTCGGTTAGTTCCCCGAGAACTTCCACTAAAACCGATCTCCTTTCGGGTGAAGATCAAACATTTACAAGTGTAATTCTTCTCACTACACTCTTTACAAATATTGCTTGACCACAATATTCCCACAAGAATCCCTCTTGCTAACTATGAGATTTACCTCTCACAATTTCACTCAACAAGAATTTACCTTCTTGTCTATCTTATGAGATTTACCTCTCATAAATTGTCTAATACAATTGTTTGGTGACTCACACCAATTAACAACTCTATCTAAGTGTGTATAAGATACAATATGAAGCTAACACTAGAGTTTGCTTGATTGATCAAATAGATAGCTCAAATGATGAATATGAATGATCAATAAAATAGCTTGACTTTGGATAGATGAAAAATATATTTGTAGAAGTGTTCAAGCTTATCAAAATGTGTCTAGGAGGTCCAATATATAGTCCCAAAAGAGATATATCCGTTTGTAGTAGATTAATTAATTAATGGGTCAAAATTGCACATTTGTTAAAGTTCCAACAGCTAGTTTTGACAAAAAAATTCAAATTTATTTTGTTAATTTCTCCCAATTTGACTGTTGGATCATTCTCAAATTTTAGTCAAATTTGCCAAGAGATGTTGTCTAACTACTGTAAAAATTTCAAAATGATCGGAGTTCGGGAAGGCCTCCATTTTACCGTTAGATCAAAACTGGGCAAAAATTGAGCGAATTTTAAATATAAAATAAAAATATTTTTGCAATTTAACAATTTAGTTTCAAATAAAATTCTAATGATTTTTCTGAACCTCAAAGATATGTTTCTAAGATACATATTTTTATTAGAGCTTAAAATATGATCATTTAAAATTAATATGAATTTATTTTGAAACTCGATTTTTGTAAAATGATGTTTTAAATTTTTTTTGATTCAAACTGATTTTGATCAATCTAACAATGATTTAAGTTCATATTTGAGCTATATAATCAATCAATTAAGAAACTTTACATTAATCCTAAGCAAACACTCAATTACCGAATAGGCAAGTCTTCAAATGCTTCGATTTGTTTCTTCAAATTGATTCTTCACTTGAAGCTTTTCCCTTGAAGCTTTTGCATATGATTCTTGATCTTTGTGCTTCATGGATTTGCATTGCTAGCTTGTGGGTGATGAGATTGATCTTCTTGTCTTGTCCAACGCTTGTAGAAGAATGATTTTGATTCGGATAGATCGATTTTAGTCCAATGCTTCGTTGACTTGATCGAATATTGATTGAATGATCCTTGTCAAACTTTCTTTGAGCAATCATGCTATTCTTGATTTTCCAAATAAGAAATCTATAATCTTATATCAAGAACATGTTAAATTACACATGATTGATTTATTGTTATTATCAAAATAAGATTAAGACCTTCAAGGTCAACATTTTTTACTCAATTTAGTAACAACGAGCACCTGTCATCTCCAATATTTTGCCTAACGAGCAAAAGTTATTGGCTTTATCTAGTTAAAAAAATTGTGTTAAATTCTTTTGAAATTGAATTTTATTTGTTTTATTATGGATCAATCACATCATGGTCAAATATGATCAGCTAAACTCAACAAAAAAGAAGCAAAAAAGAACTATATATACTGGAATGAACCAACTAGTGCCCCTCAAGTTATACTCTTCTTTAGACTTTAGTCCATCTGTACTATCCTGTATATCCCTCCCTCCCTCCCTCTCTATCTCTCTCTTAATTAATCTGATGTAAATATATACTCAAGAGCTGCGTAACCATAGTTTCCCATAACCCTTGTAGAAACATGGCTTTAGCCATCCACTGGCCCGTCCTTGGCCAACCCGAAATCAGAAAGCTTTGTGTTGTACTTCTGGATTAATTAACACGAATTTGTCCAAATAAATCAGAAAGCTACGATTGGGTGGTTGGCTTAATTAAATTAGTAAGCCGAGAAGAACAATTTTTGTTTTCGTCCAAAGTTACTTTGGTTTTGGTTATTGGTCTAGGAGATGGTGTATTTTACAGCACACTCTAACTAAACTATGTCACATAGTTATGTAATTGTAGGTGTTAATTTATTTGAGTTGATTAAGGTGTTCAATTTCAGAGCAGACTGCTATAGAGACCTATTTACTTACACTCGAGATCGATTGTGAGAGACGATTTCCTTGTGTATATGTTTGAGCCTTCAATGAGATAGGAATAATAAATAAAGCTTTTGGGAAGTGAAGAACTGTCTTTCCCCCATTGAAGATTTTTTTTTACTCGAAATTGTCTATGTGGTTCTAGAGTTTCATTTGTGGACATGTTTGAATCAAAATCTGCCAACCCTCCCTCTCTCTTCTTCCCTCCCTTTCACCTATGATTCTATGTTGTAATTGGGGTGCAGTTGTTCAGTGATGGAACTGATTTGGGAGTTTGATGTGGGAGTTACAGGTTGATCTTTTGTGATATTCGTATCTTGTTATTTTTGGGAGCTTCGTGTAGCTTCTGGCAATAACACTAGAAAGCTGAGGTGGTTGTTTCATTCTTTATTATTTTCTCTTACTTGTTGAGAAGTGGACAACTGCCTAATTCACGCCTGTAATTAGCATTACTTATAGTAACAGTCATGCATTTTCACCCTGTAATTAGCATTACTTATGGTAATAATCATACGTATTAACTCAGTATGGTTGGTGTTTATATACATTATTTAATATTTATGTAGTAGTTGCAAAATACCATGTACTTTTTTTTTGTTTATTCAAGAACTTATTCTTGTCGAGTGTTCGAATTAACTTTCGCGCTCCTTAATTAATCTTCACTAGAAAATGTACCGATGTGCCTTATCAATATATATATATATATATAAGACATGGGACCCTGTGTTTAAGGCACTCACGAGATAAAGAAGGGGATAGTTAAGAATGTACCTAGAGTGCAAGTAGAGGATCTTTGACGAGCTAATTGCGGACATTGAAGGAGAAGGGATCCCTGGAGACCTTAGTTGTTTGTTTTCTTTCTTTTGTTTAGTAGAAAAAAAAATGCAAGTGGAGTAACAATTTCTTTTGTAGAGTTAACCAAAAAGGATTTTCACTCGAAGTGCTTTTATATGTTTTAAAATTATAAAAGTTCGAAGGTTATCCCCTGCCTACAACATATTATCAAACCCCAAAGTACTGTTATTTACTCCACTTGGATGACTTGGTCATCGTGGGTATAGATACGAGAAAAATTGGAAAAGTTCAGTATTTCCCATGGAGCAATGAATTGGGCCTAGCAAAATCCATTATTTTTCATATGGAAAGTATAACAAAATTGGGGATTTTTGATTTCAATGGAACATGAATAGTACTACACATCTCAAACTATTTTTAAGGTGTATCATGAATGTTTTATGTTGTTTGCTTATTGGTTAGTTATTTTATATTGTTCAAATTTAGAATTCTCCGCATATATACAGGGGACTATTGCATAACTCCACGGGTCAAATTTCATAAGTGAGACTAGAAAAAGGAAAATCCACAAAAATTGAAGCCTGATTCATTTATAATATTCTCTATACAGGACACCTCCAAGTTCACCAAGGCTTATACGCGTGAAGATAGGAGACTCCGTGCAGGTCACCTCCAAGTTCGGGTACAAGTATGAACAAGTCGATTACTGTGATATATTGTATTCTTTATCTTGTACATTTTCAGAATTTTATTAATTACTAGTTTGATAAAATAGGAAGCTAAGGCCATGTTTGGTGGGTGTTTATTTCTCAAAATTTTAAAAACTCAACTTAAAATCAACTTTAGTTTTACACTTCCCAAAATTTATTTCACTTTATTTTCTCTCTCTAAAAAAACTTTTAAAACACCATAAATTTAAATCCAAAAATCAAAATTAGATGAAAAATATATATTTGAAACCTAGTTATCGACATCTATAAAATAAGATCCATTATTATTTGTAATAAAAATATTATTATTTTCGTTATCGTTCGATTCCTAGCTACTACTAAATTTTCAAGCTTGTGTGATCTTTATAAACTAGGTCCCAATACAAGGAGGAGTCGAATGTGGATATTTTGTGATGAAATTTATGAGTGAATTGATATCCGATTTTTCTCAGCCTATGGAAACGAATGTAACTTTTTTAATATTGATTGTTTTGGTTATACTTCATTTATCTTGTCTTCCAAAAACTCACATTTTCTTTATATTTAATTCTTTAGATAAAAAATTTATCTCACAAAGAAACATACACAATGGATGCGATTGATGAAGTCTGGACTGAGTTAATAGAATTTCTTGTGGAGTATATGTGAGAATCATATTCAAGGAGATGAAAAAAGTAAGGTATATATCACTTATACTAGTGCAATTACTTTGAGTTTGAAATTATTCAATTTTCTTATTGAATAGTGAGATGATTACGACTTATTTAGTAGGTAGCATATGATGCAATTCAACATTTAACAATAAATCATTTCCAAGGGAAACCAATTCCTTGGAAACCAATTCTTTGGAAACTAATTCCATGGAAAAAAATTCCTAAAATTTTGAATTTCTAATTGCTTATATGGGCTTTTGTCGAGAATCTCTTTTCACATAATCTAATTATTTTTCATGCGAGCGAATCAAATGAGCCCTTGATTGATTTTATTTCGTTTATATTTATGTAGAACATTAGTTTCAAATGAGATAAAGGTGGCCGGTGATGGTCTAAGAGGATGTGAGAGCTACATAGTTACGAAAGGGATAATCATGGCTTCGGTGTTTCTTTGCTCAATCACTTTTTGAACAAAAGGAAAGCTACATTATTACATTAGGAACATTATTTGTTTGGAGTTTCATACTTTTCACTTTTTGAACATTATTTGTGTTGGTTTCGTTAGGAATTGTTTGTTTGGAGTAACATACCTTTCACTTTTGGGTTGTATTGAATGTTACATTAGGAATTGTTTTGATGGATTGTTGAGTTGTTTGGAATATTATTTGTTTGGGTTATATTGATTTGGATTTGTGAATGGTGAAACACTAGCTAAAAAATCGTTGCTTTGTTAATTGGGTTAATTGATAAAATTGTATGATTGCTAGGTATATTATGAGCAGGTGCAAAAGTTATATTTTTTATTCGTTTTAAGTCACTTTTAAATTAGTGTTATGTCACTAACCTATGATTTTTTTAAATCATTTTTATGAATTTTTTATGACACCGTTGATTAAGTCACTCGAGGATAAACTTGAAAGTGACTTAACTGATCATATAACTCACCTTTTAAGTGACTTAAATGATAAAATTTCTTGTAGTGTGAGTTTTTGGCGTTAGCTGTTTTTAACATAGTCCATCCTCGAATACTTGATGCTCAATAAATTTATACTCTGAAAATATGAAGCCTACAAAAATAAATATTCACCACTTCCTCCTAGTTGCTCATCATATGCCTAATTGCTTGAACTAATGGAATATATCCACAATTTTTTATTTTTTTTCCAATTTTTCTATTGAAGGCAGAAAACATCAATCCCAAGGCACTAGCGCTTGTTTTTAGGTTCGCAATGATGTACAAGTTCCGGGAGATTATGCAAGAACCTAAGCTGAAGTTCCGAGATCTCTTCAATTATGGAAATTCTCTACTAGAAAATCTAAAAGCCTGCCCTTTGTCCGTCACTTAAGGGGGGGTTTTGATCTGAAAATCTGACCTCGGACAACCTTGATCCTTATTTTCTTTGAAATTTTAAAATATTAATAATATTAGAAGTAATTTTATTTTATTTTTAAAACAGAAAAAACGACTCAAGCAATATCATTAGATATTTTTATTAACTACTTGTCTTATGGTAAATTTTATACTTCATCTACAATATGTGAGTAAATAGACTCACTAAGATCGACGTGGTGCACTTCACCAGGAAAAAAAAAATAAAAAAATGAAGAAGATGGATATGGCCTAGTAGCAGATATATCAAGGTTATGGTTTCAAAACTATGAAAAAAGGAAAAAAAAGTTCATGTTCCGAAAACCGACCCCTACAAACCAAACAATAAAATCAACCAAAGATCCCACCTAGCTCCTTTAAATTTTAGCCTAGCTTTCGGTTCAATTCGGTTGTCATATTAGACAAACCAATTTTTTTGATTCAATTGAGATATAATATCAAAATCGAATAAAATCAACACGATAAAAATCAAATTGAACCGACATGTAAATACAGGACTCGGGGTCCCATAAACACAGCAAAAAAAAAACATGATGGCAGAACAATGAATCTAGTAACGTATGTATGTATGTATTTAGTTTTGGGGATAAAAAAGGGTAAGGTAGATATTAATTGCGCGCAAAGCTAGATTTGAAAAATTCAAGGAAACATTAAGAGGCATTAGTGGTCTATGGGTCATTGTAACTGACCAATTTCAGTTACATAATATCATCGGGAAAGAAAAGAAAATTGTAAAAAATAGGTTAATTGTACTCTTTTGTAGTTAACCCAAAAAATAACTTCTATGATTAGTTTATTAAGTGCCATGCATATAATGCACGTATAAATAATTAAAAAAAAATAAATCAATAGAAGGATAAATGATTTACAATCCTGCTTTAAAGAGAACGATACTCACTTTAAAAAATAAGGACTGTATTTTGAGGGGTTAAATATATTAATTTTATGTTTTTTATAAAACTTGGTGGATCTAAACTTATATAATGAGTAGATCGATCATCTCTACCGGACTTCATCAAGAAAGTCAATTTAAAAGTTGGTGAGATGGTTATATAGAATTTCAATTGACAAAAATGAAAATATGTATCACATTTTCAATTACAAATAATCCTGGTTTGAATTTTTTGATAAAAAATTATGAAAATAGTCTATTCTTTATGGTGACCATATCCACAAAGCTTTATTAAAAAAAAAAAACCCTCATCCATTTATCTGTTAAAATATAAACAATACTAATTTATTTTTTTAAGTAATGACCATTCTTCTTAAAACAGAGTCGAAAGATTTTAATGCCTTAATTGTTCTGAGTTTGCAATTAATATATACGTTTATTTTCTTTTTGATAGAAAATATATATACGTTACTTGACTCATAGTTCTGCGTCATGGTCTTTGGCTTTGGTGCGTCGGTTTTGTTCAAATAAACTGGCTTTAAATTTAAAGATAGAGTAGATATAAATGATATGCAATTAGTTATATTATTTTATATATATAAAGTTAAACTTCTGTATATTATTTTATATACTTGATTACAATGCCTTATAAACTGGTTTTATATTTAATGACATTGTAGAATTTTTTTATGTTAATTAACTAGATATTAAAACACGCGCATTAATTGTGCGTATACGTTATTAAGTAGGCTTAATTTAGATGAAGAATAATAAATCATAAAAACATTATTGTCTGAATAGTTAAAATTGTTGGTAGTAACCTTGAGATTATGTGTTAAAACCAAATGGTATAGATGCAAATGATATGCGTTCAATTATAGCACTTTATATCTTAAAAATAATGCGCTGTTCTGTTAATAATTCTCTACTTTGACAATAACATGACTCTATCATAAATATCAAAACCTTTTATGGCTTTCTATGTACATTTGGCTTGCATATTTTTTAGAAATTAAATGATGTTATTTGAAAAAAAACCCATAAAACAATCAAGTTATAGATACATTACCTAAAATACAAAATCACACAATTCAAGTTTTAAATAAGTTACCATATATATATAGACAAGGTTAAGTTATATCAAAGGATTTTCTCATTTACAAGTTAGTTGTCTTTTTAATTAGGAGCAAATTGACGATAATTTTATGAAAATTTGTATAAATTGTTAAAACAAAATAGAAACATGTCATTATATTTAATCAAATGGTAGTAACTTGCGTTTACATGCCAAAATTAGATCATAGAATAAAAGTCTTATAAAAATTTGTAAAAATTATTAAAATTAACGAAATAAAAACATGTGAAGATATTTAATCAACGTGTAATATATATATATAACACGTGTTTAAATGCCCAAATCATGAGTCAAAGCCTACGTTTAAGCATTAATTGTGTAAATGATAATATCGTAATTTTACACACTTTTTACAAGTCCTCACAATTTAGTTATAAATGCTCTCAACCGTTACTATTTTAGTCCATTAAAAAAATAAAAAATAGAGGCTCCCAAGGTAACTTTATAAATAGAGGTGGTAGTATAAAGGTATAGACACACCATCTGCTCTATATATATATATATATCTCACACACTACATTTCTCACTTGTGATCATAGACCCATCAATGGCGAGCGAAGGTCAGCTTCACATAGCTATGCTTCCGTGGCTAGCCTTTGGTCACATACTTCCCTATTTAGAACTCGCCAAATTCATAACCCAAAAGGGTCACAAAGTCTCCTTCATATCCACCACTAGAAACATCGAACGCCTCCGCGAAATAGCTCCAAATTTATCCTCTCTCATTACTTTAGTCAAACTCACTCTTCCCGCCGTTGATCACCTCCCCGCTGGTGCCGAGGCCACCATGGACATCAAAACCGCGGACCATCAGTACCTTAAAAAAGCTGCGGACGGGCTCGAGCCTGAGTTGACTCAGTTCCTCGAGAAATCCCGACCCGATTGGATTATTTACGATTTTTTTGCTCATTGGCTATCGCCGGTTGCAGGCAAACTGGGCATTTCCCGTGCTTATTTCACTATAACTAGCGCGTGGTTTTTGGCATTTTTGGGTCCCTCGTCTGAGGCGATGATTGATGGGTCAGATCCGCGAAAGAATCCAGAGGATTTCGCCGGCCCGCCGAAGTGGATCCCGTTCCCGACGAGCTTAGCTTACCGGAGATATGAAACCGACTGGCTAATCGGGGCGGGTCAGGCGAACGCTTCGGGTATATCTGATATCCGTCGGGGTGGATTGACTTTTTCCGGCTCCGACGTGTTTTTTGTGCGTCAGTGTTTAGAATTTGGCCCGGAATGGTTGAAGCTTCTAGAAAAGCTTCACCGGAAGCCTGTGATCCCCGCAGGGTTAATGCCCCCCACGGTGCACGATAGGGGAGACGAAAATCACGCTGCAATTGAGTGGCTTAATAGGCAAAAGAAGCACTCTGTGGTTTATATAGCACTGGGAAGCGAGCTGATGCTGAGCCAATATGAACTCACAGAATTGGCACTTGGGCTAGAACTTTCCGGTTTGCCGTTTCTCTGGGCTTTGAGAAAGCCAGCGTATTTGTCAGAAAATGTCAAAATCGAGCTGCCGCAGGGTTTTATGGAGAGAGTTAAAGGGAGAGGACTCGTGTGGACAAGTTGGGTGCCTCAGTTGAAGATACTGAGTCACGAATCAGTGGGAGGGTTTTTAAATCACAGTGGTTGGAGTTCGTGTATCGAAGCGCTTGCGTTTGGACAGCCGTTAATTATGCTAACATTTTTTGTCGATCATGGGTTGAATGCTAGGTTTTTTGCTGAGAAGGAAGTTGGGATTGAAGTGTCGAGAAATGAAGAAGATGGGTCATTTACTAGAGACTCGGTGGCAGAATCGGTGAGGATGGTGATGCTTGAAGATAAAGGAACAAGTTATAGAGAGAAAGCAAGAGAGATGAGTGGTATATTTGGAGACAAGGATTTACAGGATCGATATGCAGACAACCTAATCAAGTATCTGGAAAACCACAGGAAATAACTATGTGGTTAGTTTATTGTTGTCATCTTAAATAAAATGCAAATGTATAATGCAAAATATTTGCGGTATTAGTTTTATCGGAATTCTATCCTTTTAGATTTGTGTATGTATGTTTTCAGCCTTCGAAGCTTGAACGGCTAAAGTTCAAACTTTAGACGTTAATTAAGGTGTTTGTTCTGTCAAAACTTCAGCCTACCCTTTTGATTGTACTTACGAAGATGAAATAATTAATGTTAAAATAGTGAAAGTAATATGTTTAGTGCTCGCTTAAATTGGATTGAGATTTTAGACTTCAGACTCCTAGTCTATTCAAAAAAAAAAAAAAAACATAATTATTCATAAAGTGTTTAGACATTATAAATAGCTATAACTCGTGGCACATGTAATACATGTGCAATATTATCTGTGTAAGCAGTACTGTTTTATCTTTACAAAGATGTATTTATAAAAGGGAAATTTTATTTAGACTCTCATTTGAGCTAAGTTGACCCCCTCACTTTAATTTATTTTTTCTTTCAAAATTATTTTTCAATAAATCTACTATATATGGTTTAACAAATTTTAAAAAATACCTAATGTATCTTGAAGAATATCCAAGTTAATCAAAAAAATTAAATCCTTATATTAATTAAACTGAGATCTTCATTACATAATATTTCTCTATAAGCTTGAATAGCAAACCCAACAAAGCTCTCAAACCCAAATTCTACCCATAATTGCTTACCTGAACTATGGACTGAAATTTGATGGGTGATTTTTTTTCTATCAGCTAGATTTTGCAGTTAATCCACCTTTAAATTATAAAATTTTGAACAAAATTTCAAAATATTACTCTTTTCAAAATTAATAAGTATATCCACCAATTAAAATTAATTTATAATTGTACAAATTTAGATTCCATTTTAATTAAGATTTCTAATCCAAATATAACTCCTTTTTAATTTATTTCATATTTACCTTTAAAAAAATTTAAAACAATTTTAGGGTTAAAGTTTAGTGATCATTGTGCGTGGATTGATTTAAAAATAATTGAATCCAAAAAAATAATTTGTTGTCCCAAAATAATAATTGTATTACACCGAAAATGAAGAGATGAAGTCCCATCGAAAAATGAAGCTTCATGCTGGAAATGGAGATCGAACCCAAAGAGACGGAGGAGACAGATGACTATTAGCTTTGCTTGCTTTTTTTACTTTTCATCCAAAGCTAAAAGTAATGTTTTTTATGATGTAATAATTTAATTTATTAAATTAAAGTGAATGTAGTTATTAATTTTGTGGATATTTTAGTATTAAATTATTAATAAAATAATATTTATAAAAATTAAATCAATAATATTTTTGTAAGTCTATTCACACTCGCAGATTAATTTAACAATGTGGATTAACTGCAAGATTTCGCGAATAAAAATAAAATCACCCAAATTAATGAAGTATAATAAATATTTTTACACCTAACTCAATAATTCATGCACAATTAATTCACATTTCAAATTGAGTTGAAGTATTGTCCGCAAGATACGTAGCTAACATGAACAAAATGTATATATGGTAACCAAGATATAATGAACAGTCAACCGAAACGCGTTGCAAGTCCTTTGTCCAAGAGAACAAAGAAAACGTTATCAAAGAGGGAGGTCTGGTACTCTGGTTGCAGGGACGGAGCCAGAATTTTAGGTTTGAGGAGGACGAGAATATAAATGAATCGACAGTAAGAAATAATTATTACAAAAATTATTCAACCTAAATTTTACCATCAAATAATAAAGCAAGTTAACGCAAAAATATAACATATATGATATGTCAATATATATACAATTACAAAAAATACACACACACACATATATATATATACATATGATTAACCACGTGAGCAAGTTACATTAAACACATTGACTTACAAAAAATAATAACTACAATTACTCTCTTACAATTATCTATTAAACTTAGACATTTGAAGTTATGCTCGCCTTTCTTTGATGATATAAAATGCATCTATAATATTATTAACATTGAAATCATGAGCAATATCTTTCTCAATATATGTGATCAAATAGCTTGTTAAAAAACCATCTTCCATCCTATTACGAAGTACGGTCTTAACAATTTTCCTAGCTGAAAATGCACATTCAAATGTAACTGATGAAACCGACAACGTCAAAACAAGGTGAATTAACCTATCGATAAGAGGATAAATGATCGACTTTCTAGTTTTTACCGACACTTGACATAACTCTGAAATTGTTGATAAATTTTGAAACTCTAGATGTACCAAAATATCAAGCTTATAATTTTTTAATTGAAATTCCAAGTGTTCTTTTTCTTGCTCGGTGAAATTCACATGATAAAATTTATAAGTAAGATTGCAAATATTATTTATTTATAAGCAAGATTGTAAATTTTGATGTATAAAAGGATATACAATTTTTATTTATTTTGTTGCAAAAATGTAAATCTTATATATTAGTCCAGGTGTTTAACTTTTCTAAAAAATAAATAATTGAGGAGGCCATACTTAATCTTTTCAAAATAATTTGAAGGGACGAGCTTTTATAATTTTTTTATAAATACAAAATTACTACTATATCTAATCTATTTTAAAAAAAATTTGGGGTGGTGACCGTTCCCGCTCACCCCTTACATCCATCACTGTCAGGTTGGAAGAGTCTTCGGAGAGGAAATGAGAGATATCGACTGCATGTGGGTTAGTGGATTTGAGCAAAAGAATTGGGTAAAAGAATACGATTAACTTAACAAAACAGGTTTATTATTGTGGTCAGCTTAACATGGGAGTTAATTTAGATCAAATGTGAATATGTGATTTTAAATAAACATTCCCCATATAAAATTATGGCCCGGAAAAAAAAAATAGCCTATAAAGTGGAATATCTTCATTTATTTATTTATCATTGCCATAAATAACAACCACTAAAATACAGATAGACATACTATCATTAATTAAATTAAGTTTTTTTTTCTCTCGCTAGATGTTTTAAATTGAGAATATTCAGTTATGAGTACCCGCGTTCTCGACGCCCGGGGGTCCTCGTGGGCGGCGATTCCGTTTGTTGATTTGGAAATCGGTTTTGAAAAGAATAAGAGTCGCCAGTTTGTTTTACTAAACAAACAAAAAAGATTTGTGTAAAAGAGACGTATTTATGGACTAAATATCCTCTTATACATAATGTATGCGAAACCAGTTGATTCGAAGGTTCGGGAATTAAATTACGAATCGGGAAGGTGTTAGGCACCCAATTCGCCCTTTCGGTCTCTTGAGTAAGATATGCGTGTGTTATAATTCAGTTCTTGCATACTATTACTATTATTTTATAGCTTTTCGTACTTGCCTTAAAAATCGGGATTTTGGGATTGGGATGAAAATGATGTGTTTTCTAATTCGCCCACGATTTAAAAATAAGTGTGTGTGTGTGTGATTTGAAAAAAAAAAGAGAATTTGAGAATAATAAATGCAATGAAACAAGTGATTTTGTAAAAGTATTGGGCTTTTCGGAAACTGATTCAATGTAGAATCTTATACTCGATATGATATGAGGCGAGTTGACCAATCGTATACCAAAGTCTATTGATTAAACCGATATAGATGGCAATAATGCTTTCATAATCGAGTATTTGTCATATACACACCGCAATCTATGAGTTAGATTGGATATATAGCGATTGTCGATTCCTTCGTATAACAATACTGCTAATCCGAGCTTTTGGAAAAGTAAGAAAGTAATAATACTATTTTAGAATTGGATTAGGGTTTATTATACGCCTTTGGTTTTGAAAACAATTTGAAAAAGGGTTTTGAAAAGCTATTAAGTGATAGAAATTATGCAGACAAGAATATGAATTATAAAACTAACAAATAAATAAAAGAAGAGATAGAAAATTATACCTGAGCCTCCTTGGATGGAGAGAATAAGGATCTCTTGGTGTGTACCACGAAATCCCCTGGATTATTGATGAAAATAATGAATGGAGGGGGGGTCTATTTATAGTTGTCAAAATACTTGGAGAGCAAGAAAAGAGATTGCAACTAGGACTCTTGCAAATTATCACGAAGCCTTCCCACCGTTGGATCATCCTGTTTTTTGGATATGTGTTGTAAATAGGAATCTTCTAGATCGTGTAAAAATTTCAGGTCGACCAGAAATTGGGAAGGTCTCCTTTTGTTCTGATTGGTACGAAGAGTTTGTGTCCGCGTAGGAAAGGTACTTGTTGTAGACAAGGTCCCTTGTTTGCACGACAAGTCGGGTTCTAACCATTGGATCACGCTGAATTTTGGATATGTATTGCCAATATAAGTCTTCTAGACCCTGTAAAAAATTGGAGGCGATCGGAGTTCCGGAAGGACTCGTTCTCCTTGGCTTGGTACAAAGAGTTTGTTCCCGCGTAGGAAACATATTTGCGTACAACAATCTCTACAATTGAACTTACAACCGTTGGATTATGCTGAGTTTTTGATATGTTTTCCCTCCAAATGTTTTCTAACTTGTGTCCAAATTTGAGGTCGATCAGAATT
Source organism: Lonicera japonica (assembly GCA_021464415.1). Classification (NCBI taxonomy): domain Eukaryota; kingdom Viridiplantae; phylum Streptophyta; class Magnoliopsida; order Dipsacales; family Caprifoliaceae; genus Lonicera; species Lonicera japonica. The sequence continues at coordinate 99,536,538 of CM038463.1, read as the reverse complement.
CGGGAAGGCCACTATTTATTTTAATTTGCTACGAAGGACATTTCAACTAGAATTGCACGATAGACAAATTGATTCTTGATGATCCCATGTCCGACAAAGCTGAATTTTGAATATGTTCTTCCCCAAAATAAGGCCTATCCACTTACCAAACTTTAAACCATTTTAACTTCGAGAAGACCTTTATTTGACCACCCGAATCTAGCTCATGATTTTCTGAATTTTTAGAGATCCGACTGTCGGATTGAGCTGATTTTCGAGTATGCTACTCCTCATGGTAATTTCTAACAACTCTCAAAGTTTGAGGATGATCCAAAATGCACAACTCTCCTTTCACAAGTTTTCAGGAGTTTCGACGGTTTTCGATTCCAGCAATTTTCGATAATTCCGTAACTCCTCATCCTTTTGGCTTTCTTCTTTAACCTGTATCACATGTACATAATATATGCATCTAGGAATGCTCGTGCATACATGCGTGCTTATTTTTTTTGGAGATCAAGATTCTTGCGGGGGTCGCAAAATGAGGTGTTCACATCAGTACTATCTTAAATAATAAAAAAGAAAAAAAATAAAAGAAGAAGAAGAAGAAGAAGAATTGTCCATGTCTTTTTCATACACTTATAATGAAAATCACCCTCAACCCTGGAAGAGAATTTATTACAGTAATAACAAAAATACCACCAACCCCACATGAGATCCAAATTCAGGTTCTCTCTTAAATTCAAGTGAGTGCATTACTAATGAATTAATGATACTAACTAGCCCACTCATTCATGAATAAATTTTATTCTTATATATCTCATCCATACATCCGTGTGCCCTGTATAATCTCAGTAATTTTACATATGTGTTCCACTATATCTTGGTAAACATAGAAACTGATTTTTTTTCCAAATAATTGATAGTGTTTTTCTTTTGTTGATTCAAAATAAAAAAATCATTTCTTGCTAAATCAACATTTTTATAAACAAAAATGTCCTTCAACATTATTTTCACTTCTCAAATTTTAAAATTCAATAAAGTAACATTGGTTATTCTCTTCTTTTCAATAAAACATAAAACAAATCCTTAAAATGCTACACACAATTCTTTGCAATTAAATTTGTAAATTTTACTATAATAATTTTTGCACACTTGTAGTAGTGGATGTTTTATTTTTTGTAGATAAAACACATCTGCAATAACATTTATATATCTCACTTCAAGTTTGCAGTGAAATTTGTAAATTTCATTTCAAAATTGATAAAAAAAATCATAATTTTGTAAAGAAATTTGATGTTTCCTAATGAATACAATAAAGATAAACAAAACGCAAATTAGAAAATATATATATATATATATAAGGAATGTAATTAGCAAATTATGAAACAGCTTAAATTATTGATATGGTTATACATGTCAAATATCAATTCATTTAATTCAAATTATATCCTTACTATACCATTGGTTATGGAAATAAAGAGCGTCCTTATTATATTAAATTATCTTATTTTGAACCTTTGGTGAAAATGTGATTATATAATAGATTTTTCTAATGAATAAAATAAAATATTAAAATATATATTTAATGTGTGTTTCTAATTTATTTTGGGCTATGTACTCATACTGATTTAGAAACAGGAGTGGGCTAAAGTAGAAAGTGAGTTTGGGTCAAAAGCAAAGGCCCTAATTTTATTACACTAATTACTTTGATAGGAAGCTGAAAATGCTTTGGCATCTGTTGGAGCATTATGCGTTTGGAGAAAAAACTTGGACAAGGTAAGATTAATGTTTTCCCAAGTCTCACATAAGAGAAAGAAAAAACTTTTTATGAGTTTTTATATAGGAAAATTTGCTTAAGGGCTTGAGGCCTCTGGGCATTAGAATTTTGTGCTATTGGGTGAGAACTTAGATGAATGTGGTTCACCACACGTGCGTGCCGACCGACTTGGTCCAGGCTCGAGCTTTGGGCTTGTCTTGTGCAATGCATAAATTTTTTATACAAAATAATTTTAGAAAAAAATTATTTGTTAAATAAAATTTATTTCAAAATTCCAAAAGTGGTCAAACCACTTCTAGAAACGTCTCCCAATTTTCTCTCCACGTCTCCTTAAATTTTTCCATCGAAACGGATTTTTGATTATTATCCTACCATTTTAATTTTTCTTGAATATATGGAAAACGAAAAGAATTTCTTCATCGTCTATCTCTTCTTCTTCAACAACTGAAAAAATTCAAAAACCCCTAAAAAAAATTGCCTCCGACAGGAAATTTTTTTGCCTCCCGCGGTAAAAGATTTACCGATTCCGAGCATATATTTTAGAGTATTTGTCGAACAATCAACGGTAGTGCACGTCGATCGTACAAGAAAGTATCTGAGCTGTTTTATCCTGGGGACGGCGTGGCAATTACTGAATTGCTAGCACAATTCTGAGCAGAGCCACGAAACGTCTTAAAGAGAGCGACCTAGTCCGCGACTCAACCCAGTGTACTCTCTTTCTTTATTTAATTTCCGTCTTTACAGTTCATATTTTCAACAGCATCAATATTGTTGTAATAAAAATTCTTCTCATCCTAATAAAAAAGAATAATAAGAAAATAGGTTGATCCATGCATTATATATTAATAGAAACAAGCTACACATGAATCGGCCCAGGTAGTTACCAACATCAACGCCATATTAAGATAGCCACGGAGCCGGAACAAAGCAGAGAACTAGAAGCGTTGAGAAAAGTACTTAAGGGCTGCAAAAAAGAACCAAGAATGTCTTATTTTCATAGCACAAATCATCATTTTTCGTCCAAATTATTTACAATCTATTCATTGGTCATAAACCACTGGAAACAAACTACAAAAGAGACACTTAGACTCCATTTGATAGCAACATGGAAAATGAAAAAAAAAACTAATTTATATGAGAAGATGGGAAATAAGTTAAGGGATGTGATGAGATTAACTCTTGATTTTTGCTTTTTTTCATGGCAAAATTTTCTTTGGGTGATGATGGAGAAAATTTTTCCACAAAATATTAGAGGAGGATGGAGGACACATACTCACAAATATGAGTATGAGATGAAGAGTACATCATTATATGTCTTAACTTATTTTCCATCTTTTCACTCAAATTAGTTATTTTTATTTTTATTTTTATTTTCCATGTTACTATCAAACGGAGCCTTAGTTTAAGTTATTCAAACAATCAAACTAGTCGTTCGTCAAAAAATAAAGGCTATTCAAGAGAGTTAGATTTTTGAATGTATAGAAGTTAGAAAGCAAAGCAAGCACGTGCAAGTATACACTACGAGAAACATTTGTTGCATGATTGACCCAAGCGAACTATCTGCTAAAAGGGATTCCAAGAATTTCGACAAAGTGAAAAGCTTATAATTCGAAGAAGAAGAAATCATGTAACAGAAGGAGATTCTTATTTGTGGAAATGGTACTTTGAACAAACATAGAGAAATTAACGTACTTCTTTAACATTTGGGCATCTTGATGGTAAAGGATATTAGATAATTCATATATGCTTCTCTAGTTACATTTTGTAGCTTCATTTGGTCACTTCATCAAACACATTGTGGGCAGTCTTTAGTAATTGGTGATATCTTTGATATAGTTGTATTGAACAACTAGAACATCACTTGAACTTCAACATTCTGCGCAATCAAACCTGCCTTAATTAATGGGTAAAGAAGAAACAAGCAGAAAATTTTGATTTCAGATATCAAGATATTTAATATTCTAAATTGGTGCGGTAAATAGCGTACAAGATAAGGCAAACATTTGGAAATTCAGTGTGAAATTGGTTCCGAACTTACCTTGTTAAGATGGATCAAGCATCTTCAGTGGATTATGATATGAAGATCATGGTTTTGCCCAATCAACAGAATCAAGCAATAAGCAATTATGAAGAACTTACAGACTCCCATGCTCGTTTCTTTACTCTACAAAACTCCCATTTTTACTCTTTCTGCCAGTAATTTCGCCATTATTATGATGTAAATCTTCTTTTTGATAGAATAATATATGGTTTTTAATCATAAAATTCGTATGATTAGAGGGCGGAGACCAAATACTTTTTTTTTCTTTTGTTTGAGAAAATATTTTTAATCATAAAAATCTTCTTTTGTTTACTTAACCTGCCGGCTACTATACAAGACTCACACTGATCGCTCTTTCTCTCTCTCGTTCACACGCACACAGACGCACATAGACACAGGAGCCATTATTGTTGGGTTTTTCTCCTATATTCTTGACAAATTTTTTGGAGAAAACCATTTCCCTTGTTGTTGTTTATATATATATATGACGAAATTGTTGGGTTTTAAGCAAAATTTCTAGATTGATTGCTTTTGTTAAATGAGTATGCTATATAGTTGTTGGGTTTAGTTGAATGTTCACCATTTTCAGTATTAATATTAGATGAGTATGCTAAGGGCAAAATGGTTATAGTAAAAAAAATTCAGTTTTCAGATGTGTTATATTAAAACAAATAACATTTTTTCAGATACATTTTTTAGAAGTAAACAAACAGCTTTTTCAGTTTTCAGTTTTCAGTTTTTAGATTTCAGTTTTCAGTTTTTTTACTAAACGGCACCTAAGCCTGTTTTCCGGTCCTTCCCTTGAAAGTTTAACCTGCTGCCTACTATACTAATTATTTAAAGAACCTTGAAATTAAACCTGTTTTCCGGTCCTTCCCTTGAAAGTTTAATTCTACAAATTATATCCTAATACTGCGTTTGACGTATAGGACAAGAGGATAGGATAAGATAAATTTATCTTATCTCATGTTTGATATTCTTTGGGATTGAATATCTAGACCGATTGTTAATCCCATTAAAGCTTTTTATCCCATCAAAAAAGAGTAACGAATCCCATCGAGAGAGGGATTAACGAATCCAACATCAGCGGTGGGATTATTTTATTTCGTCTGAATGAAATTAAATAATTATATTCGACTCTCTAATCCGGTGCGTCAAAGTTCAAACACACCATAAAGTATCAAAATCATTATGATTCAAACATTGGCCAGTTTATAAAATTATAAAAGCTAGCACCTTAACTGCTAAAAAATTATACAAAAGCCCAAAGTGTTATGTTGCGCTAAAATTGGTACCCGAGTGTGATAATTCATACAAAGCGCCAAGATTTAATCCCTCTCTCTTATCTCTTTTTTTAAGAACTGCTCAAATTTATCATTGCTTGTTCTCAAAAAAAAAAAATTGGCATTAGATTTTCAATTAACTATATTTTTCAACTAGTTCCGCAACATACATATATGGGAAGTATTTATCAACCGTCAACCATACCAACAAATGTGTTAAAGTAATTTGAATGCCTTCCAGTATTTAAATTAGTTATTTTATTTAAGAGGTTATGGAATTTGAAAAGATTTTGTAAAAATAAAAATAAAAAAAATCAATTCATTAATGGTTAAGAATGTAAGTTTTTTCGTAGCATTCTGATACATTGCTATCAATAGAAGCTTTGGTTAATAGATTAAAACTTAGAATTTTTCACTTACAAGTAAATATTCGAAAAAATTGTAGTTTGCAAGTGACCTTATCTATAACTATAAAGTCTTTAGTGCAATAGCGCCACAGTGATGTTGCCCACTTTGCAAACTCAAGCTCAAGCTGCTCAACTCAGAGTCCAAAATCCCTGTGGTTACCTTCTGATGTGTATTTGAAATTATAAAATTAAGTCTAATTTTTGTTCAAAAAAAAAAAAAAAAAGTTTAATTTTAAAAAATTAAATTAACACCTCATTTGAACTAAATTTTAATCCATAACTTTTATTCGTAAAAGTTAACAATTTGATCAAATATGACCGTATTATTTCAAAAGATTTCAATTATAGTTTAAGTATCAAGAAGTAACGGATACAATGTTTCAAAAACCGTAAAACACAAACCCAAATTAGGAAGACCTTAAAATTAACTCCATGACAAGCTAATCAACATGTAAACAGCTTACTAATTTCCTAAAAAAGATTAGAGTGGTCGCAACAATAACGTAATGAGAGAAACCCTCAAGCAATGAGAACATATCGTAGTTACGTTGCAACATCGTCAACAAATAATTTCTCCTAATTTTCTTGTTGTCTTTCCCTTTCATGAATTGTGTCTGCTTCCTCTAAAAAATACCGCGCATAAAGAACAAGAAAACAAAAGAACAACACCAATAATGTACGGCTTGTGAAATCGTACAAGGAAATGGCTCGAGTCACTATAACCATCAAGATCAGGTGCACCAACTTCAAATCCGATGAAGGCCGAACGATCTGAATAACGGCAACAACATCAATCCATAAACATAACACAAATAATAGACCGGTGAGCGATTGCTCGGGCACAAGATAAAGAAAAAAGTTAAAAGTAAATGCGGCTGCCGTTGCAGCGAATTTGGATATGGGCCCGCGCAGTAGCCTCGCGTTTCTAATAGGCTTGTGAGAGAGGAAGAGGATGAAGTGGAGGGTGAAGATTACAGAACAGAGGTGGCATAGGAAGAAGTTGCCGAATTTGGAGAAATGGGTGTTGTAGAAATTGGTTTCGGACAAGAAGGCGAGTCCAAGTGTGGAAGAGGCTATGGAAATTGCGAAAAAGAATTTGACTGAGGGGACGAGGGAGCTCGGCTGCTGTTGAGGAGAAGATTGGGTTGTCTGTGATTGATTCATCACGGAGAGAGAGAGAGATTGGGGATCTGTAATTGGGAGATGGAATTAATACTAACAATTCATGGGGTACTTAAGGTAATCCCAGGAGGTTGACTTTAACCCATCTTATCTTCTTCACTCCTGCAACTAATCAATATTCTTGTGCAAGTTGAATAATAATAATAATAGTAGTGGTAATGCTAGCTAGTACTACTACTAATAATACAATTATATTGTCATTGGGATGGAAGTCTTGAAACCAGTGTATATATGCAAATTCAAGAAAGCAAGTCTAAAAGGGACTATCAAGATTCAAACTCCTTCCATTTTAAATGTTCATATTTTTTAGTACTTCAATTTTCACCAATCGCAAATGAACCGAACAAAAATGGTTTGGCCTTGACCCCAAACATTTGAAGTTCACTACATGTTGCGTCAAATGTTCATTATTCATTTTAATATGTATTGGGCATCAGAATTATGGTACAAAATTACATGCAGAAACCAGAGAGTTGAGTTAGTAACTCCATACATAACAAAAGCAGCTGAATAAATCAGAAGGGTATGGATTCGGTTAAAAAAATGTGTTAATGTCAAGATTTGAACTCATAACTTCCAAGTAACTTGAGATGAAATTAATCATTAAGCTACCTCTATTTTTGTTTATTATTTTTATTTTAACATATATTTAACAGGTATGCACATGCATCGGATGTGTTTTGTTATAAAGGGGAAGCCACTAAATTTTGGTGGTTTGGTGGTATTAGTTATTAATAAAAACCAATTTCAGTCTGAGCATTCATCTTCTACCAGATATTGGTTTTAATCAACTCATACCACTTATGGGTGAGTTTACATGTTTTAAAAAAATTTAGTAAGTTGAAAAGAAAAGCGAAGTGAGAAATTCATTTTGGTGAGTGTATTTAAAATTATCAATTTTTAAATAAAATGTACTTAACAAGAGTTGAGCTTACAAGTTGTATATTAAAAAATAAAATATATTACCCTTAACACTACTTTTTTCATTCACTAAATGTTTTTCATTTTAATTTAAATATTTACGTGCACAAAAAAAAAACATACTCATACATAGCACGTAGTTGAGTGCCTAATTGACATAAAAAGAATAGTTTAAGGGCCAATTTGGTACTCATTGATTATATATTTTACATAATACTATTTTAAAAGTGCATTGGACAAAAAAGGCTTTGCATAATATTTTTAAGCAAATTAATTTGGCCAAATCCGCTCAAAACCGTAGGCAATCAACCTGTATAACAAAAATTCACACGTGTGGTGTGAATGATGGGAAATAGGCGCCTTCGTAACAAAATCTGACTAACACCCCACTCTCTCTCTCTCTACGACATCTACATATAAATAAGCAGATCATCGCTTTTTCAATGGAGATGTCTCTTTTACTTTTGTCTCATACAAATCAAAACCCTAACCCTAACTCCATCAATGGCTTCTTCTTCCTCTTTCTCTCTCAGATCATCGCTCTTTACTTCTCCATCAACTGATCTCAACAACCGTGTAAGTCAACACCTCTATTCCTCTTTGTTTATTGAGAAGATGATTTGAGAAACAATAAATTATTAGAGGCTGAAACACTTCTATTGCTATATGAGAGAATCTGAGAAATTATAAGCTTGTAATGCAGTTGAGCTGCATGCAACTATTTGTCTTAATTTGGTAACTGGAATTTGTAAATTAAAATGTCCTAAATTTCTTACGGGCTCATTTCGTGCGTAAATTGCCTAATATTAAAATTAGTTCACTTTTGGTTTATGAATATTACATTTTAGCATTTATCAATATATCAATTCTTATTCATGGAGTGTTTGGAAAACGTAAATGAGAAATCCCGAATATTAGAATAAAAATGTGTTCTAATTTCCTCTACGTTGTTTAAAATTTTGTCTGGAGGCATCAATATCAAGTGTAGACACTAGGTCTCAAAAAATGTAAAGCTGGAGTGAGTTCTCTAGTTCTAGAATTAGGCAATTTCAAGTTTTACTTAAATGACTTAATTTGAGTTGAATCAATTTGAATGATCAGATTTACAATTGTTCAATTTTCACAAACAAACACAAATAAATGTAAAATTGTAAATTTACTAATTATGAACTGTCCAATTCACAATTTGAGGGACAATGAAACGAAGTTTTTGCCAATATCTAGGGTTTTAAGATTGATCTGATTATGATTGTGTTAATTTCTAGGGTTTTATGAATGCAAAATTGCCGGCGAATTTTGGGTGTAAAACAACAATAGCTGGCAACCAAAGCGCATCATTGTCTGTGAGGAGATTCAAATTGAATTGCACGAGAGACAAAGAGATGGATGTGAGCACGTCGGCTTTAGTTGATGGTGTCGCTGAAATCTTGAGCGGTTTGTTCTATAAAAGAGTTAATTGCGTTCAGAAATTTGGTTATTGGTAATTATTAGGGTTAATATGGTTCATTTGATGCAGAAGTTGAGGTCAAGGAGCCGAGTCTCTCAACAATGTTGATGAATTTTGGGAATAGTTTTGATCCCTACGATGCAATGAGTACACCTCTTTATCAAACAGCCACATTCAAGCAGGTATGTTTGCGAACTTTGTTATACAATTTGATGATCGTGAGGTGCTGACAATAATGAAGATGGGAACTTCTATTTGTAAGTCCAAGTTGCTGAAATTTACCATCAGAGTACCAGTTTAAGATCATTTTTAGGGGAGTGTTTACGGTCATGCTTTTATTTTTTTGTGATTTTGCAATTTCAACCATATGTTGTATACTTGTACGATCAAGTTTGCTATGTACTAATTTATTGGATTATTTTCTCGTAATATATTTTTGGATTCTTTTCTCATAATAAATTTGAAAAGTAAATGCTAAGAGAGCTTATGAAATGGGAGTCTCTTTTATCCAAGAAAAGTTGATTCGGGTTCTGGGATGGTTGGACTTGTTACAAAGCTAATCTCTGTTTCTTTTTGTTGCATGGTTTGTCTCCATATAATTGCGAATATCAATCTCAAGGTTGAGAACCTAGCTTTCACCATTGTACCCACAGTTATTCTGAAATATTCTGATCTTTGTCTCTCAGCTCTCCTCAAATAAATCAGTGTCAAGTTGGTTTCTAAGAGAGTGAATGAGGGAGGCAGTTTATGATACTCTATAGTATATATTTGTGGGTAAAACTCAAATACTTTGCCCCACCCAAGTTTTGTTTATTGATAATAATGTTGTCATATGATATCCCAATTTCTTCTTTTCCTTCTGTCATGTATGTTATATATGCCTACAAAGATTGTTCTGTGGATACTTATGCATATTCAAGTTCCCTCACATCTCTCTTGTGTGTGTATGTATGTATTAAACCAGAAAGATTGATTAATAATCTCAAAGGCTTCTTTAATGTTACACATTCTACTTTTACTATTAGATCATTATAAATGTGATGCCCTATTACTTGTATGCTTATAAGGCATTGCAGACAAGACAAGTTAGCACACATTTGTCATTATATGAAATCCTCTTCTTTGATATATTCACTTGAATTACCTTTTATACCCTGTTCTACAGCCTTCGGCAACAGAAAACGGCCCCTATGACTACACTAGAAGTGGAAATCCCACGCGTGATGTGTTGGAAAGGTCTGAGTTTCCGTTTTACTATGCATAAAGTTACCAGTGTAATTTTGTTAGTGTTCATCACAAGTCTGTACTTTCTTCTGTTAGCATGATTCTGCTTTCTTATTCTCAGTCTCCTGGCGAAGCTTGATAAAGCAGATCGTGCACTTTGCTTTACAAGTGGAATGGCTGCTTTGGCTACTGTCGCCCATCTTGTTGGAACTGGTGCTTTTTCCCACCAATATTACCTCTTTGTACTGAAATGTGCATGCACAAATATCTGTATTTAAGTATTATATTAATTATCAACTTTTCTCATGAGCAAGTGAGTAAATAAAAGTATATGTACTTCAAAATTCCTAGACTTGATAAGAATGAGAAGTTGGTGCCTCAAGGCACTCCAATTTTTTGGTAGGTGTTCTACCTCTGTATATAACCTATGATGATATAAGGTGGATTGTGGTCTAATACAGTTAATTAGTTATGGTATTTCGTAATTTGCGGAGCACCCTGCATACTGTGAATTGGGTGCGCCAGCCCCAAATGGTGTGTGTTCATGACCCAAAACGCCTACTTCTAGCAATCTCATATTTCACTTGCGAAGACATATGAAAAGAGATGTATAGTTTCATATGTACCGACATATACACATTATATAAAAAAAAATTCAAGAATTCCATTGTAATATGTATATATCTATATAGAAAGTGACTTGAGCCTATGTTATAAAACTAATGGCAACGCGAAATTGTGTTCCAACTAAGTTTACCCCCACCACATTACACACTGGGCTAGTTAATGTTCCCCCTACTATTACCTCACACCAGAGCATCCAACAAATTAGGTGACATTGCTTAGTTCTTGCTGAGTTCATCCCTCATTTATGTTTAAATTTGACAATCAACTATATATATACATATATATGAATTTTATGTATAAAATTTACCTCTGAATTAGCTGCTGATTGCAAACCCTGGAGACTGTTTAGTATGTATTGAAATAATTTAAAATTTTCTTTAATGATAGGTGAAGAAATTGTTGCTGGAGATGACATTTATGGTGGTTCTGACCGGTTGTTGTCACAAGTTCTTCCAAAGACTGGAGTTGTGGTTAAGTTAGTATAAGTTTTTATTCATATTCCGAAAAATAAATGCAATATTGTTTCTATTTCTGTTCTTTTTTTAGTTTGGATTTTTGGCTTAAAATATTATGCTTGCAATGTGCAGGAGAGTGAATACAACTGATTTAGATGAGGCTGCAATTGCTATTGGCCCTTGGACAAAGCTTGTATGGTTGGAAAGTCCAACCAATCCACGGCAACAAATTTCTGATATTCGTGTGAGTCATCTAGGATGAAAATCACATACATCTGTTTATTGCTGCTGTTATTGCTGGGGAAAACTACGGAGATTTATGTGTATGTGTGTGTTTTTGGGGTGAAAAAGGGAAAAGAGGAGGGGGGGGGGGAGAGTATAGACATTTGTGCTTGCAAGGATTAACATGCCTCTGCTAATAAATTTCTTCAATTAAGGTCAAGTGTGCGATAGTACTAATAGTCTATGACAAATAATGTTTGTTGTCGCCAACCTTTGTTTCCATTATACTTAAAATTACATTCAAAATTGCAAATAGGTTTTAGCTTTGAAAAGAGATTGGTAATTGAGAAATATTGGTTAGTTTGCACCCCTGCTTATATTTGGACCATTTGGTGAAGAGGTTGATTTATCCTCCCGTTTTTCATTTGGGAAGTTTTCTGTACCTTTAAAGTTTATTTCACTAAACTCAGTTATTTTTTTTGTTCTTGTTTTGCGTCTTGCTCTCCCTAGTTTATTACGAGGAATTATCTTATGATTACAGTACAAGGAATAAGGAAAGGTTCTACGAGGTTTAAATTTTTTCATGGGCAGTAGGATGGTCCTAGGCAACTAGGCGAGACGGCCAATTTTTTTAAAATTTTAAATTTAATATTAGGAAAATCAAACTTTACTTATAAAAAGAATATTAAGAGTTTGTTAAATGAATATTTGTCAGAATTCAAACATGAAAAAGGTAATTTTTAAAACAAACAGGACACGAGTGAAAAAAATCCATTAGTCCTGTCATTCCAAATTTCCTTCTTGCCAGACTAGGAGGTCACCTAGTTAGGCTAACCGGAATATCACTGCGTAGCACCTAGGCGGGGGCATAATCGGCCCTAATTGGGGATATTTAACATTTATTCAATGAAAATGTCTATTACAAGAATGTGATGATTTTTAATAGTGGAATACATTTTTTGAGTTTCTGTTGATTCCCGTTTCAGAAAATAGCAGAGATGGCTCATGCTCATGGTGCTCTTGTATTGGTGGATAACAGCATTATGTCCCCTGTATTGTCTCAACCGTTGGAGCTTGGAGCAGGTATTTTGAACAAGTATATGTTAAAATTTCAAGTTTTAAAAACTTTTTTCTTGCCCAGAAATCTCTATTGTTGGTTTTGATTGGTTTTTTTTGCAGACATTGTAATGCACTCGGCCACGAAGTTCATAGCTGGACATAGTGATGTCATGGCAGGCGTGCTCTGTATAAAAGGAGAAAGGTTTGCTTCTTACATAGATTTCTTTGGTATCTATTATTATATATTAAGTGAGAGGAGCACTTTATGTTAATTAAATTACGAAATTACCCTTTCTTAATTTAGAAAAATAAAGGATTATTTGAACATGATTTTGACCTATGACCTTTCCTCTAATAAAGTACACCTTAACCACTTAATTTAAAAGTTTTTAAAACAATTCAAGTATTAAGAATTGCCAGCTACAATATTGCACACGCATTGAGTGTGCGCCACATGTTCTAGTGTTCAATATTACTCACCAATGCATCTTGCTACTGTTAATAATGTCTCTTCTTGTGCAACTTCTATGGTTGGATAATCATATTGTCCTCATATCCAAGACATTGATGTGTTCCTCCTTATTGGGGGATGTGGTGGGTGGGGCTAGAGTTAAGTCGAGCCCATCAGGTCAGCTCTAGTGTTTGTGGGTGCCTCTAAGTTGGGAATTATGATTGTTGCTGAAATTCCATGGAATTTTTTCTTTCCAAAAAGCTTCTAATAGATTCTACAAAAGCTTCCCAGTTTGAATTTTAAGGAACATAGTTGACCAAACACATATAGCATTGCTCTCTCTTTCCCTCCCAGCTCCTTAAAAAATCAATAGTCAAGGTCTAGATGGCTAGACCTTTCAGCAGTTAGTCCTCTCTTGGGGTTTACTTTTCATCTTCAGTCTTTTCCTGGAATATCATCATTTGTGATGAAGTAGACTTCACTTTGACTTTCTTTGCAACAACCAATTCTATTTTCTTAAAGTTGTTTTGTTTATTTAATTACTAATATATTTCACTTGATTAGAATCATTGATGCTACAAACAGGCAATTTAAATGATGAAGCCATATATGTTCAATTGAATGTCTTAGATAAAGGTTTTTAGCATCCGACTTTTCATTTGGCACATTGATGCTTCAATTTACAATGGTTTTGTTATTTTTGTATTACTTTCCTTATCCGAAGTGATGCTGAGCCCAGTAATGTATTAGGCTTGTAATCAAGTGAGGCAATAAAATGGAAGTCTCAGCTTAATTATGCCACCCACCATGGGTGTTTGCTAGCCCCTTGAAATTTAATTGAATCGTATTCCTTTCTTTATTGCCAATTGAAAGTCAAGTGGTTTTCCTACTTTTAGGGGCACATGGATTTTTTTGGGTTTTTCATTTATGCCCTTGCACCTTAGATTTTATAATATATTTTAGTTTATTAATATAAATAGTAAATACCCATAACGTTTAAGAATATTTCTGACAGATGATCGTAGATAATCATCAATGTGATTAAGAAAACATAAAAATTGAGACTATAAAAATATTGAAGTAAATTATAGATAATATTAAGAAGTGTTACAGAAAAATAAAAGTATGCACACCGTTGCGTGCTTGCGTGTGCCATAATATCTAGTACATATATATAGTCAATAACCTTTAATTTTCTTTAACCTTTTGATTTTCTGAATCTGATAATTGCAGTAATCAGACTATTGTCTAGAATTCTCTATGTTCCGACTGTAAAGATTTAGGATTGCATTATAATTCTAAAACATCAATTCCAATGGAACATGCCAAACAGACCCTTCACGACACGCTCTTTTTTACCGTTTTAGTTTTCCTTAATCTGTGTGGTCTGCACGCTTATTATTGGACCTTGGAAAAAAGTTCTGCAGCTAGTTATATATGCTCACAGCCTCACATGCATATATGTACTGGTAATAATACCTTGTATTTCTTTTTCTGATCCTGTTGTGTATAAATTGCAAAATTTGTTTTGCATTTTCATGTCGATCAGTTTGGCAAGAGACTTGGCTTTCCTACAAAATGCAGAAGGCTCTGGGTTGGCACCATTCGACTGTTGGATATGTTTACGAGGCATCAAGACTATGGCCTTACGTGTTGAGAAGCAACAGGTTTTCTTTAGACCTCTTCTGCTAGTATATATATACATTAATGTGTGGGCTTTTAATGGATGCATATTGCTTTACTTGGTTTGTTATTATTTCTGCATCATTTTTGGTCCAATTTCTTTTGTATACGTGGGTCCTATATGCACGTATTGTCTGACAGTCTGGCTTCAAATTAGATTAGTTAAAATGAGGAAGTAATGCAAATGTGAAGACATTGTTGAGCCTGCTTAGTGATTATGCTGTATATCAATGCTCTAATCCCATTTAATATCTGAGATACACGTCGAGTTCTAACAGTATCTTGTGCTTGTATTTGTAGAGGTCGGATTGAATCTCAAGACTGCGTAAATGTAAATCTTAAAAATTGTTTGTAGCTGATTAGATATTGGATTGATTAGAAATTTACTTACAGGACTTTGTAAATGTTTGCTCAAAAGAAGTTGCTGTTTTCTCAAAAACAGTTATACTAAGGTGACATGTTAAGGGTTAGCTTATGTCAAACACTATATGTTAGTGTTGGGTAAAAATGAAAACTAAGATGATGCTAATGTTCCATTTAACATACATGAAGAATGTCATCATTGATTATATGCTGTAAAACAAAACCAGTTATGTTAAACTTCTGTTTTCCAGAACATTCCATGGGGAGAAAGGAAATGTAAAACTAACGATACAATTTTTTTTTCTTTCTTTTTTCTTTTTTCTTTTAAGAGGGGGTATTAAAGTAGAATTTTATCAAGGGAAAAAGGGGATACATACAAAATAAGTAGAAAAGTATCCACAATAACCTAAGAAAAAACACATCAATGAACCTGCAAGTTCTGTACCTTAATGAGGAGACATCAGGACAATGCAAGTATTACCCAGAACCCAGAACCCAGAACCCACAAGCAAGATGGGATGATGGTTTTAACTAAACGCTTGAAGAAAATCCTAAAAAGAAAGCATGAGGATGATTTTCGATTGATGAGATAAAATACAATTATAATAGTTTCAACCATAATTTGGTGAACATGTGTTCTAAGAAGAAGTAAACTGCTGTCTCAAGAATATGAGGATGCTTTTGTTTAGCAATTATCATTTTGTTGGTATATACTAGCAAAAGAAAGATACAAGGAAAGTACATTGGCTCCTATTGTTAGAATGAGAAACTTCGAAAATTATAAGTCTTAGCTTGGAAGACAGATTCGGTTTTTTCTTTTCTTTGAAAGATATAAGGAAAGTGCATACATATGAGTGCACTAAATGAAATAAGGGAAATCTTAAATGCACTCGCTAAATCTTGCACCTCACTCCACTTTAGAATATCTTGATGCTCACCCAATGGATAAATTATTCAATATAAGCTTTGGTTCTTGTATTGGTAACAAAGCATCAATCGAGTGACAAACAACACATCAACACCAAACGTTAAGCCTCAAGACGTGAAACTTCATAAGCAATTGAGTGTTTTAGGCTTTTAGCCAAACTTGGCTCCTATCCATACCTTTCGGTCCAATTCCGTCCAAGGCGGTCTAGTTCGAGGATTAAACAAATGAATTTGTTCATGAAACTTGGTTGAGATGATCTTTATGATGAGTAGATCATATCCACAAAATTTCATCAGAAGATTCAATCTAGAAAATGGTGAGATGATGATTTAAAATTTGAACGGTCGAAAATGAGCAAATGCATCAAATTTTTATTACGCTCACTTCCGGTTTGAATTTCATTATGAAATTTTGTGGACATGATCTACTCATTATAGAGATCATATTTACCAAGTTTCATGAAAAATTTCATTTGTTTAGCTCTCAAACTAGATCCCCTTGAACGGAATTGGACCGAAGGAATAATGGAGAGGAGCCAAGTCCGCTTTAGCCTAGTGGTAAAGGCCCCACCTGGATGTAGGAGATCCTGGTTCAAGTCTCACCCACGACAGTGAGGTTTTCTTAGTTATTTGTAGTAGAAGGAAGATGCTTAGACCTTCCTTTTTTCCGTAAAAAAAAAATTCCAAAACTGTCTTGCTTCTACATACATCTCAACCATTCCATTATTACCTCTTTTATTGTCACTCTAATTATATTGAAGTAGCGTTTCTGAACTTTTATTTCATCTGCACCTTTAGCAGCTTCTCCTAGTAGTTTTGGTATAGTTTTTTCAATAGAAGAGGCAGGGCTTTATAATACTCGATGCTAGACTGATAGTAAACCTGGTGAGGCAACTTAAGAAGAAACTTTATAGATGAATTGTCTGTAATTGATCAGTAATTAAGAATAGCAGAAACTTATTATGAAATTCTATAATTGCTGATCTATCTGTGTTTGAAGGTAGATGGTTTGCTTGTCCAATGTTGTACCCAAAGTTTCTCCCGATAAAGTAGCAGCCTGATATTATTTTTGAATATAAATAATTTATTTTAAAATGTGTCCATGGTATTAGGGTGGGTTTACGTGTTTTGAAAATTAGGATGAGAAGCATAACTTGTCGGTGCATTAAATATTTCCCAACTAAAATAGAGGCAGTGCAAGAACTATGAAACCACAGGCAAGGCCATCTCCTTTTGAGTCTTGTAACATGGAGAAGAATTTGTATTGGCTACTCAAACTCAGGGACAGAGCTTATATTTATATATAAAAATTATGGTTACAATGAGAAAGCAAAAATAATAGTGCGATAAAGTCCTAATTAGGGATTTAAATCTTTAAGATCCCAAAATTATGGAAGTATTAAAGATATGTAATAACATCTAATAACCTAATAATAACAAATAAAATAGTGATTTTCTAACACATGCAAGTACTTAATTGACGTGGATACATTGCAGGGGGGCAATAAAGTGTATTATGGCTAGATACATCATAAAAGTATACATCATATTCGTTTTCCTATTGTGATTTTTTAACTATAATCCTTTTGCAGGAGAACGCCCAAAAGATAGCAGAATTTCTTAACTCTCATCCGCGGGTGAAGAGGGTTAATTATGCTGGTCTTCCAGACCATCCTGGACGCTCTTTACACTATTCTCAGGTACCAATATTGTACCTAATTACTAATCTCTCTGCCCCTCCCAACCAACCCATTTCCTTGTCTATATTTGTTTATAATGTTCTAGAAAGCCCTAGGCATTAGTCGAGCACTAAGAGGGTGGCCTAGGCGGCTGTTTTTTTGTTTATTTAGATTTTTAAAATATAATATTGCAAAATCTAACTTTACTTCTAAAAAGGAAATTAAGGGCTCGTTCGGTTTGAGTTTTAAAGCATTCTTGGAATGCTACATTCCATTCCAAAAGGATTCTAATGTTTGGTTCAGGCTTTAGGCTAGGAATGCATCATTCCCGGAATGGATTATTCCTTCAAAGTTCACTCTCTTAAATGGATGGGAATAGAGGATTACTCTAGGTATTTTCTTTTAGATATTCTCTTTAAGACCAAAATATCCCTTTTACTTATGAAAAAAACTTCTTTACCACCATTTATATCCTTTTCAAAAGATTTTTTTTAATTATTAAATACATACAATGACTTTTCATAATCTTTAACAACAAAAACTTAATTTTTAGCTTTATAAAATTGGTAGGACTTGTCTTCTAATTTTATGAAAGTGATTTTGGTGATTGACGCTTACTCCATTCATATTTCTATTTGAACCAAATATAAAGGAGGTAATTCAATGTTCCAAGAGAGGAGAATTCATGTCCGAACCAAACATTGGCAAGGCATCCTAGATGCAAGGAAAAAGCTTTCTAGGAAACTAGGATGCCCATTCCATTCCCAAAACTCGAACCAAACGAGCCCCAAGAGTTTTTTTAAACGAATATTTCTTATAATTCAAACATGAAAAAATAATAATTAATAAAACAGAAAGGAGTTAAAAATTCCATTAGTCCTGTTGAATCGCCATCTCGCTAGACTAGAAAGCTATGAAGCATAGACCCGACACGTGACACGCAATTTTTCCAAAATGTAGGACACGACACGTGGGGGGGGGGGGGCACGTTCTTAATTAATTAATTATATATATTCAATAAACATTATAAATATTTAAGAATTCAATAAAATGAAACTAAATTGCATTAATAACCCAAATACTCAAAACATGATCACAAAATTGTTCCATAATTAAAGCATCAAAAAGCATACATTGACTAAATTATTACATAGAATGATAGAAAACAAAAGGGGAATATAAAAAGTGGCTTAGTTGCCTCATCCTCAATTGATGTTGCAGTGCAGAAACATTAGGGAGTAGTACTAAATCAATTATCAAGTATTAGAGATTGTAATTAAATCGTTGGAGAGTGTCGGAGTGTCCGACAAGTGTTGGACCCGACACGTGACCTCTAAGAGAGTGTCCGTGCTTCATAGCTAGAAAGCCACATAGCTAGGCTCTGCCTAGGCAGGATTTTAGAATACTGTTTATTTAAGTTTACAATTCACTTCTTGCGCTCTTGCAGGCAAAGGGTGCAGGATCCGTGCTCAGTTTCTTGACAGGGTCACTGGCACTCTCTAAGCATATAGTTGAGAACACCAAGTACTTCAGCATAACCGTCAGTTTTGGTACTTACTTTTCTTCTAACGTCTTAAGTGCATATTATGATTGCTAAAGTTTTCGCTGTTACTGAAAGTATTTTTTACCAATTGACTGGGTCCTTGTACAGACCATGACCATATGCTTAGGTGAGAAACGAATTACATTACTCTTATTGTGGTAGGTGAGTGCTCTAATGAACTAAGAACTTACTGAGTCGGAGTAGGTTAAAGAATTGAATTCGAAGCTGGTGAGACTATGCACAAATCAGTGATGGACATACGTGGCTAGGAGGGTGCAATAAATGAAAAATTGGTCTGGAATAAATACCATGTAAGGCCCAATAATTGGACAATGAGGGGGGCTGAAGTCTTTTATGTGTTACCTTTTTTTTGGTTTTTGCTGGGCCCGAATTTCTGAAAATCTAATTCTTTACCCCCACAAACCCATGAAGATTAGAACTGAAATTTTCATTTCCTGAATTTTGCTGGGGCTGGGGCTAACAGTATCCCCCTTAGACCCACCTATATGTGTATGCTGCCTTGAAGATTGGCACCCCTGGAACATAAAGTTGGATAAGTCTTTTTGCCCCCTTTTGGTGATTATGGGACTGACACATTTTTGAAAAGTTTCCTAGCATATAAATATCAGATGCCGTACGCCTTTGACATGAAAACCACTTGCTCTTAAATCAGTAAATTACAAGTCCTTAAGCTAACAATGTGAGATTCCCCAACCCTATCTATCGGTTTATATATCTTTTCTGGGTTTACCATCTCAGATTCTAATGCTATCTTTATTTTCACAATAATGGATTTACCATCATGTTCAACAATCCCTTTGTCGTTGGTTGACCAGGGTATAAAGACATGGTAAGTTTAGCTTTACTCACTTCGTTTATTTTGTTTATTCAAGCTATTGCAGCTAAATAAGTTGACAGAATAGCTGGAGGGGTTTAAGTGAATCGTTCATATTTAAGGGGAGGTGTGTAAAGTTCCCGAATATAATACATTCAACAGGTTACTAATCACTTGCATTTAGGGGCAGTTACAAATTCCGCTTAATAAACTTGTATCGGAGGGACTTGTTTATGTGCCCTTCTAAATTTCCTAATATTGTATTAGACTTGTGAGAAAACATTTCTTCTAGTTGTGGCGAAAGCCAGAGCTGCACTATTGTTACATTCTTTTCCTCTTTTTCACTTGGGGCACGTGGGTAGTTTTCATTCGCCTTGTTGTCAAACCAGAAGCAGAACTAAGGGCATTGGTTCTCTTATTTTGGAACCCAGGCCAAACTAACCCAATGCTAGAACCTAACTGAACCAATCCATAGGGTTCTCAGGTTGTTCAAGCTAATTCCGAATTTTATGAAGCACACATTTAATCCACGTACTTTCTTGGATATTTTTTTTGTAATATTAATGATCACATGTCGTCGCATATTCATTGCAATACCTAATTGTAATATAATGTGCAATTAAGAGAATAGACTTATGGTATAGAGAGTCTAGAGACTTAAATCATTAAGACTCCGTTTGATAGCAACATGGAAAAATGAAAAGAAAACAACTAATTTAGGTGACAAGATGGAAAATAAGTTGAGGTATGTGGTGAGATGCTCTCCATCTCATACTTATTTTTGTGAGTATATGTCATCCATCCTCTATATTTTGTGAAAAAAAAATAAAAATTCTTCACCGCCACCCAAAGAAATTTTTTCCATGGAAGAAACCAAAAAGCAAGAATTAATCTCGTCATATCCCTCAATTTATTTCCGACTTCTCGCAAAAATACGTTACTTTACCTACTATTTTCCATGTTATCAAACGGAGCCTAAGTTCTTTTCTTTCTTCTTTTTTTTTTCCCACTCTGTTGCTTGAGAATTAAAATAGATAATGAGAAAATTGGAGGTTGAATACAATATATTCTTTTTCAGTTCTCTTCTATCAAAAATAAGTAAATATTCTTTTTCAGTTCTCAGTTCTATTAAGTGGTTAACTCAGAACTAAACCGGCCACACTCATTCTTTGATTTTTGGAACCAAGACAGAACCACCAAATCCCAAACCATTCCTACTCTTGAAGTTCGGTCCAGTTCTTGGTTGACTGGTTGTGATAAACCCATCCTTTTGTCCACAATCATGGGAAGTCTTTATGAGGAGGGAACCTTACAGAAGATGGAAAATCAAGAAACGCCAATTTAGTTCAGTATTGATATTGGAATTATCTTGTTCCACAAGATTGAGCAATCCAACTTTTTTAAATATTAATTGCATTATATGTTTATGTTACATTGGGCAGGGAGTATAAAGTCTCTGATAAGCATGCCCTGCTTTATGTCCCACGCAAGCATACCTGCTGCTGATCGGGAAGCTAGAGGTCTAACCGAAGATCTTGTTCGTATCTCTGTTGGGATCGAAGATGTCAACGACTTGATTTCTGATTTAGACCATGTCCTTAGCACCGGTCCGATCTAGGTCCTGACTCGAAGAGGGTTCTAATTCTGTCTAGCGGAACAGTTTTCATTGTGTGTATATATGATTCAATTGAACGCATGAAGCGTCATCTGCGTGTTATGTTTCCTCATTAGAGCTGAAGATGCCAATAACTTGATTTTGATTTATTATAATTCCTATTTTTGATTCTTCTAAAGGCAGAGGAGGTCAAGGTATATGTAATCTTATGTTTTGATTGGTTGAGTTGGTAGAGGAATGCTGGCTAATGTATTCATTGCTCCAAATGAAAAGTGAGTACCACTACCAACATGCCCGGTCCGAGGATATGGCGAAGAAGGCGACCGCCTTGAGCCCCCAAAGTTTTGTATCCATGTATATGTATATATGTATTATGTAAAAGTATAAAAGCAACTTATCTATAATAATTATAAAAGCATGAATGTTGGTGGGTGATTTACACTTAAAAGTGTTTTACGCTTATATCAATTGGTTAGGAATAAAAATAGTTTGCTAGGAATAATTATTTTACTCAAAATCCTTCTACTAGGAATGATTATTTTACTCAAAATCCTATTATTACTATATTTCTTTTGTGTACAATTTATTTACTGTTGAGTAAAATCCCTACTTCTACTTTAGTTTCCCTGATGCTACTACTCTATTTATTGATATACTTAAAATAATGGCTAAAATCATACTAATTATACTCAAAATTTTATTAAGTTTGGGTTTTAGTTATGAATTGATTTAGAATTTGGTGTTTAATTATGATAGGAACCCATTCTATTAGGAACAATTCTATTTAGAAAATTTAATCTTTATTCAAATGTAAGTCAATACATTTTTTTTAAAAAAAAAACCCTTCGTTCATGAACTTTTTCTGCTCCCACAAATCAACTTTGTTCGGGCACAACTAGTTTGTTACAAAGAAGGTAGAAGAGATTCAAGGTGAGTTTTTATTTTTTATGCGTGTGTTATTTATTGTTCTTCTCCACATAAATATTAGTTACAAGTTATAAAATCATGTTTCAAAGTGTTGTTAACTATTATTAATCTCTAATTTAATAATATTGATACCTTAATTAATTACGTATAATGAATCATAAATTATCGTCCATGTATAATTAAGTTTTCAACGTGATTCATAAATTTAGTTCCAAACCGTCAAGTATAGAGAGAGAAATTTAAGAAAGGCTTCTTAATATTTTAGGTCCATCTTTTGTAAATCCTTTTTGTAATTGTTTTATTCGAATCATAATATTCCTCTAGAATTGTTTCTAATTTATGTTTAAATCTTTTTGAAAAACAATTTAGATAATTCTGTTTTAACCTATATATAACTTTATTAATTTAATTTGACAATTTGACATTCATCGCCTAGCCACGTGCAATACACGTGCACTATGACTAATATATTACAAAGGCTGAATATTTACACACACAAAAAGTGCTAACTTAAGTAACAAAAACTTACATATGCTAACCCTTTTAACACTTGAAAAATAACAAATTATTGAAATTTATGTTAAATGTTTAGTTAAGAGAATTTTAATTTTACATTTACAATGTTATGGGCCCATTTTCAAAGTTCTGTCTTGGGCCTCCGAAACGACCAGATTGGCTCTAACTACCAATTTTGGGACATTCTACATTAAGAAATCGTTTGGTTCAAATTTTAATTCATTCCCAAACCTTGAACTTGACATTCTACTAATTTTACACATTGATTATTTCAATTTTGATACATTGATTAAAAATCAAGTTCTCTTGTATGATATGATCAATGCATATAATCAATGTATATAATTTCACGATAGTTTTCCAGCATAATATTAACTACAGGTTATATTGAAATAAGCTCATCCTTAAAAGAATGTGAAAGTTAAACATGATCTTGATTTGTAACGGAGTATAATTTTTCTTTTGACAACCATTTATTTACATTTTGGTGCCGTTGCAATTTGTCTAATAACCTTATAGTACGTTTGAACAAAATATGTGATCCCTCTGTCCTATATTGAAAATCAAGGTTTTCTTTTATCAAATCTTACAATACTAAAGTTTTGCTGACAAAAATGAGTTGTTGATACGGTATGGTAGCGTGGACTCATTTTGTTTTGATATAAATGGTGTTATATATGCACTCGGGTTCAAATTATGAGTAACCTTTTGACTTCTATGCATTTTTTTTTAAAAAATAAAATAAAAATACACTAGTTTCAACTTAATAAATGAACAAAACCAGGACTAATTTATCATGATGATATCTCATATATTGATTATGTCAAAAAAAAAAAAGGAACACGAATTCTAATGTACACGAAACGTATAACATGAACTTGACTATACATGAGTAAATAGAGCTAATTTTTAACTCAACAAGGACTAAGCTCTTTAAAATCCAAATCCAACCACCCGTACAAATGTGACTGATAACCCTAATCCAAGCCAAGAAGCTGCTGTTAACTCAGGAAAAGAAAAGAACGCAGTAAACTGTTGTACACTCATCTTTCCCACTTTGTACTTCGCTTTGAGAAAAGCGAAGAACTGCATGGCAGTAGCCAACCAGAATTTATGCTCACAAGTCAGTACCATAAAATTTCGTTCAAGAGGATGATGGGACAAATTATATAAACATGCATTAAAATATCCAAAATATGAACTGCAAATTATCAACTAAAGAGTCCAAAAGAAATATCCCTATTTTAAGTGAACTACAAAGCCAAGATTCCCTGATTACTGAGAAAGTATCACAGGTTGTATTCTTACAACATATGATGCAAGAAAAATGCTATGCAAACGTTAGCATTTCTTGAAAATTTTACGCCCCAAAAGTGAAGGCGATCAGGTGGGTCCCACACGGGTCGAAACAAAAGGAATTTTTTTTTCCTTCCAAATCTATTACTGATAAAGAGAATCAAAAGAACAAATCCACAAAAGCCTATTAACAACTTCACCACCATTGACAACAAAGTGTCTGTTATGTTTCGACAACAAAAGCCCTAATATATGAGTATAAAGATTGCACACGTGCATCGTATCACAGATTTTTTCAGTAAACTGATTTTTCAGTCTTTACTTTTACTAGAGAGCACCTATGCCTAATGTCAACATTCACCGCGCCTAAATTATTACCTCGGCCCACACCAATAAAATGATGCCTTCAAACAGGTCCAAAATTCTGAAGCATTTTCTGTGATACCTATTTACAAAAACTTGCAGCCTATATTAAGCACCCGGACCTACAACCATGAAAATCAACATGTACAGTAGTAAATAATGTCGAATTGGTGTGGAAACAACATGGAAAAAAATAATACCTAAGATAACCAATCAGTCCCATACAGAATTAATTTTATTGAGAATATTGCTCAAAACATGATAAAAATATTTTTGGGCATGATAAGACGTCAAGATGGGATGGTATTATCCTAATCCAAATTAGTATTATTATTTTGAGAAAGGATTGATATAAGGGAGGATAAATTATCCAGAAGTGCCTTCTTATCCCACAATATATGGGATGAAACAATACCACCTAGGAGGTGGGATTATATTTATCTTGTGCAGCTTGGTATAAGAAAATGTTATGAAAAGACCAGAGGATCCCTCTCTACAGATTAACTGTAATTCCATTCTATTATATGTAACAAACATTTATACTCCTTCCGTTTAAAATTAAGAGTACATTTTTTTCATTTTAGCACATCCCAAATAAATAGCCCACTCTCCTTTTTGGGACATATTCAATTAGCGAATCTCACGACAAAAGAAAACATTTCCTTCTTACCACCGATTACGTTGAAAATACAATATCATTAAATTAAGTGTGAAAGTCAAACATGAACTTTTGATTTGGGGCATAATTTTTGCTATATACATATTACTGTATCCTACCAAACTTCTATCCAGGATTGCTCCAAACACAGTACTAAACTAAGCCTTCTCTGATAGATTTATGTGTAGCCCTTATCCTATCCCATAACATCATCTTATTCGGCGCATCAAATGCAGCCATAAGGATGTGTATTTATTGGGAACACAAAACAACAATACCAAAAAGTGACACTACTGAGGTGGAAGCAATGTATCGGTCAATGTGTGTAAGTCCACCGACATTTACCCTACCACTATGTTCCGCCCAAAGTATGTTGGTGTCCCGCAAGAATTTCTCCTACTCATATAGGGAAGGTACTTTCCATCGAATAAGAGCAATATAAATTTCAGTACGAAAAACTTCACATCGTTCGTTAACCAGAATTAGAAACTGCAACTCATAAAGATTTTTATGTTTAAAAGTACCATTTTTGAATATATTCAAATGTATCAATCACTAGTGCCAAAATCTTCATAGCACAAGCCTTCTGATATACTGTCCAGCCTCTTAGCATCTCCTGACAGGCGAGGAGGATACATATATCAGTTTACCTCCCGATCAAGAAGAGCTTCTTTTACTTGCCCCCCCAAAACAAAAAAATTCTCAAAGCCAAATTAGACTTATCACGCCCTCCCCCCAAAAAAACACGCACCCACATTTCCACAATCATTAGACTCTGCCCCCCCCCCCCAAAACAAAAAACCCCACAAAACAAAACAAAATGAGGGGGAATCTCAAAGAATTATGTAAAATTGGGTCTCAATGTCTAATTTCTTTAACGTATTCCTATGCGCCCCGATTCCCCCGCATGCATGCAGGGGGCAAAGTCTAATGATTATGGAAACAAGCGGCAAGTTTAATTTTGCATATAAAATGTGTGCAAAGTCAAAAAAGCCATTTCAAAAACAAATTTCAGATGCAAAAAGGCTCACCTTGGTGTCCTCCCCCACCATGGGGATCCAGAAAGTTGTCAGCATTTGTTCCTAAGAATGGTGACCTAGGGTAGGTCTCCAAGATATCTGAAAATAGTTTAAAGGAAAAGCATGAAAATATCAATAGACATGTAGAACAGGGGAAATATATATTACATGATTCACATGTTTATTGAAACCCAACCAAATTTGGCCTCAAATATTTCCTTGTAGTTCACCAATGACCATTTATGTATGTGTGTATATATTCATAGTCTGGCTAAGGGACCTCTGATCTGAGAGGGTAGACAGTTGACTTTTAGTGACAAAATTGGTGAAGACAATCTTAAGGGTAAGGAGATCATGTCCACATATTTTATTGAAAAATTCAATCTTAGTGGTGAGGTGATCAAAACTTTTTTTGTTCAAGTGATAGATAGATCCAGGTGGTTCGAGAAGGGGGAGGGGACATGCGGAGTTCAAACTTGCGCGTATTGTGTGAATACTCACACTTTCAACCACTTGAGCTTAAGCCCGGATCTAGATGATGATTAAAACTTTCAGAAGCTAAAAATGTGTGTATATATTTTGCATTACAGAAACATTCCATATTGAATTTTTGGATAAAATTTGGTCCAAATGATCTCCACAGGGAGGATATCATCACTACACTAAATTTTATTGAAAAATTCAACCTTTTACCTTTCCAATAAAAAGGTCATCCTTCTTTTTGGCTTTCTGATTTATATATAGACATATATAACGATTTTTCAGTACATCCACTGTTACCATACCGAATTTGTGGGTGCAATTTGGTGGAGAGGACCTCCACATAGTAAGGACATCATCTCTATCAAATTTCATTAACAGATTCAACCACTTAGACTTCGAACAAGGGAGGTCTGTAAATTGCTTAGAAATGAGTGCTCTTCTTAGATACTTTTTGACGCACCATATATACACACGCACACACATGCATACAGAGAGAGAGAGAGAGAGAGAGAGCACACCAGCACTATTAGAAAAGTCGGCCGTCAAGTCCGAGAGGCTGAAGTTTCGAGGAATATGCCTTAGAAACCCATATGTGGATGTGTCGGGGTCCAGGATTGGTTCATTCATGGGCTGCAAATTGGACTCTACATTCCTGAAAGACGTACCGGGTGGGTGTGCAATTGTAGTACGCATTTCGAGGACGTTGCCATTACCACCACCATACATGAACGGTGAACCACCTGCATAACCACCCTCTGATTTGATCATCCCCCCATTCATCCCTTGCATCATTCCCACATTTGAGCCCTGATGATCCATCAGCATGGTTGGTGGAACATCAATCCTTCGGGAATTTAGCGACATATCAGAGGCAGTTGGCATGCATGGGTGAAGTGACGACCCACCATTAGCAAATGGGTCGGATGGATCGGAACCAAGAGAATGGTGCATGTTCTCTGGCTTTAAGGTCAGTCCAGTCTGTTCAGGGGCATATAGAGCTGAGTTGTGGTGCACTGTCAACAGGTGATAGCATATGAGTCAATGGGGTGAACTTGAAGAACAAGTATTCGCTAAATTGAAATAGAACTATGCAAAATTAATAACTATATTAAATATCAGATTCATAAACGCCACCGGGAAATCAGCTTCTAGGCTCGATAAGGTGCATTCTTGAATAGAATCTACAGATCAAGAAAATAACATGATGCCTGTACCAATGTTTACCTAATTCATGGGATGCTTTGGTACATGGTATGCATACAGATACAGATCACGGTGCCTAGCTCAGTACAGGGTGCAGTGAAGGTATGCTACCTAGCCCAGCACACAGTACGGTGGGGGCCAGTGGCGGAGGCAGGATTTCAACTTACTTAGGGCTTGATTAACACTAAGTAATTTTTTTAATTACAAGGGGTAATAACACCAAAAAAAATTGTATATTAAACATCTATTAGATAAAGACATGTAAAAAAATACAAGTTACGAAAATCCTTTTTTGAGGCTTCATACCTTGAAAACATTGAAAGTCATCTTCATTTTCAATATTTATCAATATAACTTTCTATAGACCAAAAAAATATAAAATAACAACTTTCCCAATGTTAAGATTTTTTTTCTCCGACAAATTCACACATTTTCATGTATATATAGTTAGACAAAGAGACTTGGGCCTTCCTTTTATTTTAGTTGTAAATAAGTAGGATGAGAGAAGATAAAAAATACTTCGGAAATATAATAAGGGTCTATGCGTTATTTTACACTGAAAATAGATAGTAGTCTAGACATTTAATTGTTTGTTTAACTGTTAAATTGATCAATGGATAAAATCTTATATGAGGTCAAACCTACATTATGTAAAATTTCCAATGTCAATATTAGTTTTTTGTATAATTAATGGGGTTAAAGGTGAAGATCAGTCTTTCTCTAATAGTAACTACAAATCATACCCCTTAGTTTTAAAAAATTTAAAGAAAAAACCTTAGTTTTTAATTTCCCAGAAAGGCCCCTGTAAAAATATAAAAATACCATACCTACTATGAAAAAATTTCAAATCTAGACTTGTCCCATGTTCCCTCTGCCCCAGGTGAGGGCAGGTTTAGTCAGAACGATAATTTGGGTTTTGTAGACTATTTATAATCTCTGCTATACAAATACGTAAATGCAATGGAATCCTTGATAATGCCGAAGTGCATATTTATATACATTGGTCCATACAATAATTTCTCTCTTTCTGTCTCTGAAAAGGGGTTGCTAGGGTTTGGCGTTTTGGGTCAGAAAGGCGCCCTGTTTGGGGTTGGCGCCCTGTTTGCTATATGTAGCAGCGGTCCACAAAAATGAGGCAACACTGGCCTGTATGAATCACTATAACGATAATATATTAGTCCATAGGTATTTATATATGTGCCTATACATACGATATGCACCAAAGAAAAACAAATAAATGATGCCAAACATAATCTCCAAAGATGCAAAAAAATCCCAGAACAGACTAGGCACAGCAAAAAAGAACTTTGATATAGTAAAAGGCGTCTTACTTGGTGGCATGTTGGATCCATTACCCGTAGGAATGGAGGCAACCCCAGGTGGGCAGATCTGGCACATTAGTTCAACCTGTCTGTCAAGCAACCTGTTGAATTTTGATATTTGTTCTTTCAATATCAACCTCAGATGATATGCCTTGAAAAATTCTTGATTTTCTTCTTCAAGCTTTTGCCAAACTGGAAGTGGAAAAAGATAATCTCTTTATGTGAGTACTGCACAGACAATACTTGCTTTGAACTTAAAATTTGATGAATTTTATGGAGGTGGCAGGATTGAGATTCTGCTAGCTAATTATTTCAACAACTTTTTTTCAAATTACAAGATAACTGAATACAGCTTGAGGTCGGTAAAGAGAGAGACTTAAACTTTCCTTAATTTTAATTTTTATTTTTTAGAAAAAAAAGAAAAAATAAAGAATACAGCTAGAGAAAATCATTCACCGATAAAAAGTGCCAGCGACGAAACTTGTAAATCTTTAAATGTAGAATTGACTAATGTTGAACCCCAGTAGTCAGGGCCGGGGCCACCTTAGAGTATGCCCACCTTAGTTTTGAGATATGCTTATTTTAACTAATAATTTAGACTTTGCCCACCTTAAACATTATCATAAATTAATGGTAAAGGGGATACTTTAGTACTACAAATTGACATATTGAAATACTTAAATCAGGATATTTTTTACCTTTATCTGAAATGCTATAAAATCAAAGGAGAATGGATATAACCACGTGTCAAAGTTAATTTTTGTCCCCTTAATGTCAAGTTCTGGCTCTACCACTGCTAGTAGTGCAAAGCCCTACTGAGATCCCATATTTGTATGTAACTAGTTTTCAAGATTTTACACACAACTGTAACAGAAGATATTGAGGAAAATGTGGGTTAGGACCAGAATTCTCCAGCAATAAAAAAGGCCTGTAAAATGCACTGATTTGAAAAATTAACAAGCCGGTGGAAAGAGGTCTACTGAGATCCTAAAGTTGGTAGTTGATTTTGGCCCTTCCCTGTTTTCCAGCACTATTTGAGGTCTTTAATTTTCTTTAAAAACTCAACAACCTAATAAATTTAGGGCCTTCCTTAACAGTAACCAAAAAAAAAAAGGAGAACCAAAATAACATCAAAATTACTTTGAAAACTTTTCTTTTATGTTTGCACTTGCAAACTTCAACTATTTTCCTTTATAGAAACAAATAGCTTTTATAGTTTCATCTATTGTGATTAAGTTTCAACAGAGACAGCCAACAATATAAATGTAACACCAAATTAAAAGAAATTAATTATCTCATGTGCAAGAGTCTAACAACTAATCAAAAAGAGGAAATATGAGAGGAGAAAATGAAAAATGAGAGTTACCAAGTTCAGTAAAACTAGGCTCTATCATTGCCTCCTTTGAGAGGGTATTTACAACTTCTTTCTGGCTCATGTAAAGCTGAAGACATCGCTCGATAAGATTTTGCACCTGACATTAGAGTAAGAAAGTAAAACACGAGTGCTGCAACTGACAATTCAGTAGGAAAACTTTAACTTGATCATCTAATATAGCTAGAAGTAAGTCACTGTATTGACTATAGTACTATACAATAAAAAAACCTAAACTCTAACATACCAATCCCAGATTGAAACATTCGGATGATTTGAGATGACTGGTTGTTGTTCAGAATCTCATAACACAAGCTGGTATTTAACATTTCAAGTACAAGTCCTACTGATGGAAATGGTCGAAGGCCTAGGGCTAAGGGGGGTGACAATTAGGGTTAAGGTTTTCTTAGGAAAAATTAATGAAGATTTTTTTATGGTAGTTTTTTATTGCTATTAGAGTTTCCTTGTATTGTTCCGAGTCCTATTAGGTAAGAGTCAATCATCATTGTTGTTCTTCCTTTTATTAGGAGATTTCATTAAGAGTTGCATTTCAATTAGCATTCTAGTTAATTTAATCTATTTATAGTCTTTTGTAGGTTGAGGCTCTGCCTCTCTTTGCTGGACTTCTAGACAATGTATGTACAAGGGTTCTGCCCCCATTGGCAGCTTTTCTAATGAACTTCTTTCCCAGCCAAGAAACCTAATCCATGAGTTTTATAAACAAAGAAACTGGCTAATTTTTCAATGAATTATTAGCATGCTTAACCAGACAAGAAAGAAAAACATTATGTTCATTAGCAATAATTTCTTCCTCTGCAGTAGGCTCTCAACATCTTTAGACTATCTCAACCATGTGTAGTTGCATGGCACCTTTAAACCCCAAGCTATGCCTTGGCACAAGTGCTGTGGCTGTCCCCCAAAATTTTGGGAAAGCTGCAATGCAAGACTAAAAGATGAACTCTATGTCCTACCAAAACATTGGCATATTTATCATTTTGGATAGGGGGAATTTATGGAATTACCTAAACAATTTATTCGTTCAATTTATACTTCAAGTTTCAAAAAGGTGCAAGGGTGGGTATGTTATCATGTCTTTCTATTTGTATGAAATACTATGTTAGGTAGTTAATGGAATCAAAACCAGGTATTGAAGTAATGGTCATCTATTATAGAAAAAAAACAAGGATCGTTTGGAACACTCGTTGGATGTTCAATATTTTACCTAGTAATTCTTAAAACTTAAATCATTTTAAAATTCTTTAAAGGTAATGGGATCTTGTTTGATCAAGTGGTTAAGTTGCACATTGTTAGGGTAACGGTTATAGGTTCAAATCCCTTTAAAACTAGTTTTCCTTTTCTATATTCAAGGAGGGTATTCGCGTACTTTCAAGCGCATACCAAAAGTACTTCTCTCACTTAATATACAGTAATAGCAATACATTTAAACAGCTTACCAATTGTATATCTTTAGGTGAGACCTTTTTGACCTCTCCACTAGACATCTTTCAAGTTTCCAACCCAAATAAGTTTGGGCAACTACTCCCAGTTCCACCTTGTCTTGCAAATTAGAGTTCGGTTCCAATTTTAGCTTGGAAATTTAGATAAGCAACATAAATCACCTGATAAAATTTCAAGGAAAAAAATGTCAAATAGGGTTAGCTACGTCAACATATATATAAAGCAAGGGTGTTGAAAGGAGGAGGGAGGGGGGAATGAGTTATTATAATGAACTTCACAAGTAAATGCAACAAGGCTAATGGCATGAAACAAAGAACTTCGTATCATTAATGTCTTGTGGTAAACTACAAATTAAATATTTAATTGCTTTATTGCAAACAACATAATTGAGCTCACCTTCTAGATTATGTATTTCCTTAATGATAACCCTTTTTGGACATGTTTGTGTTCATAGGCGGGTTATCTTTCAGAAATACAACAAAAGGGAAGCCCTGTTATCTATCTTGATCTGTTCGTAGCTGCAAAAGGTTAATATACATATAGTATTTTGCGACAAACTGCATTTAATTGATTTATTACAAACTAAACATAGTTAATACACTAGACTAGTGTACTCACTTCCTAAACTCTGTATTCCTTAATTAAAAACAAAAGTTCTTCAATGTTTTAGTGCTCAATCAAATGAACAGATAACACATAAAGGTTGTTTTTGGCATTCCATATCCGAGAGACCAAGTTGGAAACCATTGTCTATGGTTATTTGCATAGATAACTTAGAAGTTTGGGGTTGTAGGGATTTCCTTATATCATGAGATTTTGGTATGTTAATGGGCCTCAACTTCTAGGGTCCATTCATCTGCAAAATGAGGCACGGTGCCATCAGAGTGATACCTTAAAGAGCTTACATCAAAGACCAACAGTTTCTTCTATCTAATTATAAAAAGGACTGGTAAAAGAAAGGAACTAAATTGTGATCGGGAGACTCTTTTCACTAATGATGCAGGTTGTATCTTGTAAAATTGATTTTCTTCAATAGGCAAGATGCTTAGGAAAGAGCTTGAAGTTAAATTTTCACACAATTATCAGTCCTACACACAAGTTATGCCTTGAAAGCTTCAAATGGGGAGAGTATGCCATTGAGAAGGAACTGAATCTAGAGGTGTTTTCAAGAAAGCCAACGAACCGGGTTAAACTGACCCTGAAGCAGCACTTTTATCATTATTCGGTTCGGCGGGCAATCCAGAAAGTATGAAAAGCAGATAGCGGGTTTGGCCAGCTGTTTTCATACTGCAAACTTCACCTTCAGTTAAGTAGAACTTGCATTACCTACCCTCCAGAAAAACTCACGCATTCCTCATAACGCACATACATATTGTTCATCTCACGATAGTTATTGATCGTCTCTCTCACAGATCCAGGTGAATCATGATATATATGTGCGTCTAAATGCGTCTACATGTGTGTATATATATAATATATATTGATTTACACATAAATATTAGGAGTTTCAAGAAATCCTAAATTTCAATATGTATACATATATAGAAGGTACCCATGATTCTTAGGTTTCCTCAAACAATTTAAAAACATCCAAGATACTAAATAAATTCAACACAAGTTCACATACCCAAATCTCATCACAGGTTCAGTCAAACAATAAATCATAAAGAAGAAACCATATTTGTCGGAAATCCAAATACTACAGTTCAGTTATGCGGGTCCATTTCACAAATCCTATTTGGTTCCGTATACAGGTAGGTTCAAATTCATTACTGATCCTAGGCTATTTGGAACAAAAACCAAACCCTTTTGGGACAAGAACCAAACCAAAAACATGACCTACCCAATTCATAAAGGTCGGTTTTTACTTCAATTCCTCAGTTCAACCGGCTCCGGTGAACACACCTAATGCTTGTTTTATACAGAAAAATCTGTTTTCAGGAGACAATTCATAAAGGTGCACCAGCTTTGCTCATTGAGATACTCCGTGGTTTCTCATTTGGGCCGCCACGTAATCCAAGTTTATCACTGATGGGGTGACTAAGCTTTTGAAAAACGACAAATCAACTGGAAGCGGCAATATTTGTCGGGATGGAGATAAGCTTCATTTACGAGTATAGACTCTACCCTTCCCACTAACTTCTTACACCAAATTGAGAATCTTTTTTGAATAAGATAAGAGTTAGTATATATCCCTGAGATGGTAACTGATGAAATTAATGCAAGTTGTCTATTAAATATATTTTTACCTCTTTCAAGGATAAATCTCCACAGCTAAACAAACAGCCATAAGAGAGCAAGGGAGCAATGCAAACGCCCCCCCCACAAAAAAAAAAACAGAAAGAAAGGGGAAGGGTACTGTCTCTGCTATAAACAGAGACGAGTCAAAAAACAAAAACCTTTATCAAAACAGAGCAAAATTCAATAAAACAAGTAAAAAGAGCCCAAACTTTCTGAAAAGCTGATGTGTGATCACTTTCCACTACAGCTAGGGTCTAGGATTTCAGAATTACAACAAAGAATAACGCAATTGAACCTCAATTTGAGATTACACTCATCATAAATCCAAGATCATCACAAAATAAACAAACAAAACCTTATAACTTTCCTTGCATGCCATGGATGAGCACAAACACACGTATTCCATCAATCATATACACCCACAAAATTGTACAATTAAGTCGGGAAAAAAAAAACTGAAAATCGAGAAGAAACCGAATAATTTTTTCGGTGATCACTTTTCCACTAGCGTTAGGGTTTAGAATTTAAGAATTATAAGAAAGAACAACGCTTAAACCTCAAATACCAACAGAATTGAACCTCAATTAGAGATAACACTGATCAAAATCTATGAGCATCACAAAATACACAAACGAAACCCTCTAACTTTTCCTTGCATGCCACGGATCAACATAAACACGCATATTCCATCAATCATATACACATAAACACAAAATTGTACAACCAAGTCGAAGAATAACAACTGAAAATCTCGAAAAAAAAACTGAATAATTTAGCTTTGATCTCAAAAACTTTACCTCGGTTTTTGATTCGGAGAGAATTGAATTTGATTTGATTATGCTTCGTAGAGAGAGAAAGCGATGGGATGAGAAGCAAATTGCTTTGCTTTGCTTTGTGGGGTCACAAATGGGTACTGTTGACATGGAACGGTGATGCGTGTGGGTCTTAATAACTGCAAAATTATGGACCCACTTTTTCATTAGGGGATAATGATTGGGACGATCTTGACCGTACGATCCTTTTCACCGGCTTTCAACAGTTTTCTATTACAGTAAATTCTGTTCGTACCGAATTTTTGTCTCTTAATGATGAGTATTAAGGAGTTGTTCGATTACTAATCTCTCAGATGCATTAAATTATTTAATTTAAGGAACAACTCTGTACTTACTTAAATTGTTTATGAAAAACGACGTCAACCTTGTGATTCAGAGGAAGACCACTTTTCTGATGACCAAGTCACATTTTATCTTGTATATAGTATTGTTATAAAGGTATGTTTTACTTGTCGAATTAAAGAATTATATAAAAATATTTAATTTTATTTAAATAAAATAAAGCAGTCACACTTTTTAGCTGTTTTTTGATAAAATAAAACGTTTTATTAGAATAAATAATCTATCCGAATATTTAATCTCGACAAACAACAAATATAGGATAGGGGAAAGTTATCGTATCACACCATTTTATCTGTGCATCAAACGCTGAATAAATTTAATTATTAATTAGTTTGAAATAAAATTATCATAGTGTGTTTTATGTTTTAGATAACGATGTGACATTTTATCATGTGTATAATTTTTACGAATGTAACATTACTCTAAATCTAATTATTAATTAGTTTGGAAAAAAAATACCATAGTGCATTTTTTTAGATGACGATGTGACATTTTATCAGGTGTATATTTTTTGCAAGTATAGTATAAATCTAATTATTTATATATTTGAAAAAAAAATTGTAGAGGCAGATATTAAAAATCAGGGACAACAATTTTTGAAAAAAAAATATAACAAAGATCACATCCTAAAAATGTTTAAGAATAGTAATTGAACCCTAATTTATTCATAATTCGAGATGTCTAACATTGCTCGGAGTGCATTTTCTCATTTAGATATTATTGCGTAATTTATTAATAGATAATGGGTTATAGGGTATCGCTCCGTAATGTTTTGTAACTCTAAGGATGGACTCATGTTTAATAAAGGGAAGTAGTTCTAATTTCATAATTTGATTTTACAATAAGGGCACTTTTCATAAAATTAATTTATTTTACGGATGATAAATGTTGATGGACAAAAATACCCTAAATAGTGCCCATCTATCTCTTTCGCTCACTCATTCCCGTCTCTCTATCTCAGCCCCTAAACAATTGTCCGCTTTCTC
Source organism: Lonicera japonica (assembly GCA_021464415.1). NCBI lineage: Eukaryota > Viridiplantae > Streptophyta > Magnoliopsida > Dipsacales > Caprifoliaceae > Lonicera > Lonicera japonica. Next base: position 99,499,799 of record CM038463.1, on the reverse strand, counting down.
CTACCTTCTCACCAACGATCTTACTTCTTCCACCACCACCACCCGACTCTCCGATCGTATCACTAAGAGGAGCGCCGTTCTCATCATCATCATCTTCTTCTTCTTCTTTTTTCTTTTTTTTTCTTTTTTTTCCGCATATGTAATCGTAAAACAGATATAATTTTTTATCGAACCGTTGGATTTGGATGATTTTTAGATATGTTATTCGGAAGACAAAGTTTCTCTTACTGTGCAAAAAATCAAAACAATCAGAAGTTGTTTTGCTATCAAAATCGACCAATTTCAACAACCCATCGAGATTTGAAAAAAAAATTGATCGCAACTCTCTTTTTTTTTGACAAACCTTACGTCGATCCATATATATACATATAAATAAATTGAGTGATTGATGATCTCATCAATTTGGTGTTGTTCTCTGTTTTATATTGGCGCTAAAACCATTTTAGCATCATTGGTGATTTTGGTCCTAAAATCACCTTTATGTTGCATTGGATGGATGCTAAATCTGTTTTAGCATCATAAATTTTTTTGTTCTCTATTTTCTATTGGTACTAAAACCATTTAGCACAAATTCTGATGAGATGTGAGATGTTATAAAGAATGGTGCTAAATAGATTTAGCACTATTAGTGCTAAAACCATTTAGTACCAGTTTTTTAGCACCAATTCTAATGAGACGTGAGATGTTATAATTTATAAGGAATGGTGCAAAACAGATTTAGCACAAATTTTGATGAGACGTGAGATATTATAAGGAAGGAGTATTAGTATATTTTTTGTATAATATCCTTAATTTACACGGCTAGTTTATAAGTATCTTTTTATAATTATGTTATTATCAAAATAAGCCTTTATGCCCAATTGCCCCAATTATTAATGTGTTTATTTATTTATTTAATATTTATAAGAATAAAATTACTCATAATACGACAAAATCTAACTTAGTTTGGCAGAGGTCTATGATTCAATTTTCCATCTTTTTATATTCTCTCTGCATTCAAGTTGAGCCACATCTGGTTTGACAATCAGGTCGTCTTACGTACGTTTGTGCTAGGCGTAATTTAAGTCTTATTTTATATTAAGAGTTTCTTCTTGGAAGTCAAACATTTTAAGAGCATTGAGTATTGACTTTAGGGCTCGTTTGGTTCGAGTTTTAGGAATGGAATTGGCATTTTAGATGCCAGGAAACCTTTATTCCTGGCATCCTTTATTGGATTCCATTAATGCTCGTTTGGTTGGAGTTTTAGGAATGAGCTCGGCAAATTATTTTTTTTAATTTTCTGGATTTTTTTTTTCATTTACCGGGAAAAACATTTTTTTTTCATTTTTAGGGAATTTTTTTTTTTTTCATTTTCTAAAATAATTTTTTTAATTTTCTGGGAAAAAAATATTTTTTTCTTTTTCTGGGAAAAAATAATATTTTTAATTTTCTGGGAAATTTGTTTTTTTTTTCATTTTCTGGAAAAAAAAATAATTTTTTTCACTTTCTGGGGGAAAAATAATATTTTTTATTTTCTGGGAAATTATTTTTTTTTCATTTTCTGGGAAAAAAATATTTTTTTTCATTTTTTGGGAAAAAATATTTTTTTTCATTTTTTGGAAAAAAATATTTTTTTTTCATTTTCTGAAAAAAAAAACAATTTTTGGACAAAAAAAAAAGGATTCCTCAAATTGGGAATCCAAGATTCCTCCCAATTTATAAGGGAATAGATTTTGGCAAAATGGGGGAATTTAGGATTCCTAGGAATCCTAAATTCCTAGCTAAAACTCCAACCAAACAAAATAATCCTCATGGAATGGAATTTAGGATTCCAGGAATCCTCAAAAACTCCAAACAAACGAGCCCTAGTGTAATGAATGGATGAACCAACGTCTTATTTAATTATAATGAAAAATTTGATGCATTAATTTCAGAAACCAAACTCTTAATTAAATAAATTAAACTTTTAATTTCGCCTAACTTTTGGCAAATTCAATTTAAACTCAATTGTGGGTGGTAAAAATAATACCCAAATCTCAAGAATAGTAAGACTAATAAAAAGAATATATTTGTGTTTGAGGGTAGGTTCCTCCAATAGCTCTCATACCCAATCCGGTATTACATCTTCTTTTTATGTATGTTTTATTTCACTTGCTCAAAGGCTTATCAAATAGATTATAGCAGATGAATTCCAAAAAGAATTTAGGTTTGGCTTGAAGAAGAAGAAGAAAGGTGGTTATGTGTGGGAGTGAGTGTAGAGAATAAAGAATGGAAATGAGCTAAGGGTTTTTGCCTCTTATTTATATACACAAGGCCGAGCGTACATTAGGATTGGTAGAATATGAAAATTATTATTAAAAGTAAGTTCGTTATTCCAAGATATAGCTGCCCCTACTGTGTCTGCACTCATGTGCAATTTAATGGGTCAGCACTTATTTTTTTTCCCAGCCAGTTAGCCAACCAGCACTTATTGCGTCCACCTCAAATTATGGTCTCAGTAAACCCAATTCCAAGATTAATAGGTTGTCTAAAAGCTATAGGGACTTTTTTAACTGCGAGGCCCCAGAAGTATATGGGTCTAGTGGTTCATAGTGTGGCCCAATTTCATTATTGGATATCCGATCTATTTATGTGTACGTAAAAAGTAACCACTAAGTAATCCCTTTGTTTATTTTCAAATCTTAAATTAAATTTATGTGTGTATGAAGATTAATGCTTCTTGTTTTTCTTTTATTATAATTAACATGAGAAAATATATTAGCAACAAGGTTTAAACTTACTACCATTTGATAAACAATAACAACTATAACCATTGAACTAACTCCTTCTTTAATCATGTTTTAAATTTGAATTAGCTCTATGTTTGCATAAAAGTTAAGAGTGCACGTGCATTATGTATATAAATAATGTGTGCAAATCATTTTGTGTAAACTAAGTTTACTTGCAATGTACCAAATATTTTGTTTTTCACATAGGCATGAGCAAATGGTCTCAGTGTCAAATTTTCTTAGGGCGAACTTTAGATAAGTAGGAGTGACAATTAAAAATAAATATTTTTAATGATTTGGGTGATAAGTTATTGTTTATATAAAACTGCTATAATTATGTAATATTTAAAAACAAACCGTGAATGGTGCACTCTATATATTTATTTTAGCACTAAAATGAGGATTTTCTTTTGGCTTATTTTGAAATGGTATAATAGCAAAAGAGAGCGTATATAATTGTGCATCAAAGTTAAATTTTGCTCCCCTTAGCGTCAAGTTCTAACTCATCCACTGTCTAAATTCTCTAGTCTACCGCCGTAGAGGTTTATTCCAATTTGAGCTTAGATAATTAGGCGTAAGTATTGGATATAATAGTTGTAACATTGATGTAGTATATCATATTGAACAATAAAAATTATATTACGAAATCAAAGGTTCAAATCACGTCTATTGCTATTATGTAATTATCTAATACAAGAAAATCCTAGCACTTGTCTCATAAGTACGACAAACTATATTTAATCCATTACACTACGTCATTATTAAGCTTTACGCAAACTTAGCCCAAATTTGGATGCCCATCTTTAGAACTTAATAATGGGCCTTTTTGCCCAATTGAAAGTTGAAACAGTAACATTACAAATGGGCTCGAAGATATGTTTGTAACGCCAATTTCGCCCATTAACGAAAGAGTGAGGAAATTTCTTTTTTCTTTGTATCATTTAATGGCCGACAGAAAAAATCTTACTTTTCCAAAATATTTTTAACTTTATTAACAAATAAATCATATCTTGGTGTTAAAAAGTCATTTTGTTTGACAAATCTTGTGTAGTATATTATTATCCAAAGTTCCAATGAATGAAATATTCCAGGGACAATTGCAATCTCGTGCATTGATTTTTTTATTTTTATTTTTTTCAAAAATGTATTTACGAAAGAGGAAAAAAGTATCATTAAAGATAACATTGTTGACCATTTGTTACATATTTTATTTCGAGTGGCTTTTGTGTTTATATTTTAAATTTAATTTATTAAAGCTATCTTCACTGATTATAGCAAAAAGGCATGCTAACTTGTTAAATTTAACTTCCTATTTGTGATGAATTTGCACCGGAAAAATGAAGGAAAATAAAAGAAGAAAACCACAATTGATGGACTGAACATCATCTAGAAGAATGGGCTCAGACAATGTTTTGAACATCTTCTCTCTTCCTCCCAACTAACAGGCAAATTTTAAAAATAAAATAAAATACCAGAGACAATGAAGAAAACATCATATGAGGGTACTCCTCAAACGACACACTTAATATCGGCCGGGTATATTTAAAATAAAATTAAATAAAGACAATGCAATGTGTATCAGCTCACATCAAACGATGAATTGTGTATCAGCTAAATAGCTATATGTTAGTTGGCTTCTACATATGCCTTACACTTGCCATTTTCCATCCCTTATTACCGATTTACCCATACCGTTATAGGAAAAGAATTGCTAACCTTAGCTTATTAGCATTCCACTAAAGATGGCGGAATATTGAAAAATATGGCTTGTTGAAAAAAGTTTTCTGCACAAAAAACAGGGAATAATATTTTTGTAAATTAAGGATCTATATTTAACCAAACTCTAAAAAAAGTGTAAAGTTAACTTTGCAGTAGATTTTTAAATTTTATTTTTTATGGAATCATGAAAAATTAAGAAATTTTACACTATATTTTTTAGCATATTATTATAAATAAGTGTTTAATTGACAACGCTTTAGAATAATTTTAACAAATTAGATATTCAAAACCTATTTATTAATAAAATACACATAATAATTTTTTCGGAGTTATGCAAAATTAGATTTGCACTCTTTATTTTTTAAAATATTACTATGTATTTGTACTTATTTTATTCTTTACAATTAAAGAAAAACCATAAACCCACCCCATGTATAGCTCGAACCCGAGATCTCTCCGAATCCGAGTAGTCACCTTTACTTACTATTAGACTGACCCACCCCCACGGACCAGCAACCTATCAAAAAATGACAACTTTAGTACTAATTATTCTTTTCATGATAATAAAATTATAAAAAGCAAACTTCACTAATACTTCTCAAATTTTAAAGGACACTCAAGGATAATATAAAATATACCTAGTTATAGAGGGCCATTTTCTCACTTGCAATCGCACTATATTTTTGTGCATACATGACATGTGCGAATCGGATATAAATAATAAATAGTTTTAATGATTGACGGTTTTACCACCCATGAGTTTGAATTACATTACTTACACTACAATATGAAATTTATTTAGAAATTTAAGCCCCAGGGGGAAAATATAAAAAAATGGTGTAAATAATTAAGTGAATTCTCTTCAGTCTTTACATAATGGTAAAATACATCGGTTAGAAAAAACCAAAAGATTCAATACAATGAAATATAATAATCAACATAACATACCAAACCTCGTATACAAAAAGCCATTGACCACATTCCATTCATAGGGTCCATTTTTTTCCCTTTATATTTTAAATTAATAAAAAAACCAAAACTATAAGGGAGTATTAATGAAGCACAAAATAAAAATAAAAAACCTATAAACTTTCTCATTATAATGTTGGAATTTTCTCTACATTCTTTTCTATAAACCAACATACACTAAATAAAAAAGAAAAAAAAAAGAAAAGAAAGAAAGGTTATCACTTATCAGAATTTCACTTTTACAAATGAAATATATATATATATATATATTTCATGTATGTATTAAAATTAGATGACAGTAAGCCCACTGTATCTAGGCCTAGTTCTATCTGGTGAAAGGCCTTCTTCCAAATCCATGGCCTTTCTCTTATTAGACTGTTGTGGCTGTGACTGAACCTCTAGTGATTCTAGTGCTGTTGCTGCTTCTTCTTCTTCTTCTTCTTTTAATTGCTCTTGTTGTTGTGGTTTTTGATTGTTGTTACTTTGTTTGGTCTTCATCATATGGGGCTTAAGCTTACTCACATCTGATAATCTCACTGGCTTTAAGAAAAATTCCTCTGCTCCTTCTTCTAAGCATCTGCAAATTTCATGATTCATTAATTTCAACTCAACTATTTCAATTTATTGTCGCGCATATATTTAAAGAGCGGCCGGTGTGTAGGGTGAAGAACTGTACAGAGTTTTTAGTAGCGTAAAAATTAATAAAAACTCAATATTGCAAATGAGAAAAGGCAAAAACTACGCGTACACTGTTCCTTCTTCTAGACGTCTACATGTAAAATAGTTTTTCTTTTACAAATAACGCATGCTCGCTTTGGATATAGATGACTTAGCGCAAAAGGCAAAAACTACACTGCTTACAGCATTCCGTAAGATTTGTTTTTGAAATTGAATTCGCAAGAGTAAAAGTAGAAATAAAATGCGACAGAATTTCACCGCAGTTAATATATATATTTGTGTGTGTGCGTGCGCATGTTAAGGGGATCATTTCATAAACAAACTCAACCATTTCTAAGGCTGATCCTGTTGTAAAAGTATATAAATATAATTTCTCTTATCAAAAATAAATTATAGTTATGAAAGTACAAATTTTTTACTGCAGTATTTTTACCTGTTGATTCTTGAAGGAACATTCTCAGAAGACATGATCACTACTGGGATGTTTCTCAGAGATGAAGATTCCTGGAAAAACAAAAGAAATTTCGTTGAATTTATTAATCTCACTCTTGTACAAGGAAAAACTGACATTAATCAAAGAAAATTAAATTCCTCCACACACACACACACACAAATATGTAAATATTTCAGTTAAATTTCCTTTTAAGTAACCTAAGAGGTCCAACCTATCTACAATTGGAGAAAACCCATATTAATGTCGTTTGTTTGGGTAGAAAACAGGTGGGAATTTTTTTCCAAGAATTGCCATCATTGTACATCTGAAAAAGTAACTGCTAAAGCTACATCAGCTAAAGAATGGTCCAATCTAGTTTGAAAAATAGGCAGGCGAATATTTTCCAGGAAAGGAAAATTTGCGCAGCTAGAAAGATTTGATATCTACGAAAAAGAATAAAGGAATCATAATAAAAAGACAAAAAGGAATATAAACCCCAAAAAAGCATACCTTAATTTTCTTGAGTAAATCATAGCCTGTCATTCCAGGCATACAGTAGTCTGTAATAATTAGATTCACTTGAACTTCCTGCAAATCATTGAATGTAGTAAGAAAAATTAGAAGAAAACCCAGAAAAAAAAATCACTTGAAAATCCAAGAAACCTCAAGGGTGGGTGTGATTGATTTAAACAGAGGAGAATTGAATTCCGTAAGTGTTTTCCATGAAAAGCTTTTCCATGTAAAAATATAATCAGGCTAAATCAAGTTGTAAAGTGAAAATTGATTTCGTTAAAAGAAATATGTAATCAGACTGCAAGAAGATGCAAAGCATGAAATTTTCAGCATTTGGTACGGAAAATAAGTGCAACCAAAAGGAACTTTAACATTTTGAGAGGAAATGCTAAAAGAAAAGTACCTGATGATTGTTTGGAGATATAGAAGGCTGATTTGGATTGCTTTGTTCATCTTCATTGAAACCAAGAAATTGTAAAGCCTTACTACCAGAATCCACAGTAGTAACTGCCATTAAATAAAAAATGACGAGGGTCAAAATAATATAAAGAAAAGAACCGATAATTGATATTTCCTCTGTTATTTATTTTTCTTTTTCTTTCCTTTCATTTCCCCCATTTGGCAACCAAGAAAGTGCAAGTACCTTGGTATGATGAGGTCTTGAGGAGCCTCTCAATGAGTTTTCTATCAATGATGCTATCATCAACGGCCAATACATGAAAATCCGACTCTTTAGCCATGCCCATTGCACTAATTTCAAGATCCAAAGATCAAGAAAAAATATGAGAAGGAAATGAATATGAAGATAAATAAGAAAGAAGGAAAAGGTTTCTGTGTTTCAAAGGAATTGGGGTTGAGGAGAAAAGAGGCGGCCTTTTGTATTGAAACAAGACCCACCAATATGGCAATATCCACAACCCACAAAGCAAGATCTGACCAGATATCACCCCAAAGATTTTTCCCTCAAAAATATTTTCCCAGTTGAGTTTTTGAATGACAAGGCAAGCAATGTAAAGAAAATGGAAATAAAGATTGAATAAAGAAAGAAAGAATACAAGTCTAGAATAACGGGTCTTATTGTATTGGATTCTTGATGTTTGGTTTTCCTATAAATATATGTGAGGAGGGGGAGGAGTGAGGCTAATATATATATACACACCAGGGTATACTCTTACCATTTAGTACGGTAAAATAATAAGATAAAAAAAAGTAATGTGTTTTAAATTTAAATAGATAAACATTATTAATTTATTTCAACAAATATCAACCGAAATGAATGTTCAATCTATTAATCATATTTTTTTTATCTTATTTTGATCTTGACAAAATAATTTTTTAATAAAATAAACTCAATGAAAAATGTAAAAAATAATCCAACAATGTATGGATTCTTAAATGTTACTCAATAATTTTTCTTGATTTTTTTTACATAATTTTATAGTTATGATGGATCTTGTTTAATTGATATTTATTAGTAGATTTTAAAAATTAAATTTTTATTAAATTTTGAATTTTTTATTTTAAGTTATAGCATTTTTAGTATAGACAAAGTTATTAGCTTATGAGAGTTTATTGTATGTATATTATTGGTGTGAGTTTTTAACTTTGAAGTGACATTTTGATGTATGTATAAAACTCATCGAATGGCGTAGAACTAATGTACACCATAATATGTGTATTTTTAACCATTAAATTATTATACTTTTTAGATAAAAAAATTTGGTCAAACTTGATGTTTTATAATATATATTTTTTACATAATTTTATAATCATGATGGATCTTGTTTAATTGATGTTGATTAGTAGATTTTAAAAATTAATTTTTTTTATTAAATTTTGAATTTTTTATTTTAAGTTATAGCATTTTTAGTATAGACAAAATTATTAGCTTGTGAGAGTTTATTGTGTGTATATTATTAGTGTTAATGTTTTAACTTTGATGTGACATTTTAATGTGTATATAAAACTCATTTAAGGGTATATAACTAATGCATTGCATAACATGTGTATTTTTAACCATTAAATTCTTATACTGTTTAGATAAAAAATTTGGTCAAATTTGATGTTTTATAATATAGATATATGTAACATCTTTATCTTTTTAGTAATGTTTTCTACTTTAGAAATCATTTTTTAAAATGAAGAGTATTATTTGAGGAGTGCCTCCAACAATACTCTCCATTTATTTATATTTTGATAAGGACATAAGTCGTAATTCAATTGGATGTAACAAGTAAAAGAAAAAATGGAGATTTTTTTAAAGCAAAAATATAAAATAGAGAGCCAAGGAAACTCTCTAAATTTAGAGAGGCAAAGTAGGCTCTCTACTTAATATCTCTATTTTAGTTATGATATTGGACTATTATTTATTAGTGTAGACTAATTATTATAAAAAAATTAGTATAATAAAAAACTTCTTGAAAATGCTTTTATGTATATATAATGCGCATGCTTGTATAATAGGTGTATAATCTTGTTACAAGTAATTTAAAGTAAAATTTGAAAGGTAAAGTTAAGTTTGATAAAAAAAAATAAAATTATACTACATTTAACTTTTTTTTTGGATTTGATCTTAATCTTTAAGAATGAACTAACATCCTTGCAAATGCAAATGTTCATCACATTGCTTGTGCTAAAATCATTTCTCTCTTTTTTTTCTCCATCGATCTCCAAATAAAAACTAGAGTACATCAAAAAATTATTATGATGGAATTTCAGCATGCCCAAAAAATTTCTCACTTTATGCAATAGTAAATATTAGAAATTGTGTTACATTATATATTGACAAATAACAGAAATAATGTTTAACGCCGCGTAACTCTTCATGATTCTTAGAAGTAAATTGATTAATAGTATTTTAGACATTTCAAGCACAAATCATCACAAATTCTTACTCACATTTAATATATCAATTTGTTTTGAATTAAGAGTCCATTATTCTTTTTTGATGTCCAAATTAAGAGTCTAACATTGTTTTTAACACATAATTAATGCACCATATTTCATGATGTGTACCAAATAAGTATTGTTCTTACTCACTTGTTAGATTAAAATAAATGTATCCTTAAAAAAATGGCAAATCAAATTAGACTCAATTTGAAATGAAAAAAAATTGTTTTCAACACAATCTAATATTTCAGTAAGTCAAAATTTGTCACAAATAAATTATTTATATTATCAAATTAATTAATTATCTCTTTATCAAAATTAAAAATAATTTAAAAAATTAATATGATATATTTTTAAAATTATATATTGCTTTAATAAATATTATCCCACAAATATATATATATATATACACATATAAAGTGTTAACATTTGGATGTTATGAATGAATAGTATAAGAGAAGAAAGGTGTGGCCTTTGGAATTGAAAGCAAAAAGCCAAAAAGGGGAGAAGTTGGGGTTGTAGTGTGGGACCCATAAAAATCCTCCCAAGAGATACAGGTGATGTAAGCAAAATGTTGCTTTTTTTTCATTGGTGTGAAATCATGTGCATTTACCATATCTTGAGGCAGGTGGGGAAGTGGTACAAAGAGAGGAGAGAGAGAAAGAGGCAATTTTCTTTTGATTCTCTTTCAAGATTTGCCTCCCATGGCCATTCAAATGCATTCATTCATCCATATTATGACTAAACCTTACATTGCTGCTAAAATTAAATCTTACCCCACATCCTTTTTTCTTTGTCCCAAAGTTTTCTTCCTCACAGCTGCATATATTTTCTATGTAATAAAAGTGGTTGGACTATCCCAAAATCTTTAACACTAAGTTTAGGATTCAACTACCATTAACTAATTTCTTGATCTTTTAATACCAAGTGTAGGATTTAACTAACTACTATATCTTAAATACTAATTAATTTTAAGATTGAACTAGCATAATCTATTCGTAGAGTCGACCACTAAGATTTGAAATTCTCGTTTTTACCCTTTTTTTATCGAACCGTTGAATCTTCTTCTATTTGATATTGTATAAAAGAATGTATATTTTTCTTCACTGGTCTCTTTGTTATACAAATGATGAAGTTAATATATTCCTATTCCTATCAAGGGTGCCGAGTGTGACTTCGAATATGTAGATCATTTGGATTACCACCATTAGCAACAAATTGCTAATTACCATATTTACGAGAATCGTACTCAAAATGTTATGTGACAAAAAAACTTCATATGACTATGTACAATGCTATTGACTTTCCATAACAAATTCGCTTTAACTCTATATTTGAATATAAATATCAAGATGAAAATAGAAAGTAAAATTAGCAAGCATACCATGATATTAAATAAAAGTAACTGAAACTATTTACAACTCAATTAGAATGAATTTGAAGTTGAAGCACAATTGATCAAAACAGATAGATTAGGAATGTTACGAAAATAAGGTGTATATTACTATGCCACAAACCATTGTCATTCATACAAAAAATGGAGTGCATTTAGTTAGCTCTCAAGAAAAGTGCCATTGTTTATAAAAATTATTGGGAAATGCTAATACCAAAGCATGTTTTTCTTGTGTCAGAGCAAATAGTAAATTTAGGACTTGTACATTTAAACTGGACACTGGACAGCCAGCCAAACTGCCAAAATTTACTCTCTTGGCAAGAGTATAATATTTGTATTGTATACTTATAAAATTATACATTATTTTAATAATATATATAATTATTTTAGCAATAATACCACCATTTGAAATTAACACACTCATTAAGGTAAAAGTGTTTTGGCAATAAAGCTGCCTGAGTTACTTTATATAAACTATGACATGCCAAAAAGAAAGACATTAAGGGATAAGTAGAGTATTCTAGTGATATGGTAGTTTTTGAAGCCGTGTGTTAGTATCGTTGGACACCTTGTTCCTTCTCTGACCACAATTCCAAATAAAAAAATAAAAAATTGAAATAAATGACGTATAATATATTACAAGTTTTACATAAGTTTAGTATTATATTATCTATTTCAATTAACTTACCAATTGCATAGGAAAAAAAACCCTCAAAAAAAGAGAGAGAAGAGGGCGATTATTTTGTTGTTGGAAGAATAATAAGTGGAATGCAATGTGACAGATAATATGGAGGGTATTGTTTTTGTTAAAGATTCCCCGACAGACCATAGTATCTGCTACAACCTGTCACACATAATTATTCAAACTGTGCCACCACCATCTCCAATGCCATTATATATCATTTCAATTAATTTAATTTCACACAGTCAATTCAATTACAAGAAAACAGAACATGAAATTATCTTGTTGATTCCCCTGCTCCACTCTGCCTCTCTTATTCCAATCATGAATAATTTTGTAAAAGCTATCAACCATTTTGGTCATGGTTAAATGCATTTTTCTTCTCTATTCTAGCTAGGATTATTAATTTTATTCGCGTAGAACAAATTTGAGTAATACATTCGAAAATACAATACAAAATTTGCGAGAAGTTTAGTGAGGTGAAATCAAAAGGTGTATGTTAAGGATTCCATCTTATGGTGGAATAGTAAATAATTATTCTCGTCTGAATATATTAAATGTAGTTGTAACAGGCGGTCAAGTTTGTTTATTATCTATGATACAATACTAAGTTTAAAAACTAAATATTCTCGGTCTAGAATCATAACTGAGATATACAAGAATACGTAGTACGAAGTGCAAAATGCTCTAGCACTAAAAAAATATTGGTTTGATAGAACAAAAAATTAAGAAACGTATGAAAGGGCTCTAAAACATATATTTCTTGTTTTTTTGGCCTTCCCTATTTTGAGATGTTGTAAAATGCGAGTTTGGTTAGCACAGAAATAATAGTGCATGACACTAAGCTCGATTTCATCGATCCAAGTGTGATCGAGTTTTGAGAGAGAGATTGGAACATGAGACAAAATTAGCCATTTGGATGAAACATTAACAAATTAGAATCTTGAATAGATTAAAATGTTGGACACAAGTAATTAAATGGGTCAAATAAAACATGAGAAATATGATGCAAAACTCTATACTCGACATTGCATGGCACAAATAGGTAATTTATCGGAATAGGTAATTTGTATATGGTTACATGGCACATACCCGATTAAGCATAACCATATACAAATTAGTTACTAGTCAAGTTAAACTTAACGCGATCTATATTAGACACATTCAAACCCGACAAAATATCTTCCTTTGCCAAATTATATTAGACACATTCAAACCTGACAACATACCATCCATTGCCAAACCTAGTTTAAACACTTTTAACTAAATGTTAGGTTTATATTATTCCCAAGATATTGGATTTACCCTTAAAAGAAAAATTGAGAAAAAAGGGGCACTAATGTTGATATGAACGGTTGTTTGGTGTACCAAATATTTGATATATTACTGTTCTTCATCATCAATGTCTCAACAGCAATCTTCAAGTTCATAGAAAAGTTTCTCATCTCAGTTTCAATTAATGAATGATTGAAAATTATTATTCACATTACCTGTGAATAAATATTAATATGTTTTTCTTTGCTTCTCTATTTATCATGAAGTTAACAAATTAATATTGAGTGTTTTAGTTTTTTTTTTTTAAAGTAAACAAAAGCGAATCAATAATACAAATTTGCAGCTGCAACATTAAAAAGTCAGTCCGAGAACATCGGTGCCCCTGGACGGCTAAGACGAAATAGATAAAGCAATATGTGGACTAGTTCAAGAATTAAATGAATGGATTTTTTCATAAAGTTTGGTGGAGATCATCTCTACATTGAGTAGATGATCTCTACAAAATGTTATCAAGAAATTCAAACCGGAAGTGGACATAATAAAAATTTGATATATATACAGTACATTCATTTTCGATCATTAAAATTTTAGATGATCATTTCAACAACTTTTATATCAAATCTTCTGATGAAATTTTGTAGAGATAATCTACTTATCATAAAAATCATTTTCACCAAGTTTTATGAAAAAAATAATATGTTTAACCTTTGAACTAAATCCCATTAAATAAAATTAGATCGAAAAATAATGGATAGGAACCAAGTCCAAACAAATTAATATTGAACTTTATGGCCTTGCGTCCACTAATTAACTAATATATATAAATTTCAAGTAGTTGATTTATTCATTACATCTACTAATGGGTACCAAATTTGACACTTGCCTAACCAACTAATTTAGAGCCAAACAATATTTTCATGCATTTATCAACCCAAAATTTTACAAATAAGGTCCCAACTATTTAATTATATTTATGAAATCGATTAATGTGGTTGGATGAAAATATAAATTGAAGATTAATTAGGTTTTCTATTAGCAACAAAATTGAAAATCCTTCACAAGAAAGAAAAATATTTTTCTTTAAGTAAATTACTTAAAATCGACAAATAAAGAAATATAATCTCACATTATATTCTCACATTATATATTCACATTATATATTCTCACAAATGACCGTATGTTAGTTTGGGATGCATTTTGTAACTGAAGGAAAAGTTGGAGGGCAAATGTGTATTTTATTCTAAAATTTAGAAAATACATTTATTAAGCATTCAATTTTGTTTTGTACAAAGACACTCATTAATTTCAACAATGCAACAGTTATTGAGTTGAATAGATTGTGTCTACTTTCACACAGACCTTACATGTTTCTCCTCAAATTTCATCATCACTTTTGACCCTACCATTGCTTTGAGGACATTCTATAAATCTCCCTCAGGATCTTGTCTCATTATTACTTTTGTTAGCTAATGAATTTTTGTTGAAGGAAATTATTGTAATAGCAAACGGAATTGCAGTCTATGAAATAATTATATATACTTAATTCTTTCAATTAATATATTAGTTTGATACAAATTATATTTACTAACTAATAATCTATATATTTTGTTTTTTTTCAAAATAGATTCTCTATGTTAAGAATGATATTCATTCCAGTTCCTTCTCTTAATGGCTTAAACTTTTAAAAAATATGGTTCATAACACTCTACATCTCGACTAGTCTCTCCCTAAGTGATCTTAAGGGCGGCACTCCCTAACAATGGCCTAATGTGCGCGCTTATGAGTTTTTAAACTCCAAGAGTGCTTCTCACATAAACCGAACCTTGATTGACAAGCAACAAAGAATAAGCAAGGGGACCATGGCTTCCCGTAGAATTTTAGCACCAATATTTAGTGATCATTTTGTGTTAAATTTGCAATCTCACTTTGACTTTAATCTCTATTAAGAAAATACTAATTTTAACATAATCAATAGTAATAAATAAGAATTTATTCTCCCTCAGTCTTTAAATATCAAAGTCTCATTTTTGTTTTTAGGACCTCTCAAACTAGTAGTCCAACATCATTTTGAAATATAAAGAAAATTGTATCAAGGTCCAGTATTCAGTAAGTTGCATCTTATTGTCCATGTACCAAAATCTTACATAATAGTAAAGTTTTCTAAAATTAATCTGTTCCGAATTCTTTATTGGGATCAACTTAGCAATCTCATTTTTATTCTCGAAATATCTCAAATTACTTTATATATACTACATCTCACAATAGGAAATAAGTTATAATATCTACCAATGACTTTGTTGTCTTTAGGATAGTGATTCTTTTGAGATTAATGCTTTCTTAAAAAAAAATAAAAAAATTAAAGCGCCTGTGAATAGTAATTTGAAATTGAGGAAGGAATAGTTTCGAAGTTATTTAAATCAATTGTCTATTATAACAATTGAGTGTGTCGATCTTTTTGTTAGGATTTTAAAATGAACTAAGCTATTCGAATCTGACTTTCTATATGCACTTTAGAGATTAGTGTCTCATTCAAAAATTAGTTTGTGAGATAAATGAATCAAGTTTGAATGTATATATTCCTAAAATCTTTTATTTAATTACTAAGCTCGCCTTCATATAAGTTGTTCAACATTATAAAATTATGTTAAATAAATACCAAGATATATATTCAAACTTGAATCAATTAAAAATTTGTTTATTGGGCATAACTCGAGAGTTGAACCGGCCAAATTTTAATATAATTATAAAAACGGACAATTTTTTACAAATTACAAACCAATATTAAACAACTTGCTACTCAGGTCAATTATTTTTACACCACTAACCCTTTATTATTTTTTTTGAACAAATTTTACACCACTAACCTAAAAATCAAATATTATGAGTAATAATAACATTTGTTTTTAAAATGATTATCAATTTCCCCTTTTTGTTTTACCAGAACATGATTGCAATAACAGTTTTACAAAGACAAGTCACTGAAGAAAGTTAAATTTGAAAAGCACAAATACATGTATAAAGTCTTCGATCTCCTTCTAAAGGAGGTCCTTCCTTTATTAAAATGATGGATATTCATTTCCAAAGATAAATTAATATATTTTATAATTGAATTTGGCGTTAATGATTTTTACGATAAAAAACAATTTATTCATTTTAGAGATTGTATTTATAAAATTTCAGCAGAAACTTCAGTTTTTATAAAAAAGTTGGTCTAATGAAAAATTGATATATATCAACATTTTTATCTGTTGAATTTGATGATCTTCCACCACTCCAAGATCAAGTTTTTCTGACAAATTTGGTGGATAAAATCTATTCATTAAAAAAAAATTAGAGATCGTTGGCAACTAAATTTCACTAATTTTTTTTAAATAAATAGGATTCGATCCCTAAGTTTGAAAACTTTTAAGATACGATTCACAACTTCTTTTATTAAAGGATGCGATCCATGGAAATACTCTAATAAGATATTCCATGCACAACGTAACATTATCATATTTTTTATATCAGCCGCCCACATTTTTAGTATACGCTGCCCACATGTCACAGTTTTAGTATCTATAATAGTCTCCTTAAATACTGAGTCTTCGCTAGAGGAAAACAACAAAATTAATGGACTGCATTATATTATTTTAAAAAAAAGTTATGAACGCCTCCATATAAATTTGTATACTCATTAACAGGATCCTAAACACCCCAAAACTTAATTCATTTGTCTCTGTAAATATTTTTACTTTTTTGGGATAAAGAGGTGTTATTAGCTGATGGAAAGTAGGGTATGAATGAATGTGGCATCTCATCATCACATGGCTTTGACACAGTCACCATATATATTGAGCTTTATGAATGAATGGTCCCCCTCTTCACTGTTTCTAGATTTTGGTGGTTCATATATATATATATATATATATATCTCCATATATATAAATGGTCCACCCATTCCCAAAGTTATGATGCCTCCAAAATCTCAATCCCAAAGTAGCCTTGCCCCACACCTGATTTTGGGGAAAACCTTTAGTACTTCTGTGTAATCATAGGTGTCTCAGCTCGTTGGTAAAAGATTCTCAGTTTAAATCTCGGTTTTAGGTTTCATGCTCACCCACTGCAAATATTGTTAGAATTTTTCAAAATATTTTGAACGTCGATCTGTCTAATTCATGGTACGTACGTTAAAAGGTATTTATGTTATTATGCATTGCTAAGCCATTAATTCAATTGATTTATCAATAGATATAAAAGTTGTCCATAAGGATACTCACAAAGAGTATGGTACGCATACTTAATTATGTTACTAATTTTAAATGAGACGTGTAATAGGTAACCGTCTAACATAAGATGTGTAACCAATATCCGTTTAATCACATGCAAATGTGCAATAAGTACCCGTTTCACATGCAAACGTGCATTAGTTCCCATCTGATGTAGGACGTGTAACCTATATTGAAATAGTAAAACCCAAATAGAATTATCCGCCATGTTAGTGGGGCACGTCTCACATAAGGCAAGTAAATGATACACATCCCATGCATGTAGGGCGGGGAATCTTTGCACGTCTCACTATAAATTATTTATCATACCCACCGTAAAATTCGCTAAACTTATTAACTTACCATATATATAACCATGTACCATACTCATTGTGAATGGCCTAAAAAAAAGTATTAGATTAAAAACATAATATTTCTTTTTTTTTTTTATAATTTGTCATTGTTGGCATCACACGTCAACATAATTTTTGGAGTGTCCCAACTCCCAAGTGGCTCGTTGGGCGTAACGTAACCAGATTCCAATAAATTGATTTACGCTTCAGTAAATCCTAATGGCAATATTACCGAGGGTGGTGTTAAAGTTATTTATTTATTTATTTCTTTATTTATTTTGTCTTTATTTCCTTGTTGGATTAGTATTCCTATTCCTTGTTAGTCTAGGTTATTTCTTTTGTCTAAATTAGCTCTATAAATAGAGCCCCATTCTTATGTTATGATTAATTCAATACAAATATATTTTTCTCTTTTCTCTAAAACTTAACATGGTATCAGAGGTAGGTTGAATCATTGTCCCAGCCACCAGCCCAGCCACCAACTAGCAACCATCATCAAATCAAATCCACACCAATATTCCGCACGTTCTTATCGATAAATATACCATACCTCGATAACGACAACATCAAAACCTTCGTCTTCCAAAGACGATTCCGTCGCCGCAAGAATCATCCGGAAAAAGCTCGTCACGCGCTCTCACGCGCCGCGAGTGTGAAAGTCAGTCCGTCACGCCGAAGCCACGCGCCGCCGCCGTCACCGTCAGTCAAGTTGCCGTTAATTTTAACGGCGTTAGTACTTTTCCGTTAAAGTTAACGGCGTCAGGTCCTCTCCGTTAAAGTTAATGTCCGTCAGACGTCCGTTAACGCCGTTAGCATTCCGTTAACGCCGTCAGATTTTCCGTTAACGCCGTTAGTCAGCTCAGACCGGTTCAGCCGGCAGTTTTTTGCCCGGTTTTGTTATTTTTTGATCGATTTTCAGCCAACTCAGACCGGTTCCTTAGGTTTTTAACCGTTCCAGACGCAACTACAGTATCCGTTTCTCCAGATTCAGTCTTCAAGTTACAAAACCAGATCTAGTGCACTCCTTTTAACAGCGTTTGCTTATTTTTCTGATCGGTTCTCTGACAACCAAGATTGGTTCTCGAGGTTTTCAAGCATTCCGAACACAACCGCAGTCTCTGTCTCTCCAAATTCAATCTCTAAAATATAAAATCAGGTCACGTGCACTATTTCTTACACTGTTTGCTTAATTCTTATTCAGTTTTATGTTATGAAAACCTCAGAAATTCCTATCACCATTAAATTGGATGGAAACAATTATAATCACTGGTCTATTCTGTTCCAAAATTTCTTGAAAGGAAAGGGACTCTGGAATTATGTTAACGGCAAAGCAACTTGTCCTGCTGAAACCGATGAAAAGTATGATGATTGGGATATTAATAACAACAAAATTTTAACCTGGATTGCCAACACTGTTATTGCATCAATCAGTCTTCAGCTTGGAAAGTGTGATACCGCAAAGAAAGCCTGGGATTTCTTAGCACACAGATATGTCCAAACCAATTTTGCCAAGAAATATAAACTTGAACAAGATATACATGGGCTACTACAACAACCAGGCCAATCCATGTCTGATTTTCACTCTAGCATGTGCGTTATCTGGGATCAATTGGAACTCATGGAACCTTCATGGACAACAGACTTTGGTTTATGGGAAACCTTCCGTGAAGAAACGCGACTTGTACAATTTCTCATGGTACTCCGGGATGAATTTGAACCGATCAGGGCATCTATTCTTCATCGCAAGCCCCTCCCCTCTGTTGAATCAGTATTAACAGAATTAATTACTGAAGAAACTCGAAAGGGTATTACTCCGAATATTTCATCAGTTTTTGTTGCACCACCGGCCTCGAATACCTCGTATGCTGCATCTCCTCGCCCGCAGAATCAGAGTTACCGACCACCTCACAATACCTTTTCACCACGCCCTCATCAGCCATCACATCGCCTTTCTCATAATACCCAGACGCCACCACCTCGAGATTATTTCCAGGTTCAATGTAACTACTGCAAGGGTTTTGGGCATATAGTCAAGAATTGTCTCTCTCCTACATCTCGGTACATGCGGGGATTACAAAATTCAACTGGATCGTCTGCTACCATACTTGCTTCACAATCTCCTGCTGCCGTACTTATTCCACAATCTCCTCAAACCGGTAATAATCATACCATTGCCTCTGCTTTTTCAGTCTCATTAGGTACATCTTCTTCTCCTTGGTTCCTTGATTCTGGAGCATCAAATCACATGACCTTTGATCCTACACACTTTGACTCATTCCGTCTCATGTATTCATCTCCCAAAATTCACACAGCTGATGGTTCTGTTATTACTGCTAGTCACATTGGTTCAATTAAAAACACTCCTAACTTGTCTATTCCTGATGTCTTCTTTGTCCCTCAACTTTCAATGCAACTGTTATCTGTCGGACAATTATGTGATCTTGGGCTAATCATTATATTTCATTCATTGGGTTTTATTGTGCAGGACCGCTCGACGGGCAAGCAAGTTGGGACAGGCCATAGAGTTGGACGCTTATATGTTACAGACATACTTCACATTCCCCCTACAACCAATACATCCTTAATAGCATCTAACTCCCACCCATCATCATTTTGGCACTCTCGCTTAGGACATGTTTCTTTTTCTCGTCTTCAATATATGATTAATCAAGGGTTGTTAGGACCGGTTACAATAGATAAAGATTTTCCTTGTGTTGCTTGTAAACTGGCCAAACAACCAGCTCTACATTTTAATAATATTACTACAGTTTCATCTTCTCCTTTTGATCTTGTGCATTATGATGTGTGGGGTAAAGCTCCTATTGCTTCTATGGGGGGTGCCTTATATTATGTGATTTTTGTTGATGATTACTCTCGCTATAGTTGGACTTATTTGCTTCACTCTCGTTCCGATTTTCTTAAAATTTATATTGAATTTGCCACCATGATTAAAACTCAGTTTTCTAAAACTATCAAACTTTTTCGTTCTGATTCCGGAGGCGAATATCTGTCCAAACCTTTCCTTGACTTTCTCAAATCTCAAGGGACTCTTCCTCAATTATCTTGTCCTGACACTCCCTAACAAAATGGCATTGCAGAACGTAAACACCGTCATCTTGTCGAAACTGCCCGTACTCTCCTTGTGTCGTCCTCTGTCCCTTCCACTTTTCGGGGAGAAGCCATCCATACTACTATATTCATTATAAACCGCATTCCCTCTCTTATTACAAATGGTGTTTCTCCTTTTGAGCGTCTTTATGCAACTTGTCCTGATTATTCTGAACTTCGTATCTTTGGATCTACCTGTTTTGTATTACTTCCCAAAAGAGAGCGTACCAAACTCACACCAAAAACCTCTATGTGTGTTTTCTTAGGATATGGAATTCAACAAAAGGGTTATCGCTGTTACGATCCCATTGCCAAAAGACTTCGCATTTCCCGACATGTTACCTTTTGGGAAAATACTCCATATTACACTCTGGCCCAAAATACCACCTTATCCACTGAACCTGCTCTGCCTGTTGATCCATTCCTCGAGTCCTCGCCAATAGAAGTCTCTCATCTTTCACCCACTCAAGTATCTGTCCCTGATCCAGTACCTGCTAACCCCATTCCCTTAGTGTCTGATAACTCCACTGTTGACAACTCTATGTCTTGCCCTGAGTTTGCATGTCTCGACAGCGATCTTCCACTTCGACCAACTCGAGATTGTCGACCGCCAGCTAAGTTATCAGATTATCATTGTTTTCTTTCCGCCCTGCTGTCCCTACATGAGCCATCCTCTTATCGTGAAGCATCCACCGATCCTCTTTGGCAACAAGCTATGGCCGATGAACTTGCTGCCTTAAAGCAAACCAATACATGGGACCTTGTTCCTTTACCTGCTGAAAATCTGTTGTTGGGAGCAAATGGGTATACAAGATTAAAACCAACGCCGATAATTCTGTTGATCGTTACAAAGCTCGTCTTGTTGCAAAAGGTTTTACCCAGGAATATGGTATTGATTATGAAGAAACTTTCGCTCCCGTAGCTCGAATGACCACAGTTCGCACACTTATTTCAGTTGCTTCTATCCGTAAGTGGGAGATTCACCAGATGGATGTCAAAAATGCTTTCCTTCATGGCGACCTCTCCGAAGAAGTATATATGCAGCCTCCTAATGGGCTACCTCACTCTCCTGGGCAAGTCTGTAAACTTCGTCGTGCTCTCTATGGTCTTAAGCAAGCACCTAGAGCCTGGTTTGAAAAGTTCTCCACAGCCGTCATTCACCATGGTTATTCATATTCCTTGTTAGTCTAGGTTATTTCTTTTGTCTAAATTAGCTCTATAAATAGAGCCCCATTCTTATGTTATGATTCATTCAATACAAATATATTTTTCTCTTTTCTCTAAAACTTAACAGGTGGAAATATTAGCACTCTCGATCTCTATTGAAAATACTTCCATTTTTTATTAAGTTCTTAACAACCAAGTAATGTGTATGTTACTCGGTTGTGAAGGATCGAGTATAAATTTGATAATGCCTTACTCGGTTGTCGAAAATCGAGTATATAGACTTATATTCGGCTCACAAGAACCAAGTAATAGACACATTACTCGGTTGAGAAGGGGCAAATGAAAGTTAGAATGTTACCAAATATTTTTGGAGTGGCAATATCTTGACTCTATTACTAAAATCATTTTGTATTTGCCGCTTTATTGAGAAAGGGGAAATGTTTTCTCTGAGAAAACCAAATTCCGAGGCTTGAAGTTTAATAATTGATTTTTAAATTTTTTAGTGTTCTCTCTTTCATTACCATAATTCCCAATATTAACTATAGCATTCTCCCTTCCCTTGTAAGCATAACATGTCAAAAAATTAACTACTCCGTATCTATTTTGATTTTGCAGAGTAGGAGTTATTTTATTTGAAACGAAAACTACGTGCCAATTATTATAGGTGTGAAAAATTTACAACTCGATCATGGGATATAGTATTTTCAAAGTAAAAATGATTTCTCCAATTAAATAAAATTATATATTATACACTACTTTAATAGAAGTCATTTCATCAGTACAACAATTAGAGAAATATTTGTATTTATTGCAAGTTGTTTACGTCAATGTGGTTACAAAGAGGCACTCAGTAGTTACAATGACTTGCAGATGTGCTCATGATATTGTCCAAATAATTTTAGCAATTCCAGGTATATATGATCGGCTCAAGATCGGGGGTCCTTTCCTATTAGATAGAAAAGAATATTGCACAAAGACACTTCTAGATAAAATAAGGTATAACCAATCCACATCCATTCCATTAGAATTTCATTCAATTCAAATCAACAAATTAAACGTCAAAATATAATATAATGACTTTCTTTTCCTAGTCAGATCAATAACTATTCTTAGACAAATCAATAAAGTTATAAAAGATTTCTCTTTTCTAAAAAATAATTAACTTATTAACTAGGACGAAACAATTTCTGAGCAAGTTTGGACTTATTTTTAAATCTCTAGCCCATTTAGACCTTTTCTTTTCTTTTCCTTTTAATTTGCTAAAATAATTTAGGTAGAATCATCGGTCTTAGGATTCTAGAAAAGAACACGATAAATAATATTTTTATGAACTTTTCTTTTTGGTTGTTCATAAAATTTCAAATTAAACAATGTACATGTCCTTTTTCATTTCAACGTGCCAAAAAGTTGATATTAGAAATTCAAGTTGTTTTTGAAGCCACCCAGTGTTGAGAATGGTTGGCTCAAACCATTGATCCTACATTGAAAAATTGTAGAACTCAACATGGATATATAAGTGGGAGAGAGTTTCTGCATAGTAACGAGGCCTTTTAAGATAAAACCCCACACATGTGGCCTAAAGGTGTTTAAGTTGGGGATAATATCATTACTATGTGCGCGGATCGACGGGCCCGGCTGGTGCCCCGACCCCGACCCGAGTGCCAGCGGGCACAACAACTGGTATCAGAGGTGATGGTGGATCCATGGACTTGTGAAGCAGTACCGATAGTTAGACTCAGGTGATAAGTCTACCCGGGGTGTGGACTGGTTTGATCCAAGGTGGAGAGCCCGGCTGGTGCCCCGGGCTTTTACATTCAAGGTGTGGACTGGTTTGATCTAAGGTGGAGAGCCCGGCCGGTGCCCCAGGCTTGTTTACTGAATGTTATACTCATTTAGGGCTAGTCTGAACATGAAAAACATTTCAAGTTTTTTGGAATTTACCCGACTAGCTATCTACTATATCATAAATTCATAGCATTTTCGGTGATTTGAAATTATGTTTGCGTTTCTTGAACTTTTCATTTTTTGTGCTTTTTTTTTTAGTTTTTTGAAAAGTTACCTATGCTATATAAACAGTTTGCCTGTGGCAAGGACAATATTACCTTTAACTACTGAGTTACTTATCTTTGATTTTCTCTTTTCATTACTTGTGTTAATTGTATCTAACTGTACGTTCATTGTGTATAACTAAAAAATTATTTTATACGAATGTATAATACATATTTACATATATATGTATATATATTTGACTTTGACCTTGGGTGGTTCGGTCTTCAAACACATGCACGCACATTTAACATACTACCCTTTCTTCTAATAACAAACCGAAGGCCGAAAAATCAGTAACAAAAAACCCAAAAGCTCTAAAACGCCCTAATTGTTTGGTAGATCAGGGTTCAAGTTTGAAAACCTCCATCCTCATCCATTATATGATATATACATTCATATGGTTATACTTCCAAATAATTTAGGCTTTTAATTTGGAAGACCAAGATAGTTCTAACAGTGTACAAATCTTTGGCAAATGACAACATTTTTTTTTTCCTTTTTCTCTTAATTATATTCTTTTAAATTTGATCACTCCTTTCATTTAAAAAATGTTAATTGAGATGCCGGCCATTTTATAATTATATGAGACGTCAGACGTGGCAAATTAAAAGAGAGTAACTAAATTAAAATCCATTAAAAGTCAACCATTTTGATATCATGCAAAAATGAAAAATATAATCAAAAGATGGTACGTTGACATTTGGCCATCTGATCCAAGTCAGCCAATTGATTTGAGGAATCAAACAATAATTAATGTTTAGAAACATTAATATTCGAACTCATGCCTAGAAATATAATGACTCGAATGAGGTCGCTTACAAAATAAATATAATTTAGTATTTTAATATTTGACCCAATTATGCAATATTATTAGGTCAGCTGTAAAATGAGTTATTTCCATCAAATTTGATTTCATTTTTCTTTGTTATATGCAATTATTGTATTTAAAAGAGTGAAAATGAGACTGCCGATTAAATCAAAGCTCGACAATCTACAAACATAAATATGTCTTTTTTAACCTCTTCATAAATTAAGAAGAATTATTGCATGTTTAATTACTTTTGTTATTGTTTCATCAAATTAATATTTTAGTAATTAATTAATTCTTTTTTACTTCGACTAACATTAGAGGCAAAGCCATCTTCCTTGAATGCATAATACTAATTTATAACCCTTTTAGCTATTTTATCCTTATTTCATTATTTGGACATGAGTATTCATCTAACAAATTTACACAAACAAATAATTTATAAGTCCATTCAAATTAAAAAAGAAAGAAAGAATATTCTTCTTAAAACTTTTATTAAGCATTTTGTATTAGAATTTACGTATATATTCAACATTCAAAGTTAAAAAAACAAATGGTCCCTTAGTTAATTAAGGTTATTATGTATGAAATTTTTTCTTATTTCAAATTAACGAAATTAATATTCTCAAAAATTAAACTCGTGTGATTAAACTAGGCAACAAAATAAAACATTTCTATCTATCTATCTATCTATCTATCTATCTATCTATCATATTTTCGAGGTAGAGTTGCATATTATTATATTCTCCCTCCATCTTAAAATCTGTTCATTTTAACTTAGGGTGTGTTTGGATATGTAGTTTTAGAATTCTATTAGAATTGTAATTCTATAGTATTACAATTCCAAGAATTGCAATACCATTGAATTATAATACCATTGTTTGGATTGCACGTAGTTTTCATTTGAAATTCTAATAGAATTTAAAATTTATTTATTTGACTAAATTATAGAATTCATTTGAAATTCCAAATAGATAATAAGGAGGTGATAGCATAAGTTCATTTAATATATATACAACTTTGTATATATACACACACTGTGTATATACATATACATTATATTTAATATACATTATATTTAATGTATACATATATATACATTATATTTGGGGGTGGGGTGGGGTGGGGTGAGGTGAGGTGGGAGGTGTATGGGGGTGGGGGTGATATGAGTGGTAATGGTGAATTTTTTTTTTTTTTTGAATTCAATAGAAATTGGAATTAGAAAACTCTACTATTTTTATGGAATTCAATCCTTTAGAATTTGTGGTTTTGGAATTCTAGTAGAATTCCAAAACTATAACTTTTAACCTATCCAAACAATAGAATTCTAAAACCATCCCCCAATTCCAATTCTATAGTATGGAATTGGGGTTGCCAAACACACCCTTAGTACTTTTCAAGACACGTTAATTTCAATCTAATTAATGATTAAGAATACAATTTAGTTATTTTTATTGTGATTTTTGTGTCATTTGGCAGATTAAGCATCTTTTAACAAGGAATGAGATTATTAATTTAAGAAATTCAATCAAAACATTATTAATTTGACTGAGGCGGCTACGAAATTAAATATAATAATGTAGTAATTCAAATGCGCACACCCATTAGTACATTACACATATACAAATTTAAACAATAAAATGCAAATGCACAAAATAATAATAATCATCAATTAGTTTATTTTAAGAATCTAGATATAAACATATGAATTAAGCTCATAATATATTAATAACCACGTGCATGGACAAAAGCAAAAACAAAAACAATAAAAACAAAAGTTTAATTGGACCATTATATGTAATTAATTAATTGTGCATTGAGCTGGTGGTAACAGCCTATATAGGGATAATTTTAATTTAGTATTAATGGGATACATACAATGAACCATTCACCAAGAAAATTAATATAAAGAGATACGATCGTACGTTGAGATTTGCTTTGAGATTACACTCTTATTATATTTAAACAGGATATATTATGTTGGCACATTTTATTTTTACACTACCTAATGTCGCACGTCCTTGATTAGTTGGACACTAGAATATATAGTATGGGTTTGCTATTAAACTTATTTTCATTTATACTAATATATGTAGTTCTTCGTTTCCAACATGATGCTTAATTATTAAAAATCCCTTTAATTAGTATGGGTTTGCTATTAAACTTAGTTTCTCCCTTTAATTACAAATATTAAAAATTCCTCCAAACTTTTCCTAGGTGATCGAGATTTAGACCTAAGATCTCGGTCCAACTAGACTAGCCCACTTATGTGGTAAAGAGATCTCGATCTTTTGTTAGGTGATCGATGTTGAGGATGGTCAGAGAGACCAAGGCAAGCTATCGTTGATTCGGTTGTGTGTTTTTGGTATATGCTATTATATCAAAATTTATCAATGTATATTTTGGGTTGTTCCAATAGACCAACAAAAGAAAAATAGTGGTTACAAATGTCGTAGTTACTTCAACTTAAGTTAGATAACACTTTTAATTCTCTAAGTTTGTTTCACCGTGGACAAAACTCGATTTGTTTTTAAGTGAATTCTGGATTTTTCCTTAGAATCTATATATCATGCCTTTTACACGATACTTTTAGGGCTCATTTGGTTGTCCTTCAAATGCAAATTACACAATTTACAATTAACTAATTTACGAAAATTTCATTTATTAGTGTTTGGTTGTGTAAATTGAACAATTGTAAATAAGATAATTCAAGTTGATTCATAAAAGCTCAAATTAAGACATTTCAAGTAAAATTTGAAATTGCATGCCTAATTCTAAAATTAGTTAATTCATTCCAACTCTATTTTTCGATAAGATCAGTTTTTACTCATGATGTTGATGCAACTAGACAAAATTTTAAATAATATAGAAGAATTGAGAATATGTTTTTATTCTAACAATCAGAATTTCTCGTTTAAGTTTTCCAAACACTACTTGATTTAGAATTGAATTATTCATTAATGAGCAAATTCATAATTCATCAATTGAAAGTTAACTAATTCTAAAATAAGGTAATTTACGTAACCAAGCGGGTCCTTATTCTTTGCTGTCTATATCGGTTTTTTGTTTCATTGTACTGTTTGACATATCTCTAATTGATGCCTGCAATGACTTTCTCATCCTAATCTATTCATGATCATAAAGGCAATAGGTTGGGTAGGGTTCGAAAGCCCTAGATCTGTCCCAAATGTTTCATACAATAGGCCGGTTATCTCATAGTTAAAGTCTTAACTACAAAATTGAGGTAATTAAGTTTAAATTAGATTACCTAAAAATAAGGAGAAATTTCTAATTAATTTTATGCTGTTTTTTGACTAATTAGCCCTTGTTTTTACGTAATCGAATCCTTAGAGATACTACAGCAGCCTGCAGTTAGGTCATTTAATGCCACATTAAAAACATGGGAAAGTTATCTCAAGAAAAAACTGTTAATTGAAGTTCCATAATTCAAATTTTTGCAAATTATGCTTTTGATCTAAAGGTTTATGAAAGGGTTGTCTCAACATATATATATACATGCCCTAAACCCTAGCTAGTTCAAATCATATGTATGAAACTATATATATATATATATATGAACGTATTGTAAACAATAGTTGTATCGATCTTAGTGCAAATAATTGGCTTTGTTTCATAAATTAATCAAGAATATTTAATGCGCCGAGAAAAACAATAGTTAAGAGTTGAAATTGAAGAACGCATAAGTTGATCAAACCCAAACCCCCTGCCAGAAGAATAAAGCATGTCTCTAATATCCTTTGAAGCACATTATGTATATTAATTTCTTAAAAGCACAAAGCTTTGAATAGTGTTTAAAATTTGAAAAACTAAAGCTTCCATAGATAAATTCGGTAAGGGTTGTGTTCTTTTGTTAGAAAAAAAAAAAGAAGAAGTTAATTCGTTTGAATTAATAAATCACAAGTTTTTAAATTTGTAATTTTTAAATTATAATTTTCAATTTATTCATTCTTTTAGATTTTAATGATTTTTCAAATTTATTTTGCACATACAAAAAAATTACTTTCGTACCAATCGTGTATTGGGTTTGGAGAGGGTTGATGAGTGGAGATGGAGGATAAAGAAAAATATAAAGAGTTTGATTGAATTTGAACTTTTTAATTATTCAAATTACACGCGCCAATTTTATGGGATTCAAAAATTCCACAATTTACATGAATTTTAATCTCGATCCCAAAATTTGGAGATTTAGTAAAATAATATTTTATTTTTTTTAAATACACAAAATGTAAGAATCGCTGATAATGCTTGACCAAAATGTTACATCTACAATCATGTGAAAGAACACACCTAAGTAAATTTGATCGCAGTAACACTATTCAGTTAAAAGTATTTTCTTATAAATAATAAATGTGATCAAGCATTCAAGCATCTTAATTATATTATTTATTATTAATTTTTCGTTACTGGCAGTGATGTAAAATGAACTCTTAACCTCACCTCCAAATTTTAATGAAGCCTCAGTATTATCACTGTGCTATAAAATTATTGGCTGGAATTAATTATTAGCTTTAACACTTCCTTGTAAATAATATTGCTTAGTGTAGGAGGGGTGCACCCATCAAAGGATCATATAATTTATATCATATATATATCAACCAAGATACACTGCACAAAGCATAATCTTCAAAGGAATCAAGTAACAAGAAATGCTAATAAAGCACCAATTAAAGCTAGAGATACTCTTTGAGATTATATATACAAATCAAAGTAAAAGGCTACTTTTTTTTAGTATGTCTTCTACTCTTCAAGTTCAACAAAACCCAAATCTTTTTTTTAGGTCAAAGATACATATCTACATAATTGATTAAAAAAGAAAGCTAGAAAAGATGCAAAGTAAAATAGATGAATAATCCCCAGACTTGTCCAATTTGTCAACGTTGGATGAAAACTTATCCTTGTCAACTAGAGATAGTTCAGTTGGTAAGGAAGATACTCCTCTCCTTGTCAATCGGAGTTTAATAAGAGTATTCAAGTAGTTTAAACTCATAAATATACCGGTCCATCTTTTAAGATTGTTCGGGGAGAATTTAGTCTTAAGTTTGCCCAGACAAACTTTACTATTGAAAAAAAAATTACCCAAACAATTTTATACTATTATTAAAAGATCTTTGTCTTTCCCTTTTCTTTTCTTTTTTTTCTGAAAAAGAAAATAACAATTGGGTGGCGTTTATTTGAGGTGAAAAGAAGATGTCGCATTTGAAACCCTAATTATTTGATTCAATACCTTAACAAATGGATTGTGTAAACTCCGTTGTCCAACCCGAAATTTTGAAATCCAAGGCCGAATTCCACATCATTTTTTTTATGGGGGTGATGTTTGCACCCTTTTTTTTTTGTTACGAACACCCCCTAAATATTTTTAAATTAAATAAATCAAAATTTATTTCTACCACCCTCCTATTCACCCCTTTACTATTTTTTTAGTCCAATCTAATTTTTTTAATATAAAGGCTCTTCACCCATTTACTAACTTATTTATTAACTTAATTAATTAATCATTAATCATAATAAAACAACTCCACTATCTTTCGCCACCTCCTCATTCTTCTTCTTCTTCTTCTTCCATATCTACAAATCCGTTGGTTCACTTAGTTCATATCAACTGAGTTGCAGTCGTCTACACTCGATAACAGACAAGCGAATAAGGTTGCAAAAAATTGTTTAACAGTCACTTGCTTGTAGGGCTGGCAATTCGGGTTCGCGTGTCGTATTCAGGTCGTGTCAACACACAAGTATTACAGTATTAGTGTCAACCCGAACACGACCCGTTTAACTAATCGTGTCATTTATATTAACTCGAACACGACCTGTTTATTTTACATGTTACACGACATGACCCGACTAACCCGTTTAATAAATAAATTGTGTTAAACCTGCAACTCGACACGACGTGCATTAACCTTTTAAGATTATAATGACAATTAATTCTCATGTGTATAATAGTTTTAAATTTTTAGTAAGTATCACTCAATACCAAAATTCAATATTTAATCAAAATAATATGAGAATAATAATCTAGAATCAAAATAAATTCCATCATCGAAGCAAAAATAAAAAAATTTAGTAGTTTATCCATCATCAAAAACATAATAACTATCATGTACTACCAATACTTAAAATAAGAATATAAGTATCTAAGCAAGATGGCAAAATAAAATATATATATATAGCTGCAAAAAAAATAATCGTGTTAAGTGCGGGTCAATTTTGAGTTAATTAGTGGGTTAACCCGAACATGACATGTTTAGTTTGCGGGTTAAGCGTGTCTGACTCGAAATCGACCCGAACTCGTTTATGCTTGACCTAAACTCGCTAACTCCGTGTCGAGTTCGTGTCGGGTTAGCGTGTCGTGTCAAATATTGCCAGGCCTACTTGCTTGACATCAAGCGAGTGACTGTTAACAGACTCGCTTGATGCAAGTGAGTGACTCTTAACACACTCGCTTGCTGCAAGTGAGTGACTACTAAATGATTTTCTACAGCCTTAGTCGCTTGTTTGTCATCAAGTGTGGAGGCCAACTTGGTTGATATATGTGAACCGAATGAATCAACAGATCTGTGGGTAGAGTTTTTTTTCATATGTTTTTTTTTAGAAGATATATATATGCATGTGGGTGTATATATATCTATGTTTTGAAGAAGAAGAAGAAGGGGGGTTAGTGATTAAATAATGTGGGAAGGAAGCGGTAGGGTGGTGTGTTTTTGACAAAAAATAAAAAATAAAAAACTATAAGACAGAGAAGGTGTTAGTGACAAAAAAGAGGGGTGCATATATCACCCCTCTTTTTATGTGGAGAAATAATTGACAACTCATTAAAGTGGCTGTAAACTTTTGTCTGGAAAATCTAACGGTGGACCAAAGTGAAAAAAGTTCACTAGGTTTTTTACCCAAAAAAAAACAAAAGGGTCGGTTTGCCTAAAATGAAAAGGGGGAACGTTCATTGCCATTTTGGGGAATTTGGCCATGGTTTTAAAGACAAAATTCAAAAAAAAATGTTTAAAATTAGGTACATGGAGTTTAAGTGCGAAATGAAAGTATATAATAAAATTTATTTGCTGACATAATTAAAATTGGCTAGATGTAAAGTCATTTTTTTTTGAGTTTCTTCAAATTAGCATATACGAGTAACATTAATCTAGAAGTGGCCTGACTACTACTATCGTTATACTCTCACATTCAAAAATAATGGGTGATATTTTCAAAGACAAATTTCAAAAAGAAAATGTTTTAAAAAAAGTTATGAGAAGTTTAAGCGCGAAATGTGAGTATATAGTAAAATTTATTTTGAGGATATTACTATTACTACTACATATAGTGAGTTAGCAACGCAAATGCACTTAGAGTTCGTAAGGAGGGGTAGAGAGAATAAACTCTCGAAAATGAATCTACCAATTCCCTCCCAATTTAAGCATTGATTGTAGGTGAATAGACTTTTATTTGACTAGTCTTTTTACCACTTGAGTTATAAGTTAGATGTGGACTAATTCTTGTTTAGTAGCATTTATGAGTCTATGCATTTAAATGGGAGGCCCCAAGATCTCTCACTCCAAGGAAGGATTTGGTCATAAAACCAAAGGGATTCTTACTTGATTGGGAGTTTTCAATATCATGATTCTTGCCGGTTCTTGTGGGTCAACAAGGTCTTTTTTATGCAAAGAACATGGAAAAGGTCTTGTGTGTGGGGTACATTTGTCCATGCCCTCTGTCAAATAGAAGTCCTAATTAATATATATATATTTACATACACATATATATATATGTATGTATATATGTATATGCATATGTATATACATGTCGACCTTAAAAAGGATTTTGCTTTTGCCTGTCCTCAGCTACTTGAACTTGGTCACGACATAAATCCAAAGCCGGAGTCGGATTTTTTTGAAGACCGGGTGACCTGATTAATGTAAATAGTTAATTAGGCTGGAGTGAATAGAATTGGACAGAGCTACAATCTTGATCGACTCGGAGTTGGATCCGCCCTCGCATCAATATTGTACCCTTTGCTCTCGAAATTCATACATCTCAGTGTTGCCATTAATTGGTAATAAGAGCAATATATATGTGGTACAAAAAGAACAGCCAATTTCCAACCTAGCTATATATTTAGTGGCCGGCATGTTTTAAGAGGCCGTACCTTTAATTAGAACATTTATTTAAATTAGGTGAAGTGATTCATTAATAGTGGTGGTGCATTTTTCATGGGTAATTATGAGGGCGTTCAACAAAAAAATGAAAGGAAATAAATGAAGGAGAAAAAGGTAGACGAAATGCTTCTGCAAAAAATGATTAATTAGCTATATATATATATCATATAGCTTTTGGTCACTTAATTAATTATGATCTTCAGACATAATTTAGTTTGATTCATTAGAAACATAACTCAAAAATGTCCATATATTAGCTAAATTTACTTATTGCTTAAATGGCACAAATAGTTTTACGGCTTATTAATTTACGTCATTTAATCAAAAGATACACACACATATATATATATACAAATTAGATTATAAAGAGACATTTTTTAAAAATTTGGAGGGGTAATTAATTGGATGAATTTTTCCATAAAATTTTGTGGAGATATCTATGTTATGAGTAAATCACATCCACTGGATTTCATAAAAAAATACCCTAGAAGTAGGTGAGATGATTATCAAAAATTTCAGTGGCAAAAAATGTGCATATATATCAATTTTTTAAAACACCCACTTCTTGGTTGAATTGTTTTATGAAATTTTGATGGAAGTAATCTACTCGCTTTATAGATCATCTCCACAAATTTTAATAAAATAATTCATTTATTTACCATTCTAAATTTTCATCTTTTCTTTTTGATGAAATTCATCCTTATAGCATAACTAATATGTATATATATAGTTTAATTATGTTGGATAACTATTTACATATATTTATACTATTATATAAAATCGAAAGGCATGCCAACTATTATTGAAGTCATGTTAAATTTTTAATTTTTTAATTTTTATTTCACATGTAAAAACAATATATGTTTGTATTATAACGTAAGCCTTGGTTATTAGTGAGGACAAGATGGCTCCTGGCATAGCACTCCCGTTGTATATATATATATATATATGTATATTCCGTGTTAGAGAGAGGAGCAAAAGAAAGAACCAATATATTATAATTTTGTGTTACTTTAAACGGGAAAAGATCAAGTAATATGGACGAGTTTTGTATTATCAGAGATGTGATAATTAATGTGATACAAAAATTGTTAAAAAGTCAATATATATATACAAATTTATTATTAATTTTTTTTAAGGCTATAGTTAATGCCAAACAATTATTTTGCCAGAATTTAATTAGTACTACTTAGAGAAGTTATATTGTACATTTTTAAAATTGTATGTTACTTTACTAAAATTGGTCAAATTAATTTAAAGCAAAATGGTTTTGCTGTTGCGCATTCTAGTACTGAAAATTGAAATATCGAAAACCCAAAATACCAAAAAATTTAGGGTCCGTTCGTTAGCGTTTTTAGAGATCTGTTTTTATTTTTTGAGTTCAAAACGGATACAAAATGCGTTCGGTGGAATGTTGACAAAAACACGAAAAGCGTTTTCGGAAAATGAATTCACGTTTAAAGCGTAAAACACAAAAACGCCAAAATGATGTTCTCAACATTTTCACTCTTGCAATCTTCGTTTTTACTGTTTTCGGTCTCGGAAAATGTTTTCACTATTTTCGTTCTCGGAAAATTCATTTTCTCATTTTCATTTTCCGAAAATATTCTCAAAAAATATTCTCCGAAAACGTTACCGAACGGGTCCTTCGTTTGGTTTTGGTATTACTAACATAAAAACTGAAATACCAATTTCCCTTAACAAAAGTATAATATATGCCAAATATAGCTAATACCATAAATAATTAGGATTTTAATACTTACAACTTACTAATTTCTTATATAATGTTTAATTATACTTATGCTTTCTTTTTAATTCTAACTATTCTTGCAAGTAATGTTTAAATTCTTATGGCTTTTAATCTAAAAACTCTAGTTTCCAATCTAAAATTCTTTTCATTTATCGGAAATTGAAATTAACCAAAAATATTTATAGATTTAAATACTTATAAATAACAATATAGTATATCCAAACTGAAAATATCGAAAACCAAAATTTACCAAAGATACTGAATATACCAATAAACCAAGCAGTTTGGTATCAATTTTCAATTACTAACATAACTGATAAAACTAATATTTAACTTCTTATTTCAATTTTAATATTGATAAAGCCAATTTACCGAAATAAAACCCTTATACACATTGTTAAAGCTTTTACTTACTTGAAAAGGCAAGTGCACTTCATCTTTTATAAAATTTAAGGAGCTAGGTGCGCAATAACATATGTGCCCCTAAAATTAGGCCACCTAATTAATCGTACAATCTTGATAATCACATTAATTTTTCCACTTTATTTTCTACATATATATATAATATAACTTTGAATAGTAATTTACAAACTGAGGTCATCTAGTTGCAAGTAAAATTAGAATAGAAATTTGGATAAACATAACATATAAATTATAATGCTTGTGTTAATTAGTCATACAATATACACAAAAATAAAACCGATGCCGAATATAACAAGACTTGGTGTCAAATATAACAAGACCCGAACTAGTTCAACAAAAAAAATACAACATTAATTAGCATATATCAAAAAATTTAATTAACCAATCTCACTTCAATTCAGTCCAGTTCATTTCAACCTTTATATAATTTTAAGAAGGAAGTATGTAGAGTTATAAATTAAAAATCTATTTGCCAGCTTGTACTACAAGTGTGTGTTTTGTTTTGTGCCCATTTTTAATGCATTAATTATATATATTTATACTATTATATAAAATCGGAAGGCATGCGTACAATTATTGAAACTGTGTTAAGTTTTTGATTTTTTAATTTTTATTTCACATGTAAAAACAATATATATTTGTATTATGACGTAAGCCTTGGTTAGTGAGGACAAGATGGCTACTGACATAGCACTCCCGTGCTATATATATTCCGTGTTAGAGAGAGGTGCAAAAGAAAGAACCAATATATTATAATTTTGTGTTACTTTAAACGGGAAAAGATCAAGTAATATGGATGAGTTTTGTATTATCAGAGGTGTGATAATTAATGTGATAGAAAAATTGTTAAAAAGTCAAAAATAAAATAAAATTTACAAATTCATTAATATTTTTTTAAGGCTATAGTTAATGCCAAACAATTATTTTGCCAGAATTTAATTAGTACTACTTAGAGATCGAAGTTATATTGTACATTTTTAAAATTGTATATTACTTTACTAAAACTGGTTGAATTAATTTAAAGCAAAATGATTTTGGTATTGCACATTCTAGTACTGAAAACTGAAATATCGAAAACCCAAAATACCAAAAAATTTAGTTTGGTTTTGGTATTACTAGCATAAAAACCAAAATACCAATTTCCCTTAACAAAAGTATAATATATGCCAAATATAGCTAATACCATAAATAATTAGGATTTTAATACTTACAACTTACTAATTTCTTATATAATGTTTAATTATACTTATTCTTTCTTTTTAATTCTAACTATTCTTCCAAGTAATGTTTAAATTCTTACGGCTTTTAATCTAAAACTCTAGTTTCCAATCTAAAATCCTTTCCATTTATCGGAAATTGAAATTAACCAAAAATATTTATAGATTTAAATACTTACAAATTACAATATAATATATTCAAACTGAAAATATCGAAAACCAAAATTTACCAAAGATACTGAACTTACCAATAAACCAAGCAGTTTGGTATCAATTTTCAATTCCAATTACTGACATAACTGATAAAACTAATATTTAACTTATTTCAATTTTAATATTGATAAAGCCAATTTACCGAAATAAAACCCTTATACACATTGTTAAAGCTTTTACTTACTTGAAAAGGCAAGTGTACTTTATCTTTTATAAAATTTAAGGAGCTAGGTGCGCAACAACATATGTGCCCCTAAAATTAGGCCACCTAATTAATGGTACAATCTTGATAATCACATTAATTTTTCCACTTTATTTTCTACATATATATAATATAACTTTGAGTAGTAATTTACAAACTGAGGTCATCTAGTTGCAAGTAAAATTAGAATAGAAATTTGGATAAATATAACATATAAATTATAATGCTTGTGTCAATTAGTCATACAATATACACAAAAATAAAATTGATGCCGAATATAACAAGACTTGGTGTCAAATATAATAAAATCCGATCAAGTTCAACAAAAAGAAATACAATATTAGTTACATATCAAAAAATTTAACCAATCTCACTTCAATTCAGTTCAGTCCATCCCAACCTCTATATAATTTTAAGAAGGAAATATGTAGAGTTATAAATTAAAAATCTATTTGCCAGCTTGTACTACAAGTGTGTGTTTTGTTTTGTGCCCATTTTTAATGCATTACTTTATACTTCCCAGGTCACTTAAAAGATTTTGTAGGATCTTGTGTCATGCACCTAGTGATGTTTAATTAACTTCTAATATCTGTTTAATTGCATATCAAGTAATACTAATTATATTTAACTGGATTAATTATGAAATAAAATTGTTATTATGGTAACAAATAAATGAAACTTATCCCTATATGTGATTCTATATAAATATTTGTTTGGTGGTAAAGGGTTCACCTAGGAATACAAAATAATAGTGCCCTTAAGGACACCCATTGGGGCGTGTGTCCCTAGGCAGCTCTATTGAGTCACTATATATTTGTCTCAACAACTTTTGTATACCTTCTTTTATACATTCATGAATAATTATATACTTACTATAAATATGCATGAAATTAAATTATTGCAGATGGAAAGTTCCCCCGAGTGATGAGGCAACATAAACTTTATTTTGTACACATTTTTGAACGAGTGAACTTTTAGTGAAACTCGACAATTACATTAAAAATAATCACCATATATTGGTTAAAAGAATTTTACCGCACGTCATTATAACTAATAAATAATTAATACATTAATTATCAATTTTTTTATGTTACATATATATATATATATATATATATATATATTAACGTAAAAGTATTCTTATAATTTAGTCTTAATGATGAAGCTCCATGAAACCCGTCACATAAATTTACCCCTTTGTTGGTACTATCTGTATGAAACTTCACAGTAAATACTATACGTACCCTATATTTTCTAATGGTAACCACTTCTACTAATAAATTAAATTGGTTTAATTCTAAAAGGTATTATTGACTGCACAAACTTTGTATGTCACGTTAAGTGAACAAGCCTCTCAATGAATTGGATTCATACCCGAATCCGATTAATTAGTGGATGTGGTAAGGAATCTGTGTTCTTTTATTTGATTCTGATCCTAATCCGTAAGTCTTTTGATTAACAAATCGGATATGAATATATGTCAATCTCATTCAGTTGTAAGATGATCCAACATATATATATATATATATTAAATATGTATTTATATATATATATATTAAATATGTATTTATATATATCTTTGCACATTTATAAATATAATTATTGGTTTAGAAATAAAATTTGATTAAAGTCACTTTGTGGCTAATTATTCGTCAATTTTAGAATCTGATCAGATTTGGTATATTATCAATCTAATCAA
The DNA here is from genome assembly GCA_021464415.1 of Lonicera japonica. Lineage (NCBI taxonomy): Eukaryota > Viridiplantae > Streptophyta > Magnoliopsida > Dipsacales > Caprifoliaceae > Lonicera > Lonicera japonica. Next base: position 99,461,097 of record CM038463.1, on the reverse strand, counting down.
ATTTAAATACAACATTATTTGGTCTACACCAATCCGTTGATTGGCTTACCAGTCAATGCACTAATCTTATTACCGAAGAAAAAAGTAGACTGGACTTTTAATTTGGGGAGTTCTAAATACATGCACAAAATCATTCTTCTCACCCCAATTAGAGTAAACTTGCATCTTACCCCCACTATAATTTATCGACTCCTTTCTACTCACCCCACCAATTTCCTAAAATCCAAACAACTTTTAGAGAATGTCTTATGTCTTTATTCCCATCTTTCTTCTTCCAAATCCATGATTACAATCTCTTACAACATTCAATTCATGAACTTACCCCCTAATTGAGGATCTGCAATTCACGTGATAAGATAATAACTGTAAAATTCCATTGACAAAAGATATTAGATTGAGAAAATCCTAAAAATTATGAACTATGAGTATGCTTAATTATTATCAATTTCCCTATTAAATCTCTGGTGGGTTAGAATAAAAGAATCCTAAAATTTATTGGGATTTTTTTAGTTTGCCCCCTATTATTAATTCGAAACTCAATATACCCCCTTATTTTACTAATCGTTTGACTTACCCACCTAGCTCTTAACAGATTGCTAACCCCATTTAAAACAAATTCCGTCTGACCATTTTACCCTATGCTACTGTTCATCTTCTTTAAAAAAAAACCAAATCTTATTCTTTCCTTTCTCTCTCTAAAACACCACACTTCTCCATTTCTTCACCTCAATTTCTCTCTACATGTTAAACTAATTCCAAATCGAAGCTTCTAAAAATTTGGTCGAAGAAATCGCCGGAGAAGCAAACCCAAAATCGCCGAATCCGATGGAGATGAACAATGGGTTTGGATATATATATATAATATTTAGAGATTTTGGGTTTGTATTTAGAGAGAGAAAATTATAAAACAATAGTAGAATTTCTTAAGAAGACGAAGGTAAATAGTGAACCCATTTTTAGAAACAATTTTAGATTCATCTTGAAAAAGAAGATGAATAGTAAATGGATTTGGATTTGTAAATTGGATATGAAAATGGATTTACTAATAGAAACAATTTTGGATTTCAAAATTGGGTATAAAAATGGGTTTATTGTTGAAAATAATTTTGGATTCATCTTTGAAGAAGAAGATGAATAGTAAACCTATTTTTGTATTTCACATTTGAAGAAGAAGATGAATAGAAAACGATTTTTGGATTTGTAAATTCGGTTTACTAATATAAACAATTTTGGATTTCGAAATTAGGTTTATTGTTGAAAATTATTTTGGATTCATCTTTGAAGAAGATGAATAGTAAAGCCATTTTTTTTAATTCACCTTTAAAGAAGAAGATGAATAATAAATGATTTATGGATTTGTAAATTGGTTTACTAATAGAAACAATTTTCATTTTGAAATTAGGTTTATTGTTAGAAATTATTTTGGATGCATCTTTAAAGAAGAAGATGAATAGTAAACTCATGTTTGTATTTTATCTTTGAAGAAGAAGATGAATAGTAAACAGAGGGGTAGAATGGTCTAAAAAATTAAGAAATGGACAGAGTTAACAATCTGTTAAGGGCTGGGGGGAGGGTAAGTCAAATGATTAGTAAAATAGGAGGGTATGTTGAATTTCGAATTAATAATAGGGAGCAAATTCAAAAAATCCCAAATTTATTTCGAAGAAGTGAATAAAGATTTTTTTTTAAAAAAATAAAAAATTAGCTACCATTAACTCAAATCTAAACTACAATGATTTAACAACCAATCTGATAACAAGAAGTTTGGGGTCTTTAATATTTCAGGGAAGAGGTAATTATAAGCAATATAAAATAAGCAATATTGGTGCCTTCTCTAAACAATTTGGCAAAAGAGAATACATTTTTACTAAAATTTTGTAATTAATTAAGGGTGAAAAGAATAATTAGGATTGTTGAATTATGATTACCCTTAGGGCTCGTTTGGTTTGAGCTTTAGGAATGGAATTAACATTCTAGATGCCAGGAAACCTTTATTCCTGTCATCCTTATTTCAATCCATTAAGTGCTCGTTTGGTTGGAGTTTTAGGAATGAATTCGGCAAAAAATATAATTTTTTGCATTTTCTGGAGAAAAAAAAATATTTTCTCTTTCTGGAAAAAAAATTAATTTTTTTTCATTTTTTGGGAATTTTTTTTTTTTTTTAATTTTTTTTTTTTTTAATTTTTTTCATTTTCTGGAAAAAAAAGAGGATTTCCTTGTAATCCTAAGCTTTCCTCCCAAATTTGGAGGGCATAAAAATGAATGAAATGAAGGAATTTAGCTTTCCTAGGAAAGCTCCTTTCCCTTCTAAAACTCCAACCAAACACTGAAATCCTATCTAAAATGGAATCTAGGATTTTAGAAATTATCAAAAAGTCGAACTAAACCAACCCTTAATTTATTTTGGAAGGAGTGATAGCCTACTGTTAATAGTAGAGTAGAAAAAGGATACATTTATAGGATTGTGAAATGGGTCCATTAGGCCCATAAAATGTTAGCCTGGGTTCTAAATCAGCATGAGTCTAGGCAAAATTAAGAAAATATTTCAAAATCCAAATTTAAATTTTGGCGGAGGTTAATTTATATCACACTTGACCTGATATAAATGAAGCATGTCGATTCTTAAGGGGATTATTTTCTATCTTTTCATTTAAATTAATTATTTTTTGTTTTATTATCAAATGAAATTTTAAGTATCCATAAATCAAAACAATTTTTTGTTTCCAATCATGATCCAATTGGGCCCAGCCCCAGAAAAAATTGGCGGATTTGGGCTTGCCTTAAAATTGATTTGGTGTTCTTATTTAATTACTAAAATATTCCTTCATAAATAAATAAAATTGAACTTCACAAAGGAAGTAACCTTACGGATAATATAAACATATCTAATCACTTGAGCAAGGGCATTCAGACATTTTATAATTGTTTATCAAATTTAATATTACACACGCATATCATGTACTACAATACTAGTTTGAATAATTCATATTAAATTAACATGATTTAAATTTCGCTAGTTTTCATTCAAATGATAAGAGAGTTTATTAAACTAATTTTTGCGCACGTGCATTGCACGTGATTTTAGTGTTTAATAAATGTGATTAATTAAGTTCATTAATGAATACGTACATTTTAAGAATTGAATAATTAGTATGAAATAACAATAATCACAAATAAGCAAAAACATAGTATCAAGTGTAAAATTTAATTAATAATTATAAGAAAATCATAAAATCGTTCAACTATATAAAAATGCTAGATACATTATAAAAAATGATCATACATATCTAAGAGAGTAATATATTTTTAATAAATTTTTAGAATTGGTTGATAGTTAATATAGATGTATAAGTTAGTATTAAATAGCTTTGTAATTTTAATACGGTTTATTAAATATACATACTTTTGCAGTGAGTTTTGAAAAGCACCTAATTCAACACAAACTATAACTTATATAATTATTTTAACCAAATAAAGTAGAGTTTAAATTTATTTAAACTACTAATACTAATATAATTATAACTTGTTTGATTAGTTAAACCAAATAAAGTAAAGTTTAAATTTATTTACAATACTAATACTATAATATAAAAATATATGAAGTTATATTTTTTTTAATGTAATTTATAAAATCTTGTGTTTAAAATTAAGGGCATATTTGTCTCTATAAAAAAAAAGAAAAACACTTAAGTTATTCATATTTTTATATATAGTATAGATAAAAATTATAAAAATTTAATTGTTTAAAATTTCTAATTCTTATCTTGATAATGTGTGAAATGAATGAATGATAATTTTACTTAACTAAATTAACTATTGAGAATTCGAAATATATATATGTGCACGAATACTTGTGTACAAAATATTTGGCAAAAAACATTAAATATTTGTACTCATGGTAAGAGTACATCCATATAATTCATTTTATTATTTAATTTGTATACAATTTTTTGCATGTATCATTATGAAAGTAGGTGAAGAAGTCCTTCAATGCTGTTATATGGGTAAATCAAGTCAGCCACAGGAAAAAAAACCCATCCGCTCTGATCAAATGCGCCTATTCACATTAGAGAAGAAATCATAATACATAATTACGTTTGACTCCCAAAGAATGTATAATTACGTGGGGATGGCAATAAAACTTAACTCGAAGAAACTTTGATGCTACCCGAGTCAAATGAGACATGTTAGAGGTGGGCTTTTGTAATACCAAAATTGGTTTTAAATTAATAGTCCGTTTGACCCAACTTTTATCGAATATAGTATTTTGTTGTTAAATATTCTTATAGTATAATATAATTTTCACATATTAAAATAGGTCAAGACAAGTGAGTAAGGAATGAATTTACACATATATTATTCAGGCGGAATCAGAACTTTTAAAAATGAAAACACTTGATTCAAACAATGAAGTCTTCTGGGTCTCCATTCATCAAAGACCAATATACAACTCTTCAATTATCTCTCTACTCTCATTAAATCTCAAGTTGAGCAGCACTTGCAATCATATTGTCCTTCACTACAAATTCATCCCATTTCTTTACTCCTTCAATTCGCATCTCAAAAGACCTCTCCACTCTGCCCAAACTATCCATCTCACCAATGCCGGAGCTTCCGGTCCGAAAGTATGGCTTTCGATCCTGTTGGAAAGGGTCCCTACACCGGAGTTGCCGATGGCCGGATTCTCAAGTGGGAAGGAGATAGGAGGGGCTGGGTTGATTTTGCCATCACTTCTTCTCAAAGGTACCGTTAGTTCTATTTCTACTCATGGGCCATGTTCACTCACCAGTGTGTTAGACATCTCACTATATTCGCTGAATGTGTGCCCAACGTGTGGTCTAATAGAAGTACTCTTAATTTTTTGGGCGGCCTAGATTAGTTGAAAAAAAATTAGGAGTAACGTGTGTTGCTTCTTAGTTGTCACGTGTTGCTTCTTAATGACAAAAGATCCAGAATTTTCTTGTCAAGTTACAAAGAATAATGGTAAAACCCAGCAAAAGTGTCTGCTTAAGGCTTTGTTGAACTCCAGATTAACCTTGTCAAATTTCACTGCCGGTTCTATTTTTTCTAATTAAGCGGTTTTGAATGTGACAAATAATTAATTCTCCTCCCTCTGTACCAAATAAAGAGAACATGTATCATTTTTACACCTTTATAAAAGATACACTAGATTTAATATAATCAATGGTGAGGAGTAAAACACAAACTCTTTTACTATCTTGAAAGCGCAATGCTACTACATCAACCAGTTGGTTGTTTATAATGAACAACCAATCAATGCAACCGGTATGAATAACTAGTTGATGAAACTGGTATGAATATCTTTGTCCATCTTGAGATTTGATACTATGGAATCCACATGTTAGGCCTAACTGTACATGTAAACCTCCCCAAGCTTTTGTCCTATTCATTGATGATATTTATAGTTCTTAAATATATTTTAATGAAAGTTCAATATTTTTCCAAGAAGGAAAGATTGGCTCGCCCATTTGCAGTGCAAATGGAGCATATATGCGGAAGGCCAGTAGGACTACAATTCGACAAGAAAACCAGAGAGCCCTACATTGCCGACGCCTACTTAGAGCTTCATGTCGTGGGACCGGCAGGAGGTTTAGCTACTCCACTAGTTACAGAAATCGAAGGCCGGCCTTTACTCTTCACTAATGATATGGACATCGATGAGAATGAAGATGTGATTTACTTTACGGATACAAGTACAAAGTTTCAGAGAAGGTATTCTCTTTAAGTGCAAGCTTAAAAATTCTCACCTTCTTTATAGTGGAATTGAATTGTCTTTGGAAGTGATTTCCTAAGCAAAACTATAATTGGATTTTATAGATTACACATGTCCCTTAACTAGAAAGACACTAAGAGGGTGCGTTTTTGTCCCTAAAAATGCAATTATTGTCTATGTCAAATTGATTGTCCCACACTGACTTGCTACTTTATAAGGAAGTAAATTTCAATTTAATCAATAGTCAAGAGTAAACTTATTTTCTATTGTGAGATTTGGTATACATCGGTTATGTTCCAAAAAGATAATGGAACTATCAATTTGAGACATCCTGAAAAGGAAAGTGAGGTTTATCAATTTGAGACAGAGACAGTATTTTCATAATTCATTTTGCATTTGAGTGTATGCTGTGTATTATGACATTTTCATATGTAGTGTTTGTCCCTGGCAAAGGACTCATTTAGACCGAGACTGCGTCTCAAAATTTGAAACGTCTAATTTTACCTAACTGACTAGATTTCTTCAACTCTCTGCTCCAGTATTTTCATCACTCTAGAGGATCAGAATCCATGTATTAGACCCAGCTTTTGAACTTTTATGAATGTAATTGATTCAAGAAATCTATCGAATTCACAGAGTGAAAAAAGAACCATCTAATATATGGTATAAGCTTGGTTTTAGAATGATAAAACTGCAGTCATGGCACTTTCCGGGATAACCAAATGCCCTAAGCACTCGTCTGGCTCGATATTTTGTACGTACCTGGAATCCTAAATTTGGCTATTCACATATTTACCAATTTCTTACCCCAAGAAAGCACAAAACTTGAAGCAAACTAGCTCTGAATTTAATAAAACTCTTAGCTTTAAGATCACAAGAAAACACATTAGCACATAATTCACTGTATAATTCACCAAAAAAGAGAAAAAAAAATGTTAAATAGCTTATAAAGGCAGAAAATATGTCATAAGAATTAAACAGTAAAAACATAATATGCTTCATTAAAAGGCATCACCCATATTTTAAAAAACCAAAGTCGCCAAACTACTAGTACTTGCAAATCATTCTTTCAACAGAATGACCTAATGCAATAAATCTTTTCACTCCTCAATTGCCAAATCAACAAAATCTTCAGCAAGATCAAAACCATTTCCCCTTTCCTCTGCGGTATCATCTTCATGACTTCATCTACGAAGTGGATTGAAGGAACTCTCGGGCTTGAACCTAATGGATTAATGAGTAAAAGAGAATGTACGTGTCCCAGTATCGCTGCTTTCTTAACTCTTCCGATAGATCAAGGAGTTTTGTTGTTTACGGACTCTATATATATACACTAGGGTAATATATATATATATATACTAGGGATTTTTACCGGGGCATTGAGTAAAATAAAATAAAATTACTAAGGTTTTAAGAAAAAATAAGACTTGGAAAACTGACCCTTAAGTGAAGCACGCCTTAAATTGGCCTCTCGCCTTCTGCTAAAGTGCACAAAGCTCGTGCTTCATTAAACTCTCCTCGTTTTGACACACCTAATTAAAGTGTTACATGGTCGCTTCGCTTTTCGACTAGGTGCGCTTTTAATAATTATGATATATCTATTCCAATAGAACTATTAGATTGAAAATGCCATGGTTGTTGGACGCTTGCACTTGTACAGGAATTATTAACTCCATCCATCCCAGATCAGAAGTCATATTTGAGTTTTACGCCTTTTAAGGATATAGTAACATAAGCAATGGCCAGAGCTAGTTGGTTTATAATCGTTGTTTGATACATTGATTATGTCCACAAAAAGGAAACTGAAGTCTTGATTTAGTTTTGGGGCATCTCAAAAGGAATAGTAGACTTTTAATTTGTTACAGAGGAACTACTATTTATGGTGATAAGTATTTTAGGAAGGAATTTTGCCCACCTTAACATTGAATCCTTGCTCTGCCATTGTTGTGAGCTTATTCTTTTCCAAAAAAATTGACCATTGAGCCAATAGTATGAAGAATATTAATAAGCATCAAAAGCAAGCACAGGCATGTACTAAAAATTAGGTATTTAAGAATACCTGTTGTCAATGAGCAAGTTGTGGAACTCCATCTCTTAACGGATACTAAACTCTCGCCATAATTAAAGGCCCGAGCCATACCATCCTTTGGCACTTAAAAGTGCTTAATTTCTTCGGTACAAGGATCATATGATATTATCTTATCCCCACCCCGTAATCTCTTATGAAAAATAAACTCACCATTTTGTCCAAGATCTCAATGCCTTAACTTCAACTGAAAAGGGCGCAATAGTAAAGATCATATTCCAATATTCCTCGGCACCATATTCACTCATCATCCATATCTCAATGCATCTTCTATATATCTCTCTTCATATTTACTAGTATAAACAATCATACAAAAGAACCCTTTTCAGTCTAAAAGTTCCTTTTCAATGCCATCACCAAAACCACAAGAATCTGGCACGGACATATCCCCAAACACCGTTTCGCGCAAATAAAACCAAACAATAACGTCAGACGCCCAATGCACTCCCTTTAATGACAATCGACCTATTTTTTAATCTCAAATAACCTGACGCCGCTAAAATAGCGCGTTGCGATAGAGCCCAAGTGCAGGCACGTCAAGTTGTAATATAGTCTCGGAAGTCCGAGTGTCGAACCACAGGGATAAGTGAAAAGGGATGGAATGGATTACGGATTAAAGTGTTTTCTGATTCTTGTAAGATGAAATGGTTGTAGAACAACGGAAATGCAAAACAGTTGTGAAAATTAATAAGAAAGCACTAAGGTAGGTGGAGGTTAGTTACGATTAAAGAGACGGTGATCACTAGCTCACACAAAGATTACAACACAAGATTTCTCGATATATGGTGAATGTTGGTGTATCTCTCAATAGCAAAGGGTGCGACGCTAGGCGACTCATTCCCGAGTTGAAGCTATATCGAGAAAGAGACAAACGACATTCCACCAAAGACGGGGTTATCATTCCTACCTCTTAGCTACGGGTGTGAAGCAAGGCAACCCATTCCCGATGAAGCTAATCCGAGATAGATATGACAAACTCATCATTAAAAGATTTAACATAAAGCAAGTGTAGTAATCTCATGATTTAAAGAATGAAAATTATAAAGTGAATCCTAACAATGAAACGGAATAAAGTTTATGGGATAAATTAGTCAACTCATAATTTATCACATATGGTAGAAAATAAAGAGTCTAAGTATCACATAAAGTGTAAGAAGCACTCAATATATCAATAAATGAATCAAAGATAAGCTAAACAAATTTAAAATCCATCTATGGAGTTTTAAGAACTATTCACAATTTCTATGAAGAGGGAAAAACTCCATGGATGGGGGAAAGGGACTACAAGCTTTTTAGAACCATATGAATATGTTGTATGCTCATTAACAACCAAGAACTAAATATACAAGGCATATAAAGTCTTAACTTAATATGAAAATACCTAGAAAGCTTGAAATAATGGAAGATATGATGAAGAAGAAGAAGATTCACAAATATTTATCAAACTTTAAATATGGATTGAGCCATTAATCACCAAAAATCATATCACAATCAACCTCCGTAACCTTAGTAATAGACTACTCCATAATAGATGCAAGAACAAATATCATAGAAGAAGAAATCATTCTTACAAATTAAGCACTTACAATGGAGAAATGAAGAACAATCAACAAGTGAGCTCTCCCATCTCTCTAGAACTCTAAGTGTGTTCAAAACTAGATAATATCTCCCCTTTAAGGTAAAAGAAATAATATATATTAAAAGGTAGAAAAATATCTAACTAAATATCTAAAATAGCTTGAACCACTAAAATAGCCCATTTTGAGTGTGAAATGGCCAAGTTGCCAGGGCCATGATCGATCATGGCCAACCCATGATCGATCATGGGGTCTTCTGCCTGAATGCCAGTTTGTACCATGATCGATCATGGTTAACCCATGATCGATCATGCTTCTGGAAAATTCCTCAGATCAGCATTTTGCGAGCTTTTCACTAGCGCTTGATCAATCATTCGAAGGCCATTGCATCCTATGCCTATAAACACAAAGAAACACAACAAAAGCACACCTAGCGGGACGATGTTAGATACAAAACTCGCCAAGACACTAATCTCGAGATAAGTGGATAATTAGGCAGAATTAAAGCAACAAACGCGACATGCGACTCCGAGAAAGAGCTTATGCATGACAATATTATGCATTTATCATAACCTATGGCAAACTTACACTCTTATAATGCCAATAATCCAAACTCATCGTGTACATTACAATAGGGATTTTACCCAACCCCATTCTGTAAAATACTTTAAACTTAACAACCTTGTAATCGTCCAATTGTTCAACAATGCCAAAAAATTTCATTACGAAAGGACAACTAAACATAACCAAACTTTCTGGTGGTGGGGGTTCAATAAGGGCATAACTGGCTAGTTATAATTGTCAAACCCTTTGAGACAGAGTTATCCTTTTCACGAACCGCATATAATCACAGATTCACTAGAAGAGAAATAGTTCATAGGGAAATTGAGACCGGCATCATTCTGATTATGATTATATATGTTGCTATAACAACAGAATTATTATTGGGCTGATGGGATATTGGGATGGTCATGGATTAATAGGAGTTGGTGTTTGTGGGAATTAGTGAGGAGGGTGTTAATGAAATTATGGCGTGTGATGAGGGAATTCCATGGTTTAGAAACGTGTATGAATTGAAGAAGTGATTTAGGGGGAAGCCTAGGGATGATTTTTTTCCGTTAATTCCCCAAGAACAACAAGACTATTAGTTAACATTGCCATTGTTCCAAGGTGTGAGAATCTGCAAATGCGACCTTCGGGTCTGAATATTTAGTTAAGGGCCTGAAACATCGATAAGGATTCTGTTGTTCCATTTGCTTTTATATGGTAATAATTCATATCATGTGTCTTACTATCCTATTCTAGATACAGGAGGGTTCATTCAGAGTCGACAATTCGTTATACAAGAAAACAGACAAAAGAGGTTGTGTAAGGGAAAAAACTTTAAACAACCATTTTCTTACATAAAATGTTTACGAAACCGGGATTTTATAGGGCTCGAGAACTATATTATGAATTGGGAAGGTGTTAAGCACCCGTTCTGGCCTTTTGCTCTCCAATGGCTTTTATATGTTTATTCTATGTTAAAAAACTTGAATGCTTTTACTAATATTCTACAACTTTGTTGGAAACATATTATGAAAAACCTGATCTTTAAGGAAAAAAAATAGGAAAACGAATGAAAACCTTGTATTCCGTGATCCGATGTTTTGGTGTTTTCAAAGTTTGATTACCGGTAACAAAATTTTATCTTATCTATTTTAAAATCTTGAGATTGATTCGGTATTGTTTCCTTATATAACAATATCAATTGTCTTATTTGGTTAATTTATAAAATATTGGATCTTATCAAAATTAATTTGATATGGAATTGTACTCTTGAGGAGAGTTAATCAGATATACTACAGTCTATATGAAAGAATATGTCTGAATTTAATTCTTCAGTGAACTTAATTGATTCGGGTTTTGAAAACTTGGTTTGTTTGGACGATAAAGGATTTACTTCTGGTTTTGCAAATGATTTTATTATGGTTTTATCAAGTTATTTTGTTTGAAAACGATAGAATATCGGTAACTTGACAATAAGTTTATCCAACTAGAAAGTTGATAGAATAATATATAAAAAGTTTACCTTATGAATGCTTTAATTATAACAATTATAGTGAAAAAAGTACACAAATATATATAGTGAAATACTATAAAAGACTTTAGTTACTTTCCCAACGATATGTATAAGAATAAAAGAGAGAAAATATAATGTAGTAGAGAAAACCTCTGGCGAATATCAGCTTTCCTTTTCCAAATATTTTCGAAAATTCGATTCCAGAATAGAACACTTCTAGTGTTAAGAACGGACTCGAAAATTCCTTAAAAATTGGACGAATATATAAAAAGAACTTGAAATCACTTGAAAATCATAAAATCATATAGACTAATAGGAATTTTAGAGTAAAAGTCCTATGTTTGAACCCATAGGAGTGCAGGCTTATTTATAGTGTTGGAATAGGTTTGTCACGCGATAAACCACAACAATGTGCTGTTTGTCATGCGACAAGTGTCTTTCTGTCGTACGACAAACGGCTAAAGTAATGGTTCTAACAGACTGATGATGTCAGAAAGTGAGTGGTCTGTGTTTGGGAGACTTTTCGTGCAATAAGGTTGAGTTTGTCATGCGATAAACTAGGTTAATAGGCCTGTTTATCGCCTAATGAACCTTCCTAAAACATATTGTATTGTGCTGGTGAGTTTCGAACTCCAAGTGTACTTTCGGAGAGTTTTTAGAGTTCTTGCGGATGTCAAGAATTGGGGTGTCTACATAGGGTTTCTTATTTTTCTTAAGAGATTTAATAGACCTTTTAATATACACAATATTACAGAATTAACCTATTAATAATAATAATCATGTCATAGGTTTTATGAGTCAATTAACCTGATAAATAGGTTCAATTTTAAGCTTGAACGTCTTAAAATCGGGTCAATTTTGAGTTAGTCATGTCAAATATAGCAACCAAAACTTAATTCATATATTACGGGTTAGTCGTGTCTGACTCAATTTGACCGGACATACTTATTTTTTACCCTATCTCACTAACTTCACATCAAGTTTGTGCGTGCACAGATTCTGTTGAATATTGTCAGCCCTAAATGTATGTCTGATATTGGTCGATAGAATATTACTTTATTGAGCACGTTATTGCTAATGATAGAATCTAAACAATCTTAAACTTGAGTTTATAAACGAAAACCTAAACAGTCTCGAGCATGAACTAGCTCTTTCAATTTAAAATAAGTCTACATAGGTAAGCTAAGAACACAAGCGTATCAGAGTTGAGTTAGTTGAGTTTAAGGTTGACTCATATAACAAACAACCCCTCTAAGCCCTCCCACACGACTTGATCTCAGTTTGGTAACTTAACAAAGAAAGTTGAAACTAAGTTCGAGACAAGCCAAACTCGAGCTGTTCACAAAAGGCTTGGTTTGTTTATAGCCTTACTCTTCCGTCTTAAATTAAGGCATTTATTATCTTGGTGCGATAAAAGTTGTTAATATTGTTTTCAACGTAAGGCAAACATGTACTCCAAAATAATATATTGTGTTTGTTTTAGTTTATTCAAATTGGTAAAAAATTAGACTTCCTTTTTCTTTGGTTTGTTGCATACATGAATTCAATTAAAACAAAATGTGGCAGAGTTGGGGATAAATATTTTTTTTTAAAGTAACAAAGTTAATTTTGTTCAAAGAAAAAAGTGTAAACAAGGAGGTGGCTACAAATAAAAATGAATTTTCTTTGGTTTGGATGCTTCAGGCCTTACTTCAAAGACCATTTAGGTTCTATTAGAGCTTGTCTCAACAGATCTTTTGGGGCGTTTTATCAGCTAGCGCGCGAAGCCAAAGCTTTTCAAGAAGCTTGCATTTTTTGCTTTTGTTCTAAAGATCTTCGAGGTTTTATCACCTTATCGAGTTATCAATGAAGGTGGATTCATAGACGGCGGTTTCTGTACGCTCCGCTGATTTACGGGAAAATTTCAAAAATTATATTGAGGACATTCGGAGATTGACGAGCGAGATTCCTCTAGTTTTTAGATGGATTCCCTGATCTTCCTATTATCTTCCTTACAATGCAGCCTGGAATATATACTTGGATTCATAAGGCATACCCCAAGACATACAACGAACGACACACACATACAAGAAGATTAAGTATGGAGCCTTCATTAATGCCAAAACAAATAAGGCAAGTTATAAAATAATACCCTTACAAGTAAATACATAATTTGATCTTCCCTCAGAAGAGTAAGATCAGCTCATCTCTACTGCAATATGTGGTGCTTGAAGAAGATAATAAACTCTCACAAAAGAAAAGATAAAAATCCCATGGATCTTAAGATTGGTGCAAAAATCCTCAAATATAAGGATATTATTAGGTTTATTACTGGATTTAAGAAGAACCAGCGGTGCTCTCCTCCTCCTCCTCCTCCTCCTGTAGAAAATAAACAGAGTTGAGCAAAAAGGAAAATAGGGTTGCAGAGTGAATACTCCAGTTTCTAAATCTCCATAAGTTGTTGGAAGATATCCATGGTAGGAGCTGGTAAACCGACAAGGACATTAACACTTTTGCTATCGGCCCCATGAGCTAGGAAAATAATTGCTTCCTTCTGAGGGAAGGACGTACGGCCATATGCAACAGGTACTCCCCACCCGAAATCGGTGGTGTTAAAAGAAAGTCTACTCCAAGAACTGATGAAAACCGTTGCAGCCAAAGATGATTTAGCTCTTGTTACTTCCAAATAGTCTATGGTGGACCTTATATATTTATCTGTAATCATACCAATCGCTTCTTTAACTAATATCATAGTATTCGATAATGGCTTCTCAATTACCTCTCTAGCACTGCAAAGAATGTGTGCAGACACGACACTATTGCCAAAGTAACCTTCCGGTAGTGGTGGGTTTAATCTAGACCGTCCATCAACCATGAGGAGGAGTTTTATTCGATGATCAGGATGGAGTTTCAAGGCTTTGGTCCTTGCCCTCCACACAAAGGCCGATAGGGTTACGAATAAGCTGTGGTTTGCTGCATACCCACATTCATCATTGGCTTTCGTCCTGATTTGTTTAATCTTGTCCGGGCTAAAAATGAAGGATTTGAACACGATTTCTGGTTCGTCTATTTTTGATGCATATTCGATCTCATTGAATTCATGATGTGGGAACTCGATTTTAGGAGGGTTTCGAGCTCTCAACATGCTTCGGTCGAGGCAGGGACGGATACTAAGAGGCAAACCCCTAGCGATTTTGCTCCAAGAGTTCATAAATTGCATAGCACCATGACCATCAAGAATAGTATGGTTCACGCATATCCCAAGTACAAATCCTCCACATTTGAACTTTGTCACCTACAACACACATAAATAGATGTATAACATTCACTGCCAACAATTTTTTCGATTCAGTTATTTTGGGCAACTTAGTTCTGGCTAATTAGTTGTTCATCTCTTTGAAAGAAATTCAACACTTAAATCTCTGTATGAAAAACGAACAGGATTTCAGCCACCAATGAAGAAGTTTCAGCAATTCAGACATTTTCAACTGACGAAGTTGAAATTATATTTAAAATCACTAAGCCATTAATTATTTTGTTTTAATTTTTCTCTTCAAAATATTTGGGTATAAGCTACACATATCACGTGTAAACTAATCTATATGATATGCCGAAAGAAAATAATCAAAGTTTTAAAAGAACGAAGTATCATTTTTATATTGGCTTGTCGTATATTGATGAACACCATTTATTTAACTAGGAGCGATATAAGGCCGAGGAGGTGCGGGTCCCCCCTGTTAGGTTTTTGTGGAGCAGACGCAAAAATATTTTCTCTCTATAACTTTTCAAAAGATGCTTACAAAGACCTTTTCACTGAACACTCTTGCTGTAAAAATTTTCTTTTTTTTCTTTACTCCCTGGCGTTCTTCACTCTTACACTTTAATTTTTCCCACACCCTGCTTTTTCTTCACTCTCTTACTTCTTTCTCTTTATCTTCTCCCTCTTTTCATTCTCTCTTACATCACACAATGCTTATAAATACTACAAATTACCTATATATATATATAATATTAGATTAATTATACATATAATGCGTATACTACTTGATTCATATACAATTTGAGGGGAAAGATTCAACAATAATGATAAATGCTTTGGTAGTACATGCCTTCAGCATTTTTTTTATTCAATGAGAAAAATTTGTCTCATTTTGTGTCCTGAAAAATATTCAACTTTTTTAATTTGAATTCTTCGATTGAAATGCTAAGTCCTTTGACTAATTTTGACTCTAACTAGCTTTTCGGCACGTGCATTGCACATGGTTATTCATAAGTATTTTATTTTTTACTATTTTTGAAGAAACTATATTTTTTTAGTATTTTTATTAAAACTAATTGTATCCTCTAGAGTAATCGTTTTGTGAATTCTTATCAATTTTTCACCATGAACATAGTTAATTATGTGCGCTACTTGATATTGTTGTTACTAAAATTGAAACTAAAAATTGGATACCAAAAAACACAACAAACGTCATAATAATTAATATATGTAAAACAAAACTAGTAGATGAAAAAGGCCGGAAATATTTCCAAAGTTTGATTTTATTTCTATCCAAGAAATTTGTTAGATGAACCACATTTGAGTAGATTGTAAGTTAATCCACATTGTCCTTTCAATTTATCCATTTCATTGGATAAACATACACACAATAATAACGTCAAGTTTTTTGAGTTTAATTATAATTTCTTTTCAAAGTCATCTAAAGAGTTATAATTTTTTGAAAATGCCCTCCTCGTTCAATGCATGAAAAGATAACCTAATGGTAACATGTAACCGCACCAATAAGTTCAATCTCCATGAATGGTTGTCTTGAGTTATTTTAACTAATAACATATATCAGATCGAATCCATGTCCATTTATATTTTTTTTCCTTTTTCTTTTTCCCGTCACGCATGTGAAAGGATTTTCATCACCCTTAACCTTTTTCATACGTGCAATTAATTTGTAAACTACGCTGTTTATTCATTTCTTTATTTTTGTTAATAAGAAGTTTAATTATCTTATGTTATTATATAATTTTAAAATCAAGAGACATATTTGACCATATAAAAAAAGAGAAAAATACTTATATTTATTTGTATTAGTATAGAAGATAATGTAAACTGAACACCATCATAAATTTAGAATTGTTTTTGCCTCAGTTAGGATTGTAATACTAAGACAGTATTTTCCTTTCTATTTTATTTTGTTTTAATTGAAAATTTCAATTTAATGAAATCCATGATAGAAATGTAAAGGAGAATGTGTGGATTAGTTTTAAATGACCTTTTCACACCAATAATTTCCCACACGCCAGCAAAGGGGTCTAATTATTCTTCTTTGTCTGGGAAAGCTGAAGCAACTCCAGTAAGAAAAGAATACTTTTGGGTGAATTTTTTTGGTCCATGACTTTGACCAAAAAGAGAGAGGAAAAAGAAAGAAAATGAAATGGACAGCAGAGGTCACACTGATTTTTTTGGTGGCATTTGGTTTCCTATGTGAATTTCAATTCTAAATTTAAATATTTAATAAGAAGTCAATTTGATATTTTCGTAAATACTTTTTGTCCGATGCAATATATAATTTTATAATCTCTAAATATACCACTTTAACCTTTTCACCCATTTTTATTACACTTTTATTTTTTCAAGTAGAGTCTGAATTTTAAAACCTAGACTAAAAATAGTTATCATGACCCTTTAATTTTATTGGTTAAATTTTCTAAATCAGCTCCATATCATCAATCCTTCGCTTAGCTGGAATTTGATTTCGAGCACCCAAAAAGGAGTTTAACGTAAATGTAAAAAAAAAATAAAAAAAATACAGATTTAGTAGTAATATGCATAAATACTACTGACCTGAGCCATGAGAGGAGGTGTGCCAAGCATGTCATTGGCACCAGCAAAGTCGTAAACTAGCTTCCCATGGATAGAAGGATGAGGCACTTTGTTCTCATCAATAATAACTTGTTGTAGGGTATAATTAGCTTCTGCCTCAACGAAAACTGCGCCTTGGCCAGTACACTCCACCGCCAGCTTCTGGTCCTTGCCCACCACGAGCCGCCCGGCAAGTGGGTAATAGTAGACCAGAATCTTGGATAATGCGTCCCTAATTACCCTACTCGCGGTCTCATTAGATTTGCCTTCACACTTTTCATAGCAGTAAAATGTGCGAACTATCACCGGAAAGTTTTGGTCGAGATTGGAGAGAAAGTATAGGGTACCCTTGTGTGTTTCTTGTTCTGGTGGAACTAAAATGGCCTCACCTAGCTTCACTATCAGCTCTTTTGTTTCTTCATCTCCTTCTTCAGAAATTTTGGAGAATATGTTGGAATCAGTCCCCATTTGTTCAAAGTGTACGTGTTTAGTTTCAAACTGTGTATTGGATCAGTTGAGAGATGGGGTTATTGGTGTGATTCCCTGGATTTTTTATTTGGACACTATTATATAATGAGTATATGTTGATAATTAAAATATTTTTGTAGGTATGATTTGGACAATTAAAATATATTTGTACGTAGGTTGATAATTAAAATATAGTTGAGAGATGGGGTTATTGGTATGATCATTAAAATATATTTGTTCAAAGTGTACTAGTTGATAATTAAAATATATTTGTAGGTATGTGATGACCGGTACCAATAATTGTAGAACAACTAGCATGTGATTCAAATGCTGTGGTACTACATAATTAATTATGAGGTTCTGTTTGACGTATAGTACTACTGCCTTATCTTAACTATCTTATTCTGTGTTTGATGTTAATGAGTATATTTTGATAATTAAAATATATTTGTAGGTATGATTAAATGGATACTAAACAAATTCTATTTGTTGTGTAAAATTACTATTTAATAATGGACCGCATTATATTATTTTAAAAAAAAGAGTTATGAATGCCACCATACAAATTTGTATACTCATTAACCGGATCTAAACACCTCAAAACTTATTCATTTATCTCTCTAAATATTTTTATTTTTCTGGGATAAAGAGATGTTATTAGCTGATGGAAAGTAGAGTATGAATGAATGTGGCATCTCATCATCACATGGCTTTGACACAGTCATCATATATATTGAGCTTTATGAATGGATGGTCCCTCTCTTCACTGTTCCTAGATTTTGGTGGTTCATATATATATATATATATCCATATATATAAATGGCCCCTCTCTGTGTAATCATAGGTTTCTCGTTGGTAAAAGATTCTCAGTTTAAATCTAGGTTTTAGGTTTCATGCTCACCGACTGCAAATATTGTTAGAATTTTTCAAAATATATATTTTAAACGTCGATCTGTCTAATTCATGGTACGTTAAAAGGTATTTATGTTATTATGCATTGCTAAGCCATTAATTCAATTGATTTATCAATAGACATAAAAGTTGTCTATAAGGACACTCACAACGAGTATGGTATATTTCTATGTAACAAGTGCCCGTCTAACATTCGTCTCATCACATGCTGATGTGCAATAAATACCCGTCTCACATTCAGACGTGCATTGGTTACCCATCCAACGTGAGACATGTAACCCCTCCTATAAATTGAAGCTATAGAATTCAAACAAAATTATCTGTCAAGCTAGTGGGACACGTCTCACATGAAGCAGGTAAATAATACACGTCCCATGTGACGGACATCTTTTGCATGTCTCACTATAAATATTTATCATACCCATTATGAAATTCACCAAACTAATTAATTTATCATATATCATATTCATTGTGAATGGCCTAAAAGAAAGTATATTAAATAAAAAACATAATAATTCTTTTTCTCTATAATTTGTCATTGTAGGCATCACACGTGAACATAATTTTTGAGTTTCCCAAGTGGCTCATTGGGTGTAACGTAACCAGAATCCAATAAATTGATTTACGTTTCATTAAATCCTAATGGTAATATTATTAAACTCATTTTATATTTGCTGCTTCATTGAGAAAGGGGAAATATTTTGTCTGAGAAAACCAAATTCCGAACCTTGAAGTTTAATAATTGATTTATTTATTTTTTTGCGTGCTCTCTTTAATTCTCATAATTCCCAATAGTAACTATAGTGTCCTCCCTTTTCTTGTAAGCATAACATGTTAAAAAATTATGTGTTTTGAATTTGCAGAGTACGAGTTATTTCAATTCATTTGAAACGGAAAGTTATGCGTAAGTTATTATCGGTGTGAAAATTTTTACAACTCATGGGAAATTGCTATAGTATTTTCAAAGTAAAAATGATTTCTTCAATTAAATAAAATTATACATTATGCATTACTTTAATAGAAGTCATTCATCAGTACAACAATTAGAGAAATATTTATATTTATTGTGAGTTATTTACGTCAATGGTTACAAAGAGGCGCTCAGTAATTACAATGACGTACTTGTAGTTGTGCTCAAGATATTGTCCAAATAATTTTAGCAATTCCAGGTATATATGATCGGCTCAAGATCGGGGGTCCTTTTCTATTAGATAGAAAAGAATATTGCACAAATTAAAATACACTTCTGGATAAAATTAGGTATAACCAATCCACATCCATTGAATTTCATTCAATTCAAATCAACAAAACATAAAAAACATAATATAATATAATGACTTTTTTTCTTAATCAGATCAATAACTGTTTCTAGACAAATCAATAAAGTTATGAAAGATTTCAATTTAGTATCTCTTTTCTAAAAAATAAATAACTTATTATATTACTAGGACGAAACAATTTTTGAACTAGTTTGGACTTATTTTTAAATCTCTAGCCCATTTAGACCTTTTCTTTTCCTATTTTTTTTTCTTTTAATTTGCTAAAATAATTAATTTAGTAGAATCATCGGTCTCAGGGATTCTAGAAAAGAATGATAAATAATATTTTTATGAACTTTTCTTTTTGGCCCTTCATAAAATGTCAAATTAAACAATGTACATGTCCTTTTTCATTTCAACGTGCCATCAAGTTGATATTATAATTCAAGTTATTTTCAAGGCCAACTAGTACCCCCAAACAATTTAAAAGGAACCTTGTTTACGGAATATTATACTCATTTAGGGTTAGTTTGCACATGAACATTTCAAGTTTTTTAGAATTTACCCGACTAGCCATCTACTATATTATAAATCCAAATAGCATTTTGGGTGATTTGAAATTGGCTGTGTTTCTTGAACTTTTTTCGTTTTTTGTGCTTTTTTCTAACAAACTGAAGGCCGAAAAACTAGTAAAAAAACCCCCAAAAGCTTTAAACTGCCCTAATTGTTTGGTAGATCAGGGTTCAAGTTTTGAAACCTCCACCCCTATCTATTAATCTTAAATTTGTTTGTTTTTTTTTAATCATGAACCTACGCGAGGGAGGGTGTTAAGTATGATATATATATATATATATATATTCATATGGTTATGCTTCCTAATAATTTAGGTTTTTGGAAGACCGAGATAGTTCTAACAGTGTACAAATCTTTGACAAATGACAACATTTTTTTTTTCCTTTTTCTCTTAATTATATTCTTTTAAATTTGATCACTCCTTTCATTTAAAAAATGTTAATTGAGATGCCGGCCATTTTATAATATGAGACGTGGCAAATTAAAAGAGAGCAACTAAAATCCATTAAAAGTCAACAATTTTGATATCATGCAAAAAATGAAAAATATAATCAAAAGATGGTACGTTGACATTTGGTCATCTGATCCAAGTCAGCCAATTGATTTAAGGAATCAAACAATTATTAGGGTGCGTTTGATTGCAAGCATGGAATTTACATGGAAAGAAAATAAGTTCCAGGTAATTGAATTGCCTAGAATTGAGTTGCATGGAAAATGTAATTAAATGTGTTTGATTGCCTTAATTTTCTACCCGGAAAATATTGGTTGTATTGTGGCATTTTTAATGTAGAAAAAATTATGTGTATTTTTTTTTACATAATTTTATAGTCATGATGGATCTTGTTTAATTGATCTTGATGAGTAGATTTTAAATATAAAATTTTTATTAAATTTTGAATTTTGTAGTTTAAGTTATAACATTTTTAGTGTAGAAAATGGGTAAAATGTTGTCTTGAAAATCGTGCAATTGCCTGGAAAATAAAAACTAGCCCCCCCCCCCCCCCCCCCCCAAAGAAAATATTTTCCTTGTTTACAAGGAAAATGTAAGTGTGTAAGCAAAAGTGGGAAAATATTTTCCCTAGAAAAAAAAAAGCCAATCAAACACCTTAAGTTGTCAAATCAAGTGGAAAATGGATATTTTCCATGGAAAATACAAAATGGATATTTTGAATATTAATGTTTAGAAACATTAATATTCGAAATCATGCCTAGAAATATAATGACTCGAATGAGGTCGCTTACAAAATAAATTTAGTATTTTAATATTTGACCCAATTATGCAATATTATTAGGTCAAGTGTAAAATGAGTTGTTTCCACCAAATTTGTGATTTCATTTTTCTTTGTTATATCTAATTATTGTATTTATAATAGTGAAAATGAGACTGTCGATTAAACCAAAGCTCGACAATCTACAAACATCAATATGGCTTTTTTAACCTCTTCATAAAATTAAGAAGAATTATTCCGTGTTTAATTACTTTTGTTATTGTTTTATCAAATTAAGATTTTAGTAATTAATTAATTCTTTTTTACTTAGACTAAAATTAGAGGCAAAGCCATCGTCGACCTTAATTGAATGCATAATAATAATTTATAACCTTTTGAGCTATTTTATCCTTATTTCATTTTTGGACATGAGTATTCATCTAACAAATTTACACAAACAAATAATTTATAAGTTCATTCAAATTAAAAAAGAAAGAAAGAAGATTCTTCTTAAAACTTTTATGAAGCATTTTGTATCAGAATTTACGTATATAGTCAACATTCAAAGTTAAAAAAAATGGCCCCTTAGTTAATTAAGGTTATTATGTATGCAATTTTTTTCTTATTTCACATTGAAGAAATTAATATTCTCAAAAATTAAATTTGTGTGATTAAACTAGGCAACGAAGTAAAACATTTCTATCTATACATGCATTACACATATCTAATAGTATATATATAAAATGGTAGGAGTGAGAAGAGTCCTTTGTTTAAATGCCATGTGTCTTGCAATTAATGTTCATAATTACTTTCATAACTAACTTCCTCTTTCATGTGGTAATAATGAAAAGTTGGTTATATCTTTTCAAGCCTCTCTATTTGTATGTCAACTAAAAGTACATTAGCATAAATTATTCATTTTGTTAATGTAACATAGTTTTGTACTAATCTACTTTAATAAAAAAAACCTAAAAATATTGTTTTGAGATTTGTCAACTATTATTGTAAGTTTATAAATTTGTAATATTGAGATTCTATTTTTTGTAAAATGCAACAATACAAAACATTATAAAAAAAAATTAATTTAGCAATATGCCCGTGCATCGCACGGGTTTGCTAACTAGTTTAAACAATAAAATGCAAACGCACACAATAATAATCATCAAAGATATAAACATATTAATTAAGCTCATAATATATTAATAACCACGTGCATGGACAAAAGCAAAAACAAAAACAATAAAAACAAAAGTTTAATTGGACCATTACATGTAATTAATTAGTTGTGGATTGAGCTGGTGGTAACAGCCTATATAGGGATAATTTTAATTTAATATTAATGGGATACATAAAATGAACCATCCACCAAGAAAATTAATATAAAGAGATACGATCGTAAGTTGAGATTTGCTTTGAGATTACACTCTTATTATATTTAAACAGGATATATTATGTTGGCACATTTTATTTTTACACTACCTAATGTCACACGTCCTTGATTAGTTGGACACTAGAATATATAGTATGGGTTTGCTATTAGAATTATTTTCATTTATGCTAATATGTAAATCTTTCGTTTAAAACATAATGTATAATTATTTAATGCATTCTCAATATAAACCTAAGTCAAATATATTACTTATTTTTATTTTTTTTGAAAGTCAAAGCAAAAAAAATCATTATAACAAAGACAGCTCTTAATTAATTTGTGCAACTAATTCAGCTGCATGCGCAAGTGCACAGCAAGCAACTTAGTGCTTACTCCCTCTCTCTCTTTTAAGTTTCTCCCTTTAATTACAAATATTAAAAATCCCTCCAAACTTTTTTTAGGTGATCGAGATTTGGACCTAAGATCTCGGTCTAACTAGACTAGCCCACTTATGTGGTAAAGAGATCTCGATCTTTTGTTAAGTGATCAATGTTGAGGATGGTCAGAGAGACCAAGGCAAGCTATCGTTGATTCGGTTGTGTATTTTTGGTATATGCTATTATATCAAAATTTATCAATGTATATTTTGGGTTGTTCCAATAGACCAACAAAAGAAAAATAGTGGTTACAAATGTCGTAGTTACTTCAACTTAAGTTAGATAACACTTATAATTCTCTAAGTTTGTTTCACTGTGGACAAAACTCGATTTGTTTTTTAAATGAATTCTAGATTTTTCCTTAGAATCTATATATATATCATGCCTTTTAAATGATGCTTTTAGGGCTTATTTGGCTGTCCTTCAAATTGCGAATTACATTACATTTAACTAATTTACGAAAATTTCATTTATTAGTGTTTGGTTGTGTACATTGAACAATTGTAAATATGATAATTCAAGTTGATTCAGAAAAACTCAAATTAAGTCATTTCAAGTAAAACTTGAAATTGCACTGCCTAATTCTAGAATTCGATAATTCATTCCAACTCTATTTTTCAATAAAATTTAGTTTCTACCAGTGATGTTTAAGCGCGAAGTTTAAGCGCAACATGCGAGTTTATAGTAAAATTTATTTTGAGGACATTACTGTCACTACTACATATAGCGAGTTAGCGACCCAGATGCACTTAGAGTTCGTTAGGAGGGATAGAGAGAATAAACTCCTGAAAATGAATCTACCAATTCCCTCCCAATTTAAGCATTGACCGTAGTTGAATAGACTTTTATCTGACTAGTCTTTTTACCACTTGAGTTATAAGTTAGATGTGAGGTAATTATTGTTTAGTAGCATTTATGAGTCTATGCATGCATTTAAATGGAAGGCCCCAAGATCTCTCACTCCAAGGAAGGATTTGGTCATAAAACCAAAGGGATTCTTACTTGACTGGTAGTATTCAATATCATGATCGATTCTTGCCGGTTCTTGTGGGTCAACAAGGTCTTTTTTATGCAAAGAACATGGAAAAGGTCTTGCCTGTGGGGTACATTTGTCCATGTTCTCTGTCAAATAGAAGTCCTAATTAATATATACATACATAAATATATATATATATATATATGTATGTATATGCTTGTCGACCTTAAAAAAGATTTTGCCTGTCCTTAGTTACTTAAATCCAAAGCCGGAGTCGGAATTTTTTGAAGACCGGGTGACCTGATTAATGTAAATAGTTAATTAGGCTCGAGCGAATATAGAATTAATTGAACAGAGCTACAATCTCGATCGACCCGGAGTTGGATCCGCCCTCGCATCAATGTACCCTTTGCTCTCGAAATTCATACATCTCAGTGTTGCCATTAATTGGTAATAAAAGCGAAATGTGGTACGAAAATAACAGCCAATTTCCAACCTATATATTTAGTGGCATTTTTATGAGGCTGTACCTTTAGAACATTTATTTAAATTAGGTGAAGTGATTCATTAGTAGCGGTGGTGCATTTTTCATGGGTAATTATGAGGGCGTTCAACAAAAAAAAATGGATGGAAATAAATGAAAGAGAAAAAGGTAGACGAAATGCTTCTGCAAAAAAAGATTAGCTGTATATAATATAGCTTTTGGTCACTTAATTAATTATGATCTTCAGACATAATTTAGTTTGATTCATTAGAAACATTACTCAAAGATGTCCATATATTAGTTAAATTTAGTTATTGCTTAAATGGCACATATATATAGTTTTACGGCTTATTTACGTAATTTAATCGAAAGATATACATACATATATATACAGATTAGATTATAAAGAAACATTTCCTTAAAATTTGGAGGAATAATTGGATGACTTTTTACATAAAATTTTGTAGAGATATCTATGTTATGAGTAAATCACATCCCACTAAAAAAAATTAACCTAGAAGTAGGTGAGATGATATCAAAAATTTCAGTGGCCGAAAATGTGCATATATATCAATTTTTTAAAACACCCACTACTTGGTTGAATTGTTTTATGATATTTGGTGGAAGTAATCTACTCGCTATATAGATCATCTCAACAAATTTTAATAAAATAATTCATTCATTTACTGCTCTAAATTTTCATCTTTTCTTTTTGCTAAAGTGATGAAATTCATCTTTATAGAATAACTAATATGTATATATATATAGTTTCATTATGTTGGGTAACTGATTACATATATTTACATTATTATATAAAACCAAAAAGAATGTCGACAATTATTGAATCTATGTTAAGCTTTTGACTTTTCAATTTTACTCTCGCAGACTTTTATTTCACATGCAAAAAAATAAAATATTTGTATTATAACGTAAGCAACTCTATTGGTTAGTGAGAACAAGAAGGCTCTTGACGTAGCACTCCCGTGCTATATATATGTATATTCCATGTTAGAGAGAGGAGCGAAAGAAAGAACCAATATATTATAATTTTGTGTTACTTTAAACGGGAAAAGATCAAGTAATGTGGATGAGTTTTGTAAGTACATAGATAATTTATCAGAGGTGTGATAATTAATGTGATACAAAAATTGTTAAAAAGGCAAAAAAAGAACTATAAATTCATTGTTAAAGTTTTTTTTGCCAAACAATTATTTTGCAAGAATTTAATTAATGCTACTCTGAGAAGTTATATTGTATGTTTTTAAAATTGTATATTACTTTACCAAAAATGGTTGAATTAATTCGAAGCAAAAATGGTTTTGGTATTGCACATTCAAGTACTAAAAACTGAAATATCGAAAACCCAAAATAACAAAAAAGTTAATTTGGTTTTGGTATTACTAGCATAAAAACCGAAATACCAATTTACCTTAATAAAAGTATAATATATGCCAAATATAGCTAATACCATAAATAATTAGGATTTTAATACTTACAACTTACTAATTTCTTATATAATGTTTATACTTATGCTTTCTTTTTAATTCTAACTATTCTTGTAAGTAATGTTTAAATTCTTACAACTTTTAATCTAGAACTCTAGTTTCCGATCTAAAATAATTTCTGTTTATCGAAAATTGAAATTAACAAAAAATATTTATAGATTTAAGTACTTACAAATTACAATATAATATATCCAAACTGAATATCGAAAATCAAAATTTACCAAAGATGCTTAATTTACCAATAAACCAAGCAGTTTGGTATCAATTTTCAATTCCAATTACTAACATAACTGATAAAACAAATATTTAACTTATTTCAATTTTAATATTGATAAAGCCAATTTACCGAAATAAAACCCTTATACACATTGTTAAAGCTTTTACTTACTTGAAAAGGCTAGTGTACTTTATCTTTTATAAAATTTAAGGAGCTAGGTGCGCAGTAACATATGTGCCCCTAAAATTAGGCCACCTAATTAGTGGTACAATCTTGATAATCACATTAATTTTTCCACTATATTTTCTACATATAAATAACATTGGTGCTGAATATAATAAGAACCGATCTAGTTCAACAAAAATAAATAAACTATTAATTATATATTAAAAAATTAACCAATCTCACTTCAATTCAGTTCAGTCCATCCCAACCTCTATCTAATTTTAAGAAGGAAATATGTAGAGTTATAAATTAAAAATCTATTTGCCAGCTTGTACTACAAGTTTGTGTTTTGTTTTGTGCCCGTTTTTAATGCATTACTTTATATTTCCCAGGTCCCTTAAAATTTTTGTAGGATCTTGTGTCATGCACCTAGTGATGTTTAATTAACTTCTAGTATCTGTTTAATTACATATCAAGTAATACTAATTATATTTAACTGGATTAATTATGAAATAAAATTGTTATTATGGTCACAAATTAATGAAACTTATCCCTATATGTGATTCTATATAAATACAAGTACACAAACCACGCAACGCGTGGTTATTTAACAAAAAAATTATTAATAATTAAATCAAAAAGATATAAAAAATTCATACAATTAAATATGTACCATATTTCACATTTGTATATTATTTTAACATTGGATATTGTGAGACTCGATGACTAAAAAAGTTGAGCAATAGTACAATAAAATTTGTGGGAGGAAAGAAAAATAGTCTTACATTGCTATATAAACACTTCAATTTGAGGGAAAAAAGTATCCGATAGCAATTCAAACACACGAATGATTTTTAACACTGCAAAAAATTGCTTTTTAGTTTCTTCTATTGATTAAAATATATAGTAAAGAAAAAAGAAAATCAATTCAAGTAACAAATAAATAAATAAATAAAATTTTACCACAATAATGAAACTCTTCAATAGTGAACTAACCAACACAAATTTTATATACGAAACAAAATCTCTAGTATTATTTCGGATGTAAAATCCTCAAATTATACCATGTTCTTAATTGAGATGGAGGAAGTATAATCTAAAAGAATATATATATATATATATAGAGAGAGAGAGAGAAATATATATAAAAATAAAATAAGGAGATATCATTAGTACGTGCATGTATTATGTATAGAAGATAGATGTGGGGAAAAACACATATCTATCATCTATATATATATATCTTAAGAACAATCATAATAGCGTTAAGTACAAATCAATAATTTTATATTTAAAGAATTAAATATGAGAGTTACAAATGAGATATTAAAATAATTAATTATGAGAGTTACAAATGAAATTGGAAGAGGAATAAAGAGAGAAGTGATGGAATTAATTTGCTTGAAAGTGGCGTACTTATTGTAATACCCCGTAGTTGAATTAGTGTAATTTAGACCCGAATTAACCTCGATTAAGTGAAATTTTTGAAGAATTTAGGAATATTGATTAATCATGGATTAAATTGTATAACTTCATAAGTTTAGTGTGGACTGAAATGTAAAGTTGCAAAAGTTTGGGGTTGAAATGTAAGATTTTGTAAGTATGGGATAAAATGTTATAATTTACCCAAAATCATGGAATTCTCTAGAGAAATCCACTAAGTTGATTTCTTGCCTTCCTTTTTCCATTGTTTGGCCGAGCAAGAGACAGAGAGAAAAGAGAGAGAAAATAAATATAGGTGTTAAGGTTTTTCTCTCTAGATTTCATTTAGTAAACTCCGCCGAATCGCGACGGTCCTTTGGAGAAAGTTGTTCTACACTTTGAGAGCTACGCAGAAGTACAAGAATTTTAGAGTTTCGTCACCGAGTCTCGGTTCATCATCACTTTTTATTAATATTTTGATGCCATGAGGTAAGCCTTTAAATTATCTTTGATTTTGGATAAATTTTGGTGAATTTGGAATTTTCTTAGTATGATTTGGGTTTGATAATTAGTGGTGTTTGGGTTTAAGTTAATACTTGGAGAAGTATGCGTGTTTTACATGAATTATGGAAGTTATGGATTTAAAATATGGAATTATACACACCATTGGTTTACTAGAATGTTTAAGTAAGCAAAAATGAATTTTTTTGCTACTGTTTTGGTGTATTTCGAGCTGATTATTGATGAGTGATGTTAGATATCAAGTATGTATTTCAAAATATAGTTCAATATCTAGCATATGGATTTGGAATTATTCAAAAAGGATGAAAATTGATTTTTTGGTGAATTTCGCAAGTTTGGTGGACGATAACAAATTCTACGCGGGAATATTAAAATTTTGTATTATGTTTTGTAGCAATTGAAATTGGAAAATTATGATTGAAAAATGGTTTTGAATTTGTTTCTTAGTGTTCTTGTGTGTTGTGATGATATAATTGAATTTTCTTGATCATAAAGAGATAATAATAGATGATATAAGTAGAAATCATGCTAAAATTTATAAGGTTATAATTCTGGCAGATTGGGGTCCCTGTGGGAGAATTGCTATAACTCCTTGTAGAAAATTCCGATTTATGCACCGTAAATTGCATTAAAAAGTAGACACACAGAGATTTCCAGAAATATATGGTAGAGCACCTAGATCTCAGCCAATTGGTACAGTTTAATCCGTGAAGTTGGACTATTGTCATACGTTATATTCTGGACAGCATGTTTGTACTGAGTTGTTTGATGAATATCCGATGTTTTAGCCGTTGGATGATTCTCAAATTCTGTAATATTGTTTATAGACATGTTGTGTAACTACTATAAAAATTTGAGAATGATCAGACAACGGAAAGTACCCAATCTGTGCAAGAGATTCGGATTGCACCTAATTCTGAAATGTTGTAATGTGTTGTAAATTAACAAGTATAAAAGGGTATACATTTGTGTAATTGTTAGTATATTTTACACACTTGTAAATGATTATATTGATGTAGAATTGGACTACTAATTATGTTAGATTGGTAGGTGAAGGAACAGATACTTCTAAAGCACCGAGAAAATAGAACTTGGAACTACGTTGGTGTGGACTTGAGGTGAGTGTACTCACTTGAAATTTATATACATTGGAATGTGTAGTTAGAAAGTGGGAGGCATTATTTCAGGTTGGCACTTGTAGATGTGGATATGGTTTAAAAGATTGTGGGTGGCTATTTATAATTTAGAAAGTGCAGGTTCGAGATAATGCATAATTTTGTGTAATAAAAGTTTTATGATAGTAATTCTTGGTATAAATTATGAATATTTTTTAGAATATAAATATTATTAGTGAAATATGTATGTTGATATTATGATGCTTGGTAAAGTGGAGTTGAGTCGTGACTTGATTGACAGAAGAGTATGAAAAGATACATCTGATGTCCAGTATATTTAGGGCTAGAGGATGTGTATATGGAATGGATGCTTGATGCCTAATTATTGAGGCTATAGAGCGGTTATGTATGTGATACATCTGATGCCCAGTATATATAGGGCTAGAGGATGTGTATATGGAATGGATGTATGTGATACACCTGATGCCTAGTATATATAGGGCTAGATGATGTGTTTATGGAATGGATGCTTGATGCCTAATTATTGAGGCTATAGAGCGGTTATGTATGTGATATATCTGATGCCCAGTATATATAGGGCTAGAGGATGTGTATATGGAATAGATGCTTGATGCCTAATTATTGAGGCTATAGAGCGGTTATGTATGTCATATATCTGATGCCAGTATATATAGGGCTAGAGGATGTGTATATGGAATGACGCTATGTGATACATCTGACGCCTTATATAATGGCTAAAGGATGGGAATTTAATGTGATTAATGGTTAGAAGATGGGAATTGAATATGATTATATATGATATGTGTATATATATCTTTTTACAAATTATTGTTGAGGAAAATTGTGCATTCACTGAGCCTATAGCTCATACATTTATATATGTTTCTCTTTACAGGTATCAAGAAGGGATGTTCACTGCCAGGTCTAGGATGGGTGGGAAGGTTTATAGAAAAAGAACTACGTCATTTTTATTTATTGTATATTTTCTCAATAAGTTAAATAAAAACCTAAGATGAGTTTAAGATGTAAATATTTACTAGTCTTGCTTTGTGTATTTTGACTAGATATCCTTATGTGTGTGAGTTGTGAATATTTGTTGGTATTATTTTTGACAAGGTTAAAAAAAAAATATCATGGTTATGCGATGATGTTGATTGTGGAAATGATTTAATTGTATTTAGAGTAAGTATTATTTTTGTGTTGTTCGGGTGTGACACTTATAACATTTATAATATTGCTAACGGATTACGATAATGAGTAGGAATTAAGGAGAAAATTAATTTAAAATCAATTTTTATTAAAAGAAATGGAAAATTAAATGAAATAATTAATATTAAATATGAGAGTTACAAATGAAATTGGAAGATGAATAAAGAGAGAAGTGATGGTATTAATTTACTTGAAAATGGTGTATTTATAACATTTGCAATATTGCTAACAGATTGTAATAATGAGTAGGAATTAAGGAGAAAATTAATTTAAAATCAATTTTTTTTTAAAAAGTAGAAAATTAAATGAAATAATTAATAATGACACGTGTCAGTCTCTAGTAAAAGGAAAGCATTTTACTTATATATATATATAGAGAGAGAGAGATGGGGGCAATTAGGTATAAGGGTTTATTCTAATAATAATATAATTATAAAAGACACTTAAAAATTATCTGTGTAAATTAAGGATATTGTATAAAAAAGAAACTAATACCCCTTCCTTATAATATCACACGTCTCATTATGACACTAATAGCAACCAGAAGGTGCTAAATGCATTTAGCACTACAACCAGAATGTACTAAATGTATTTAGCACCACTTAGACAACAACCAGAAGGTGCTAAAATGATTTTAGTACCATTACAAAACAGAGAACAACAAAATTGATGAGATCAGTATCCACTCAATTTATTTATATGTATACATATATATGGATTGACTAGGGTTTGTAAAAAAAAAGAGTTACGATCATATTGTTTTTTCAAATCCCGCTGGACTGTCGAAATTGGTCAATTTCGATAGCAAAACGACCTCCGATCGTCTTAATTTTTTATGAAATTATACTAACTTTGTCTTCCGAACAACATATCCAAAAATCATCCAAATCCAACGGTTCGATCAAAAGTTATATATATTTTACGATTGCACATCCAGAAAAAAAGAAGAAGATTAAGATGAGAACGGCACTCCTCTTGGCGATACGATCGGATAGTCGGGTGGTAGTGGTGGAAGAGGTGAGATTATTGGTAAGACAACTTCTCGTCGTCGGTCTCGTTCTTTCTTCTCTTGCGATTCTTTTCTCCCTTTTCCCTTATTCTCTATTTTCTTTCTCTAAACTATGTGTATGTAAGAGAAAGGATAATATGTCTTTTGTATAATTAGAATAAATGATATAGCAGGGTATTTTTTCAATAAACATTTATCATTTTTCTTAAAATAAATTAATATTATGAAAAATGTCCTTATTGTAAAACCAAATTACGAAATTAGTATTACTTTCATTTATTAAACATGAATCTGTTTTTAGAGTTATAAAACATTACGGAGCGAGACCTTATAATCCATTATCTCAAACATATATTAGATTTGTTTGGTGGTAAAGGGATCACCTACTCCTATACAAAATAATAGTGCCCTTAAGGACACCCATTGGGGTGTGTGTCCCTAGGCAGCTCTATTGAGTCCTTATATATTTGTCTCAACAACTTTTGTATACCTTCTTTTATACATTCATGAATAATTATATACTTACTATAAATATGCATGAAATTAAATTATTGCAGATGGAAAGTTCCCCTGAGTGATGAAGCAACATACACTTTATTTTGTACACATTTTTTAACTAGTGAACTTTTAATGAAACTCGATAATTACATTAAAATGGTCATCATATATTAGTTAAAACAATTTTATAGCATGTGATTATAACCAATAAATAATTAATAAATTAATCATCAATTTTTTACGTTACACACACACACATATATATATATTAACGTAAGACCTCGTTTAATTCGGGTATTAAAAAGTGGGACGACAATATTAATACCACTTTTTGTATAATACCATGTTTAGTTCGCACAAATGTGCTGGGATTAATAATACTGGGACTAACTTAATACTAATCTTTGTGGTATAATTTAATATCCGGGGGGGGGGGGATATTGTTTATTCGGGATTAAGCAAAATGAACCATATATTTTCAAAAATGCCATTACTACTACTACTACTACTACTACTACTACTACTACTACTACGAGTTACAGAACCAAACATGGTATTAACTTTAGTATGAGATATCCCTGTATTAATACTACATGAATCAAATATAGTATTGGTATTAAATTAATACTATGATTAACAGTCCAATACTATTAATACTGGTATTATTAATCCCAATGACCTTAATACCTGAATCAGTCGAAGCCTAAAAGTATTCTTATAATTTAGTCTTAATGATGAAGCTCCATTAAACCCATCACATGAATTTACCCCTTTGTTGGTGCTATCTGTATGAAACTTAACAAGTAAATACTATACGTACCTTATATTTTCTAATGGCAACCATTTATACTAATAAATTAAATTGGTTTAATTCAAAAAGGTATTATTGGCAGCACAAACATTGTATGTCACGTCAAGTGAACAAGCCTCTCAATGGATTGGATTCATACCCGAATCCAATTAATTAGTGGATGTAGTAAGGAATCTATGTTCCTTTATTCGAATTTGATCCAAATCCGTAAGTCTTTTGATTAACAAATCGGATATGAATATATGCCAATCTTATTCATTTGCAATATGATCCAACAAATATTTACTTTTAAATACGTATTTATATAAGGCCATGGAAATGCTTGGGTGGTGGATCTACAATTGGGTGGTGGGTTTTGTTGAAAAGTAGAAGGTGGGGGATGGAAAAGTGAGTGTTGGCGTTGGTGGTGGTGGTGATGAAGGCGGTGGAGGGAGGAGAGAGAGAGAAGATAAGGCCATGGAAAACATTGCCACGACATTTTGAGCATCTGAAAGAGAAGATAAGTCCATGGTGATGGTGGTGATGAGGGTGGTGGGTTTTGTTCAAACTCAAATCTGTGTTTTTTGTTAAGCAAAACATTGCCACGATATTTCATATGTCGTGTGAGGTATATTTGGCTTTTACCTGGTGCAATTTTTTCTTTGTTGATAGGCTGAATATAAATTTTTACACTACACTACTACCCTATGCATTGCGAATTGTCTTATAAAAGAAAAAAATATACTAGACTTTTCATTTGGGGGGTTCTAAATACATGCACCCACAAAATCATTCTTCTCACCCCAATATATTAAAGTAAACTTGCATCTTACCCCACCATAATTCCTCAGCTCCTTTCTACTCACCCACCAATTTCTCCCTAAAATCCAAACAACTTTTAGAGAGTGTCTTATGTCTTTATTCCCATCTTTCTTCTTCCAAATTTCTGGATTACAATCTCTCACAACATTCCATTCACAAACTTACCCCTAATTGAGGATTTGCAATTCACGTCATAACGATAGTAACCGTAAAATTCCATTAACAAAAGATATGAGATTGAGAAAATCCTAAAAATTATGAAGTATGAGTATGCTTAATTATTATCAATTTCCCTATTAAATCTCTGAATATGGAAAAAATTAAATTGGTTCGGTGGTAGTCGGGGAATCTTTACTCAAAACAAATACCAACTCGTTTGATGAGTTAGAATAAAAGGACTCTAAAATTATTTTCGATGAAGTGAATAAATATTTAGTTTGTTTGTTTGTGTATTTTTTTTTTAAGATAAAATTAGCTACCATTAACTCAAATATGAAATACAATGATTTAGCAATCAATCCAAGAATAACAAGTTCCAGGTCTCAAAAGAGAATACATTATTACTAAAATTGCATAATTAAATCTGAGTGAAAAGAATAATTACGTTGGTTGAATTGTGATTACTCTTAATTTATTTATTGTGGAAGGAGTGATAGTATATTGTTAATAGAGTAGAAAAAGGTTATACATTTATATGATTGTGAAATGGGTCCATTGAGCCCATAAAATCTTGGCCTGGGTTCAAGATCAGCATGAGTCTAGGTAAAATTAAGACAATATTTCAAAATCCAAATTTAAATTGGGGCCGACCTCCAAATATATGCAGGTTGATTTATATCAGACTTTTACCGGATATAAATGAAGCATATCGATTCTTAAAAGAGAATTATTTTTCCAATTTCTCATTTTTTTTTGTTTTATGTTACTATCAAAGGAAATATTAAGTATTCATAATTCGAAATAATATTTTTGTTTCATATTATGATTCAAATTGGGCCCAGCCCAGAAAAATTTGGAGAGTTTGGGCTTGCCTTATGAAGCTCCTAAAACTTTTAAACACCTTATTAGCACACGCTTGAACAAATTAAGTGCTTCGGAGGTTTTGGTGTTCGTATCCATCACGTATATGTAAAATAGAGGAAGTGCAGCAGTTACTCCCTTTTTATGAGATTTTTTTTATCTCTTATTAATTATACGACTCGCCATCTTTAATGAGATTTATTCATCTCTTATTAATTGTATGATTCTTCATATGGTTTTTATATGTCTCCGCTGCCTCTTCAGTTTTTTTAACCTATTTATATATTCAATTATAAAAGATGCATATATAAATCTGAGAGGCAATAGAAAATTGTTGGTGAAAAAGTACTTGAAGGTATTGCTTTCCTAAATATATTTCCTTCTTAATTATTTGTGTTTATGCTCTTCTCTTTATGAATTTAGTTCTTTTTACTTTGTTGTTGTAGTTTCTCTGCAATTTTATCATATATTTTGAAATTATATAGGAGAGTATTTTTGTAACTAAACTTATGTTTATAACATATAACATGTCTATGTATAGTGTTTAATATGTATTTGATACACTGTACTAGGTAATTTCTGTTCACCTCAGTTTATACTATGTAATTTGAGTGCTTTTCACATATTTTTAAAACTAAACTCTATAAAACCTTTGGTGAGTCACACCGATTTTCCCCTTTTGTTTTTGTCAATCTCTTATTATACTATCTTCTTATATAATTTTATTTATTCAAAGTTAATTAAATTGATATTATAGTTTCTAAGGCAATCATAAAAGAAAAACAAGAGAAAAATAAATCATATCCATTTATTCATCCGTTTTTATATAATAAGTTAAAATGATACATTATACCGAAAATCTTAAACAAAGATATAAAAGTCATAAAGTTATTGAAAGTATCTAAATAAAGATTATGCTATGTAATATCATGCACAATGTAATTTCTAAAGTTATGGAAAACCAAAAGGCCCCATAATAATTATCTCCCATGCAAAAATTCTATTAGTATATTATGATGTAAAATAGGAAAAAGTTAATTTGAGTCAGTTTTTACTTCTTTAATTAACTATTATATCACACTGTAAAAAAAATTTGAATACTAAAATGTGTAGCTACTTATATAGGTTCCAAGTTTTTTTTTTCTCCCTTTCTTTATTGGTTGTCCATATTTTGATTTCGTTATTGTTTTAAGTAAAGGTAACAATTGGGCTTTTTAGTATTGAAAATGAAACTGAAAATTTTAAATACAAAATATTTTGAATATGTCTTATGTATTTAGAAAAGTTTTCTTAAAGAGTTTTTTCATACTATTTTTCTCAAAGCTATATATTTAAATTTTAATAGAATTTGATGCAGCATGAAAAATACAAGTCATTAGACCTATTGCAATTAATTTGTATATGTGAAAACGCTCGCACAATGTGCGGGTTACGAACTAGTTTAATTACTAAAATATCTTTTCATATATGCTTTTTTTTTTTTGCTATGAAAGTGTATCTGGGCCAGCTTGCGTGCACCCGACTAATCACTCTAGCCTGAACAAGCCTTTTAAAATAGCACTGAATGCACTTTGTGGTCCATGACTTCAAGAATAGAGGACAAATGTCGAACCTCTTCATATGCTGAAAATAAATAAAATTGAACTTGATAAAGAATTTGAATGCAGTCCACGGCTCCAAGAGTAGAGGACAAATGTCGAACCTATTCATATACTGGAAATAAATAAAATTGAACTTGATAAAGGATTTGAACCAATAACTTTACTGATAATACAAATAACTCTAACCATGCCATTGAGCAAGGACATTCACATATTTTAGAAGCCTTTATCAAATTTAATATTGCACATGCATCACGTGTGCTGCTATACTAGTTTGATTAGTTCATATTAAATTTAAACATTTAATTTCGTTAGTTTTCATTCAAACTAGTATGTAACCTACGAGATGTGTGGGCACCTTATATACATCATAGAAGAACAAAATTTGAAATTATAATCTAATTTATGAATACAAATGTCTTACAAATTAAAATAATTGTCTAAACGTACCAAATAACATAATTAAAACATAAAACAGTGAAGCATGACTAAACCTACATCATTAACTAAATCGATATACTATGCATTTTAATCACATCTAAAATTTACCCAACAAAAAATATCCTACCACATTATTAACGCCATATATCCGATGAAACAAATTTTCTACAATAAGAAAAAAGTAAGTGCACGACATAAGTTAACATATTGTAAGTTGCACAAATGGAAACCTGTGTACACTCTTATGGCTCGTTTGGTTCAAGATTTAAACCATTCCGGGAATGCTATATTCCATTCCAAAACGATTCCTGCGTTTGGTTCAAGTTTTAAGTCCGGAATAAATGATTCCAGGAACAAACCTTTCCCCCCAAGTTCTCCCATTTAAATCATAAGGAATAAACCATTACCAATGGGCATCTTTTTTTAATTTTTCATGTTAGGACCAAAATAACACTCTTCCTTATGAATAAATAATTCTTTTTCCATCCATGTATGAAAATATTGTTTGAAACTATTTTTTTTTAGTTACGTTGCTGCACAAAAATGATAAAAAAAAATATTGGAACTTTTTTCTTTTCTTTTTTCCTGTTGTAATTTTTTTTAATTACAAAAATTGTAATTTTTGTAGGAGGTTATTAGCTAGGCATGTGTAATTTTTGTAATTTATTATAGTAATTGTCTCTTTTGAAAAATTAGTATGTGATGTCTTCTCATCTTATAAAAAGAAGGGTATTTTTGTAATTGATACTTTATTCCATTCCTATTCCCGGTTGAACCAAACATCGGCATGGCATCCTAGATGCCAGGAAAGAAACTTTCCAGGAATCAAGTGTACCCATTCTATGCCCATTCCATTCCCAAAACTCGAACCAAACGAGCCCTTAAAGTTATTTTTGGCAAGATACATAATTTAAATTAAACCAATTTTTTTTTACAAATAAGTTATTATGCAGTGCTTACATATATATATATATATATATATATATATATAAGATTTAAGTCACTACTATTTCTAGCTAGAAAATTAGTCAAATGCTTTGCATATATATAGACATAACATTATTTTAGGGAATCATGATATTGAAATCATTATGCGTGTTCACTATAAAGAGTAAAGAAAGTACAGGGGGTAGACAGTAATTTGGTAAAAACGTGTCAACGTAGTTTCCGGAACTAAACAAAGAATCATTTAAGAATTCATTCAAAAGATTGGAAATGGAGCTAAAGAATTGAACTTGATCAATATCAATATAGTTAATCATCATCAGTACATTTGAGCTCCGATAATTGGCATTCTTGGAAAAAATATTGCCGTTAGTTTCCTCTCTCTTCCCAGATGTCTTCCTCAACCAATTGAGTCGCCAAGTTCCCAATTTATTTAAAATAATTTCTTTTAAGAAATTAGAGTAACAGCGAGTTTTAAGGAGTAATTAAGACGCCTTGGACTAACTTTTAAAACATGAGAAAATGATGCAACCAATTCCCTATACACAGTCAATATAAATGGATGTGAAATGAAAAGGAGAGACATTCTTTAACACATTATGTTAAACACATGTTAAGCATCAAATAAGTACATACATTGTAAATTACAAATGTATTCTTAGTAAAACAAAAAATTTATTGTATAGCAATTTTAACAAAAAATTACCTTTGAAATCAAAGCTTTTAAATCTACATGGGTTCTATGTCAATAAAGTTTCTTGTAGACCCAATTTTTTATCCCCCGTCTAGAGTACAACATCTGTGAACAAAAAGATTAAATAAAATAATTATTCAATTACAATGCCTTTAAAACAAAACATAGCAAGGATATAAAAGCATACGAAAATTTGCAACAGTTTAGATTTCACC
This sequence comes from Lonicera japonica, assembly GCA_021464415.1. Classification (NCBI taxonomy): domain Eukaryota; kingdom Viridiplantae; phylum Streptophyta; class Magnoliopsida; order Dipsacales; family Caprifoliaceae; genus Lonicera; species Lonicera japonica. The sequence goes on along the minus strand of CM038463.1, from coordinate 99,421,905 downwards.
GGGTTGTAAATCAATTGAAGGTTTGGTAATGGTAATGAGCCCAAGATTGAATGTTATAGATTTTTTGGTGTGCATAAGCAGGAGACAATTAGAAAAACTGCAATTGTAAAACAACAACTGGAGAACTCAAATACAATCGCTTAAAAAAAAGTCAAATAATTAGGGGATACTAGATGGTTTGGGCAGATTGGTTGAACTGAAAAACTAGAAGAAATCTATGATTTATCTATCAACATTATTTCACACATATATATATTAGGAACAAAATGCCATTGTTCAATACAATGTTAGGTTTACAATTTTCTATACATTGTACTACCAACTACGAAACATATTTGACATGTCTTCCATTGTTCAACTCAGCTTGATAATTCTAGCTAGTCCTCCATGAGTTTTTCATAGGTTTAGAAGTTTACATGTACTTATTAGGGTTAAAGAGAACTAAAAACTAAAATATACCTAACTTATATTAGTCTTGTTCTTTGTGATTTGCACCAAGGTGTAAACAAAGTAGAAAAAAATTAAAATTCAGAGAAGGTTAACAATTATTATCTAATATTATTGGAAAACATAATTTAGAGAGATAGATAGAGGAACTTGACTAGAACATGATCGTACACCTTTTATGATTTCTAAGAGATGATGAGAGGGATACCAAATTAGGGCTCAGAGAGAGGAAGACAATATAAAGCATAAGCTGAAAACAAAATAAATATTAGCCTGTAGAGAATGAAGAGAAACGCAAGAAGATCAATAGCCGGCATGTCAAAGAACGAAGCGGTGAAAAAATGACAAAAATACAATTGAAATCCTAATTAAAACCTGGACAAAAGAGAGACCCAAAATGTAGTAATTGGAGGTGTAAATCGTATTTAATAACGACACAAAAAATTCACTCACTCCTAGCGTTTTATAATATTACTATTAGACAGATGATAAAGGAGTTTATTAAATAAAAATATAAACATTTAGTTTAAATTTAATTGTTTATATATATGTACACAACACTTATGGACAAAATATGTAGCAAAGAACATTAAATATTTGTAGTACTCTAAGACTAAATCCATGTAATTCATTTTAGTACTTATTTTATACACAATTTTTTTGCATGTATTATTATAAAAATAAGTGAACAAATCCTTCATTGCTATTATTTGGGTAAATCAAGTCAGCCATATATAAGAAAAAAACCTATCCGCTTTAATCAAATGAGCCTATTCACATTGCAGACCATAAGAGATTCACAATGGTGTTGGGGGTACTCCGGCCCTTATGGTCATATTATTGGTGATATAAAAAGGCTCGCTGATGAATTTACATCATGTAGATGGTCTTGGATTCGCCGAGATGGCAATGGGGTAGCCCATGCACTTGCAAAAAAGCTTTTTGCTTGTCCATGTCTGAAACTTGGATGGAGGAGGCTCCGTTATTCTTGTTACCTCCCCTCCGTTTTGATTTGAGCTAATTTTTTGTCCGCTTGCTTTAAAAAAAATGTATAATTTTTTGTTTGACTCTCAAAAATTGCATGATCAGGATGGCAATAAAATTTAACTTGACCAAGCTTTAACCCTACTAGACTCAAATGAGACAGGTGAAAAATAAAGGCACCGGATTCAAATCAAGTTGTCTGAATTTTTAAGTACAAAATGTGTGACTTAACTAAGTTGGTGTTTGATAAAACATCTAAAAACTAAAAAACTGAAACTAAAAACTGAAAACTGAAAATTGAAACTAAAACTGAAAAAATTGTTTGTTTACTTCTGAAAACTGTATCTGAAAAAATGTTGTTTGTCTGAATATAACACATCTGAAAACTGATTTTTTTAATACGACAATTTTGCCCTTATTAGTGTATTTAGATCACATGATTATGACTTTAATGAGGGTAAAATAAATATTTTGTAATGAGCAGTTTTAAGTTTTCAGATTTAAGTGACAAACTTACCATTTGCAACTTGGGTAAAAAACATTAAACCCCCTCAAACTATCACTTTTTTGCACTAAACCCCCATCTTCTAAAAGTGACACTAAACCCCCTAAACTATTAGATGTTATTACTTAACTCCCAAAATTACATAAATGCCCTTGTAAATAAATGCCCTTTTATAAATTAGGGGGTAAAGTGTCTGTAAAGTCTATATTTTGGTTGGCTTTATTCCATCGATAAAAACACGTTTGATTGTAAGTTATTTGAGTTGTTCGAGATTGCATCTGAAAAATTACAAGTAAGCCAAGCTACCGATACGATGTATTGAAGATTAATTCAAGATAGATATGGTGAGCATTGGCATTTGAATTTAATTTTCTAAGGTGGTTAAAAATCGTGGAAGTTTGTATTTCTAAAACTGAGTTTTTCACTTTCAAAAGAGCGGACCGGTACACACAATGCTAATGTGTACCAGTCCGGCCTTATCTTGAAATTTTCATAGAATTTGCTTTTCTTTGAAGAGCGGACCAGTACACATTTTTCTTATGTGGACCGGTCCGTCGCTTAAGTGCGGACCTGTACACACATTGATAATGTGTACTAGTCCGTCAAGGGTTTCTGGGCAATCGATTTTTTATCTCAAAAATTCCTTTTTAAAGTTAGTTTCCTAATCCAAAAAGGTTTTTGACTCAAGTTTTTTCCTATAAATAAAACCTATTTCCTTGAGTAAAAAACACACCTTTTACACACCTTTTGAACATATTTTGTACATGTTTTGAGAGAGATTTTTAAACCTTAGAGAGAGATTAAAATCTCAAAACATAAAACTACCTTAGGACTTTTTATTCATGCCAAAGCAAGTGTTCTTTTTATAAAGAACAATTCAGATCCTAAAGTGCGTGTGATTCACAAACGGAGTTGAAGAATGGTATGATACCATGGCGAGTAATTCGTTGTGAAACTGTTCGTGCGATTCAGATAGGAGGACTGTATGCGCAAAAGGTGGAGACTTTTGTAGGCGGCTTGTGCGATTCAAGTTTTGTAAGTCTGTGTGATTTGTGATTAATCGAGTCTGTAAACCTTTGTGTATATAGTGGATTGTTGAGGATTAGTCCTGCACTGCAGAGATACCTCGTTAATTCTGATGTTTGCTTATCTATTTAATTGCTTTATTAATTGTTACGTATTATAAAAAATTAAACAAGTTTTACAGAATTAAAATTCGTAGAATTCTAAGTTTACTTTTTGATTCGATTAAAATTGATTTTCGAGAATCCAACCTCCAAATAACGAACCTATAATTAATTTGTTTTTAATTCGCTTCTGCACGCACGCCCCGACTTTACTTTTTTTAGTGTCAAGTTGTGATAGTTTAGGGGGGTTTAGTGTTAAAAAGTGATAGTTTGAGGGGGTTTAGTGTTTTTACCCAACTTTGTATAAGGGCATGTATGTAATTTTGGGGGTTAAGTGATAACATCTAATAGTTTAGGGGGATTTAATGTCACTTTTAGAAGATGGCGCGGGGGGTTTGTTAGTGCAAAAAAGTGATAGTTTGAGGGGGTTTAGTATTTTTTACCCTTAAAATTTTGAACGCAAATTTTGAGATTTAAGTGGCAAATCACTTAATTTTTTTGCCAAATAAACAACTTTCACACTGCTTAAATCTGTAAAGTTTTTAGATTTAAGTGGGCAAAACAAACCACCCCTAAGAGTATCTCCAATAGTATAATCAAAATAACAATTATAATCAAATTTAACAATGTTGGCTAAAAATATTATCCCAATGACATAATCAAATTTTAGTAACCTTTTAACCAATGACCAAATCTACTCCATTTATAATCAAAGTTAATAACATTCTTCAATAACCAAAATGAGTGGCTCACCAATTTTATTGGGTAACATAAAATCTTTTCAAATTTAAATCACTTTTTCCTGCTTTTTTGTAACAAATTTCAAATTAATATAGTAGATCCCACAGATTTAGTTATTGAAAAAAAAATCATTGGGAATGACTATATTATTAATTTTAACAACTTATTAAATAAATAATTAAAAGTGATTTTAATGGTTAAATTTTAATTATTCACGCTTTAGCTCTACACATCAAACGTGTAGAATGAAAAATAGCAATGATATAGTCGCCGGGTCCTTATTCTGTTTGGCAGATTGGCTGACATACAAACAAGAAAGTATTTATCTCATTTCTTTACTCCTTCCCCAATTCCCAACTCAAAAGACCTCCTCCACTCTGCCCAAACTATCCATCTCGCCGATGCCGAAGCTTCCGTTCCCGAAAGTATGGCTTTTGATCTCGTTGGAGAGGGTCCCCACTAGTGGCGGAGCCAGAATTTCTAGTCAGGGGGGTCAAACCCTATAATCACAACAAGATTTTTTTGCATATATTATAATAAGACCAAAATCAAAATATCATATTAAAATACTTAACGTTTTACACATCAAAAATCAAAATGATATATATTTACAGTTGGACGGAAGGAATGGGAAGGAAGGGAAAGGAAAAGAGGAGGAGGGATTGTATTTCCTTTGTTTGAATAAAATATTTAAAGAGAATGGAATGGAAATGGAAGGAGTGGGAGGGAGTGTCATTCCTCTCTATTCCCATACTTTATTTCCTTCCAATATTGGGAGGATTGGGAAGGAAAGGAAACATTTTTAATAAATAATTTACTTTTTTAATAAATTACATTCTTTTTGTTTCTTTCCTTCTTTCTATTCAAACTGAGTTATTTTCATTCCCTTCCTTTCCCTCCGTAAATATCCAAACAATAATAAAATTAAACTCATTCCATTCCTTTCCTTTCCTTCATAACTAATCCTTTCCTTTCCACTCCCTCCTTTCAATCCAAACGGACTGTTAGTTACAACATTCCCCTTCGAGGAGCTACTACACTGCTGGTTGCTACTACTGGGAAAAAAAATGAAGGCTGTGTTTTTTTTAAAAAAAAAAAAAACGAAGAGCATTAAGAAGATGAAATGGGAGAAACGGACAGAGGAAATGGCAGCTACTGCTTTGCCTGCTTTCCTTTATAATTTCTATGTTATAAGAGTATAACTTAATCAATATTGCAAAGTTATACCCTAGACTTATACTCATATTTACACAAAGCGTCCCCCGCCTAAAAACCTTACATAACATAACTTACCTAATATATATTACATCTCCGCACCCCTCAACTTGTACATCTAATTGCACACTGCACCCCCACCAAAAAACTCAATTCACTTACAAAATGGCCCATACTTTTTTCCTTCCGCACATAAGCCTTATACTCTCTAAATATTTTTGAAAAGTCTAGGTAGGGCCATGGCCCCATATGGACCCAACGTGCCTCTACCCCTGGTCCTCACACCCGAGTTGCCAATGGCCGGATTCTTAAATAGGAATGGGATAGGAGGGGCTGGGTTGATTTACTTAAAAATAGAAAAAAGAATTATATATTACTTGAATGATATTGGTACAAGGGAAGCCCTATTTATAGGGGGGATACAATGCAATGAGAATAAGAAACCTAATAGAAAAAAAAAATCTAAGCCTACTAATATAAGGAAACATAGTTAAAATAGAATATTATAACACTCCCCCTCAAGTTAGTGCATAAATATCGAACATGCCCAACTTGTTGATCAACCTAGAAAATATTCTGTTAGAAACAGCCTTAGTAAGTACATCAGACAGCTAATCTTCCGAACATATATGGGACACAGCAACCACGTTTTCTTCCAATTTCTCTTTGATAAAGAAGTTATCCACTTCCGCATGTTTTGTTCTATCATGTTGAACTGGATTTTGAGCAATGTCACATGCTGCTTTATTATCACAATATAACATAATAGGTTATCTCGGTGGATAACCTAAATCAGCTAATAATAATTTCAGCCATAATAACTCTTTAATTCCCAATGCCATCCCTCGATATTCAGCTTCAGCTCTCGAACGAGAAACAACATTTTGTTTCTTGCTTCTCCAAGTAACAAGATTTCCACCAACAAATGTGAAATATCCTGATGTAGACCTTCTGTCATTTATATTACCGGCCCAATCAACATCAGTGTATCCTTCAACTTTCAAAAAATCACTGTTCTTTGTAAATAAAATCCCTTTTCCTGGAGCTGCCTTCAGATAACTTATGATCTTCATAATAGCCTTCATATGCTTTTCTCTAGGATTATGCATGAATTGACTCACTATACTCAATGCATAAGAAATATCAGACCTGGTATATGCTAAGTACATCAGTCTCCCTACCAATCTCTGATAATGCCCTTTATTAACTGGTACTTGATCAACTTTAATTTCTAACTTCAAACCTTCTTCCATAGGTGTTTCTGATGGCTGACAGGCATACATTCCAGTCTCACCTAGTAAATCCAGTACATACTTTCTCTGAGATAAAAAGATTCCTTTTGAAGACCTAGACACTTCGATTCCCAAAAAATACTTCAATTCAGGAAAATCTTTCATCTCGAACTCCCGAGATAGATATTTCTTTAGTGCTTCTCGTTCTTGTGGGTCATTTTCGGTAACCACCATGTCATCAACATACACAATGAGTGCACTGATCTTCTCATGGCACTTCTTAAAAAATAATGTATGATTGGAATTACTCTGTTTGTAACAAAATTTTCTCATTGATCTAGCGAATCTTCCAAACCAAGCTCTCGAAGATTGTTTTAAACAATACAAAGGCTTTTTCAATTTGCAAACTTTATTTTGATGTTCCACAGGAACTTCATACCCAGGTGGGAATTTCATGTATACCTCTTCCTCCAAGTCCCCATGTAAGAATGCATTCTTTACATCAAATTATTGTAGCGGCCAGTCTAGATTTGTAGCTAAAGAAAGCAAGACATGCACAGTGTTAATTTTTGCCATTGGTGCAAATGTCTCGAAATAATTGATCCCATGTGTCTGGGTGTAGCCTTTTGCTACTAGTCGTGCTTTGTATCTTTTGATGGTTCTATCCACTTTATATTTCACCGTGTACACCTATTTGCAACCACCACGCTTTTTTTCTGGCGACAATTCTACTATATCCCATGTGCCATTCTTCTTCAAGGATTTCATCTCCTCGTCCAGAGCTGCTTTCCAGGTTGGATCTTTTAAGGCTTCATGCACATTGTTAAGAATAGATACAGAGGATAACTGATTTATAAATAACTTATTCGATTCAGACAGCCTATTTTAAGATACATAGTTACTCATAGGGTATTTGGCTTTACTAGTGAGATCAGGTTCATATGCTAGTTTAGGAATACCTCTATTGTTACAGAGAGGGAGTTGTTTTCTCGAAGGTGCAAGAGAAGCTTCCCGATATTCAGACGCAGATGTGTCAGAGAGAGACGATTAGTTATTTGTGTCAGGCGGAGGCAATGGTAAGCTTGGACTCTGTGAACTTGGTAGTGGAGATCCAGGCAATGAGTCATCAGTCTAAGTCGGTTCTGCGCTGCGGCGAACTTGGTGAGCTTGAAATTGGCGAGCTTGAAATTGGGGGTGAGACCTCGACCTGAATTAGCTCGTCACCATTACTACAATCAAGAGTCCGAACTTCACTATAGTGCTCCCTCTGAAGTTCAGTTTGCGAAAAGTTCATCTCTCCTTCATGAAATACGACATCCTTGGTCACATGCATCTTTCGTGACAGTGGATGATAACAGCGATACCCTTTTTGATTAGATGCGTAGCCCACAAATACACACTTGAGGGCACGGGCTTAAAACTTATTCCGGTGTTCTTTGGGTAAGTGAACAAATGCAATACAACCAAATATTCGTCCAGGCAAATTTGATTCTTTAAGAGCCGAGACTGCTTTATGGAGAACATCGAATGGTGTTTGAAAGTCAAGAATTGCTGACAGAACACGGTTGATCAAATATGCGGCAGAGGAAAGAGCTTCACCCCAGTAAGACACCGGAGCATTAGCCCTAAGTAATAATGCCCGGACTATTTCTAGTAAATGGCAGTTTTTCCTTTCCGTAACCCCATTTTGTTAAGGCGTATACGGGCGGGTAGTTTGATGGACAATCCTATGACATTTAAAATACTCCTGTAACGTGGTAGCCATATATTCACCTCCATTATCGCTTCGAAATACCTAGATAGTAGCATTATTTTGTGTACTAATCTGTTTATGAAATCGCTGGAACAAATAACTAACTTCACTGTTAGATTTCATAGGATATATTCACATCATTCTCGTGAAATCATCAATAAAAGTAATAAACCAACGGAAACCACTCAAAGAATTATTAGGAGATAAGCCCCAGACATCAGAGTGAATTAATATAAAAGGAATTGAGCATTTATTTAATGACGATGAAAAAGAAGTACGATGGCTCTTTGCCAGTTCACATGTCTCACACTGAAAGCCAGAAATATCGACATTCTTAAAAAGTTTAGAAAATAATTTCTTTAAATAGCTGAGCGATGCATGACCCAAACGACGATGCCACAACCAAATTTCATCTACAACTTTTCCTTTTCGGGTATTACTAGTTTGTAAGGCCTGTTGTAACTGGTTCGTGCTCTTCACTTACAGGTCCAAGTAGTACAATTTTTTCCCGCCTAATCCCATAACCAATCGTCTGCCTTGTCTGAATATCATTAAAAACACAATAAGTAGGCCAAAAAATAACAATACAATTTAGAGCATTAGTAATTTGAGTGACAAACAATAAATTGTACTTGAGTGAGGGAACTATCATAACAGAGTTTAAATTCATGGAATTGGATAAAAGAACCGTCCCTTTACCGATAACAGGAACTGGATTACCATTAGTTGTGAAAATAAAATTGTTGGATGAGGGGTTAAAATTAGTAACATGTCTGGAATCGAATATCATATGATCAGTAGCACCAGAATTAATTATCCATGTATTATTCAAAACAGATGCATAATTTAAAGCTTTACTAGGTGTCTCAGCAGTGGTAAGTAATCCGGAGGCCTTCTTCCCATCACCTTCATTCTTATGAGTTGAACGACGATCACGAGAATGAACCCACCAATCCGGATAGCCAATTACTTGATAGCACCCCTTTTTAGAGTTTTCGATTTGTCCACACACTAAACAAGGAGGATATTGAGACTTACTTCCTCGATCATTTGATTGCGAGTCACGAGTTTGCTTTGCTTGATTCTGCCAAGTCGAGTTCTTTTGGGGCTGATCTTGGTTGTTCTGTGAGACACGGTTGTGAGCTACTATAGCTACAGCATCGATATTAGCATCACTGTACATAGTTTTTCGTCTAACGTCTTCTTGACGAACTGGTGCATAAGTTTCTTCTAATTTTGGAATAGGATATTTTCGTAAGATTTCACCACGGATCTGTTCAAGTTCATTGTCTAACCTGGCAAGAAATATGTGAACTCGCAAACGCTGAATCGACTTTCTATAAGATTCAATATCATTCGGACTTTTCATGACCACTTTATCACGATGATCCAATTCACTGAAAATTTATGTTAATTCCCCATGATACTCAGAGCGAGATCTGCCACTTTGTTTAGCTTGAAATGCCTTCTGATTCAATGTAAAAACTTGTAACTCGTCAGCTCTATCATAGAAGGCTTTAGATAGAGACTTCCAAATTTCTCGTGCAGTGGGGACCCAAATATATCACTTCATAATATCCGGTTTCATGGACATTAGAAGCCACCTTTTCACCCTTTGGTTGTCTGGGTACCATGCTTTGTATTCTGGAGTTCTTTCTTTTGGAATCGGATTCGTACAGCGAATAAACGAGAATTTTTGTTTCTCCACAATGTGTATCTCCATGAGTTGAGACCATATATCATAATTTGTTTCATCCAACGTAACCTCGATGTTGAATGTAAAACTTTCAGTCTGAACGATGATCGGGGAGTTTTCGTTCTTTGATGACTCAGTAATTGCAGGCTTGTCAATAGCCATTATGTAGTATTATAAATAAAACTTAAAAATAAAAGTGGATTCTAAAAATAACGGAGGCTGAATTTGAGATTAGGACGCTTAAAAACGTTACGAACCAACTTAATATAGTCAAGAACTGATCAAAAAAAACTAAACCGAGATGAGTAGTAGTGCACTAGACCTGGTTTATTAGATAGAGATTGAATTTGGAAAAACCGAGATTGTAGTTGCGTCCGGAGTAGTAAAAAACCTCGGGAACCGAACTTGGGTGTGAGAAAACTGATTAAAAATGAGCAAAACCGGTAAAAAACTCGCAATTGGGCTGGTTAAAGAAAACGGCCTCAGTAATACTCACGTGAATGGCGGTGGTGAGGTGGATCTCACGCGTGTGGCGCGTGGCCTCGTTTTTTGCAATGATTTTTTTTCGACAATGATCGTCCTTCTTAGACGATCAGATTAGTGGTCGGTTTGAGCGATTTTGATAAAGTATGAGTGAGATCATAGCTTTGTTGTGTTTGACGATTTTTTTTTTAAAGTAAAGGGTGGCTGCAGGAGATTTGGTTTGTATGGGATGATTTTGTATGAAAGAAGCTAGGGTTTGATGAGTAATAGTGAGGATTGAAAACTAACCTCTGATACTAACTTAAAAATAGAAAAAAGAATTATATATTACTTGAATGATATTGGTACAAGGGAAGCCCTATTTATAGGGGGGATACAATGCAATGAGAATAAGAAACCTAATAGGAAAAAGAAATCTAAGCCTACTAGTATAAGGAAACATAGTTAAAATAGAATATTCTAACAGATTTTGCCGTCACTTCTTCTCAAAGGTACTAATAAATCTAATTCTACATTTCTACGTTCCCCCTTTTGTTTTCAAATTTAATTTTCTTTTAGGATTAATTATATATTTCAATACTTGTCGGGAGACAATATCTGTCACATGACATTCTTGGATAATGCTTTTAAAATTTTTTTATACAAATATTTGTATACTAAAAGAAAGGTTAACAACACATTACCTATGTGAAAAATTGTACAAAAAATGAGTAAGCTAAATGTTTTCTATTTATATGTTTACTTTACTCATGCATCCTCTTTACTAACTAATGTGTTAGTTATCTTACTATATCCGCCGAATGTGTTCACAACGTGTCTTAACTTTTTGCGGCAGCCTAGATTAGTTCAAAAAAATTTAGGAGTAAAATTTGTTGCTTAATAGTAGTCATGTGTATTAGAAATTAATGTTTTCTTAAAAAGTACCAAAGTTAAAGTAATATTATGAATTTTAGACAAAAGGAGTACTAGCAATGCTTTATATTAGGCTATGAATTTTGTCAGCAACATGTTACAGGTTATGTCTAGTATAGGTAAGTAAAAATTGTAATTGCCATTTCTCGGCTGCAATTTTTTGGAGCATTTCGAGTCAAAAAGTCCTTCGTTCGTGTCTAGATTTGCACACCCCTTGGTCTTATTTTTATGAGTCTCGGTATTATTTTTTGAGCGTTGAAACCGTGCCCGAGAAGCAAGAATTGCGGAGATAAAAATTAAGGTATAAATTTCTCTTTATCCGCTTATAATTTTTACATAAGTTCCAAAATATTAAAAATGGTTTTTAAAAAATATTTTAAATTGATCTTAAGTGTGTTTTCTAGTGTGCTTGTTCTTTTATCTAAAATTGATCTTGTCCCTTGATTGGTTTTTATTTCAATGGCTCTAGAGCTTGATCCATGTGAACCTATTATCTTTTATTTGATTGGTTAAGAGATGGCATATATATATATATATATATTTTGCTTTTGTCTTTTCTTCTTTAGTTCCTTTTTAAAAGTCAAAAAATGATTTATATTTCTTTTCTCTTTTTCTAGCCGGCACATGCATTCTTTAGTGCCCCTTTTTTTAAAAGTCAAAAAAAAAAAATGGCATCTATTTCTTTTCTCTTTTTCTAGCCGGCACATGCATACCTCCCTTTCTTTTTAGATTTGAGCCGTTGATAATGGAAGACAGCGCCGCACAACATAAAAAGCAGAGGAGCTGCAAAAACAAACGCGGAGCCCTCATTTTCTCTCCTATCTCTAGAAATTTTTGAAGAACAAAAAAATTCTTTTAGGTGTATTGATAAATAAATCTAGAGACGAGAGTGGATCTTGTTATGGATTTTTTATTTTGAGAGATTGATTTGGTATTTACCGATTGGGTTTCGCTGCTCTATTTCTCTAATTAATGCGTGATTAATTCTCTGCAGATCTGGTATTATCTTTCTAGAACTATTCTTGCTGTTCTTTTTATTCTTAAAAATCTGTTATATCTTGGTTTGAATTTGCTATCCTTCTTGATTAATTAGTATTGAATTTATTCTGAAAATTTGTGTTGAGATCTGTGGATTAATATTCTTGTGAGCATAATTTTGGTGTTAATTGCATTTGAAAATACTTGGTTAAAAGCTATAATATGCTGCTATAATTTTTTTTTGAAATCTGATTTTTGGTACATTCTATATTCGAAATTGGTTATTTGGCTGCATTATGTAATCTTCTTATACAATCTTGTTTTGAAACCATTTGAGTTTTATTAAATGTGGAACTTATGGAATTCTTTTTGATTGAGCTTATTGTTATTCTTGATTCTTGTTGAGGTTGTCTCGGATAGTCTGCTATCATTAGTTTGGTTTGTGAGTTTTATCGTGTCGGCTTGGTGAGGGAAGTGTGTACCCTTGGTATTGTACGGGTGTGTGCATTAGGGTCCTTGTAATTCCTTTTGTCCGTGTAAAACTCTTGTAAAAACATTTTAATAGTGGATTTATTCTGAGGTAGGGTGCCTCCGTGGATGTTTCTCTCATGTTGAGAGTTTACCACGTAAAAAACCCTTGTGTCGTGATTGATTGGTTAATTTTCTGTATTTGTTCATTAATTGCATCAATATCACAAAGGTTTTCAAGAATCTTAAAAAATTAAATAAGTGTTTCATGAAATTCAATTTTTACACTCTTGAAAAGTAAACTTCCAATTTATTATTAATTTTTGATTATCCATTGTGGGAATTTCAAAAATGAACCAACTTAGGTTATTCAAGTTGGTTACCATGACTCCCAGTTAATGAGATGTACCAAGTCAAAAACCTAGAAAATTGCCAAAAATAGGTTAGCAAGTCTGTATGTTAGCCCCACTTGCCAAGAGGTTTGTAGATCTTTCTCCCACAACCATAGAAGTAGGTTAGTACCATCGCTTTTACTCAAAAAGAAAATTAACGAAATATTTTAGTATCAAAACCATGGTATAGTCCAAGTTTGTATGAAATTAAGGGTCTGTATTTGACTTTTACACTTTATAAAGATTCACTGATATTGACTTATCAATGGTTAAAAATAAAAGTTATTAAGATTTGATGCATTGATTATGTTCATAAAAGGAGACAATACTCGTAATTTGGCATGTCCTAGAAAAGAATAGCTGATTCTTAATTTGGGAATAGGAGTATATATATACTAGGAAACTTATCGAGCAGGTGCTTAGGCAGAGTACAATTGTTCTTAAAAATGATTCCACGACAGCATTATCAGACATGATAGTCGACATGTATTATATTAATCCACTTATAATAAAGTTTCTCAATTCATAAAAGTATTAGATGCCATATGAACAACCTTGAAGTGGAAGGGTATTTATCCTAGTATTTTGTTTTCTTTCATTACACTTTGGTTATCTTAGTAGGGTGATAGGATCACATTTTCACTTTGTATATTATTGCCTTGTCTTAATGTGATTAAAGATCCAGAATTTTCTTATTAAGTTATAATGAATAATGGTAAAACCCAGCCAGTCTCTGCTTAAGGCTTTGTTGAACCTACTCTTCAGATTAACCTTGTCAAATTTCATTGTCGTTCTATTTTTTCTAATTAAGAGGTTTTGAATGTGACAAATTAGTACTCCTCTCTCTGAACCAAATCAAGAGAACATGACACCTTTATAAAGGATACATTAGATTTACTATCTTGAAAGCGCAAATGAGCAATGCTACTACATCAACTGGTTGGTTATTCATAATGTACAACCAATCAATGCAACCAATGAATAACTAGCTGATGAAACCGGCGGGAGGTCTCGCTACTCCACTAGTTATAGAAATTGAAAGCCGGCCTTTACTGTAAGTGCCATTCTTCGGTTGCAATTTTTGGAGCATTTCGAGTCAAAAAAAGTCCTTCTTTTGTGTCTAGATTTGCACGCCCCTCGGTCTTATTTGTAGAGTCTCGGAGAGTTTTTTAAGCATCGAAGCCATGTCCGAGAAGCAAGAATTACGGAGATAAAAATTCAGGTATATATTTTTCTTTATCCGCTTAGAATATTTTTTTTGACAAGTTCCAGAATTTTTTAAAAATGAATTTTTAGAATTTTTTATTGATGTATTTTAAATGTGCTTTTATGCCTTTATTATTATGTTTATTGTTGGTAGCTTTAAATGTGTTTATTATATTTCCTTTTTTTCTTTGACTGCCGACATACTCAGACACACATATATACTTTTCCTCTTTAGTTATTTTTAGCCTTTGGATTAAAAGTGATTGTGGCCATTTATTGATTAGATATATATTTTCTTTTCTCATTGAGCCCTAGACAATTAGAGCAGCAGCAGCTTTACACACACCAAACCCTCGAGCCTAACTCTTCTTCTTCTTCTTCTTCTCTCTTTCTCAGTTCTCTCTCTAGAAAAATTAAAGAACTCAAGTTCTTGATTAACTTTTTTTCTTGTATTAATCTAGAGATTGTTTTAGATTGATTGATATATTTTTTTCTCATCTTGAGAGAGATTTTTGGTTTAATTTGTATTCGAATATGGGGGTTTTTAATATTGAAGATTCAAGGTTATCTTCTTCTTTTTTTGAACTGTGTACACTCGGTGTTGCGGCTGTGATTTCGCTGCTGTGTGGTTTATTCAGATTTGTTTTGTCACGGTTGTGTGTATTCCGAGTGCATAATTTTTAGGGGAAATTAGTTGTGCTTTATTGACGGTGGTTACACTCGGTAATGTGGCTGAGATTTTCGTTGCTGTGTATTTTCCTGTTGTGTACATTGCCGGTGCTGCTTGTGGATCGACAGTGCTTTTGTTTCTCTTCTCGAATCTGGTACCATCATTCCTAATCCTTCCTAATTAGTTAGTATTAAATCTATTCTTAAAATTCGTTTTGAGATCTATGGATAAGTATTTTTGTGTGCATAATTTTAGTGTTAATTGAATTTGAAAACACTTGGTTATAAGCTGTTATCTGCTGCTATAATCTGTTTTTTTTTGAAATATGATTTTTGGTACATTCTATATCCGAATTTAGTATTATTGCTATTGAAAATTAATGATTAATTGTTGGATATGCTGACAATTAATTTGTGTGTTATTCTGCTATTTTTGTACTAAAAATCCTAAATCTGTTATATTGATATTGCTGTCATAGAATCTGCTTTGCTGAGTTCTTGTGAAAATCTGGTTGTGACAGATTTTGTGAATGCATTTTATATGAATTTTTTTGAAACTAAAGTTGTTTAAATTTGGAACTTATGAAATGTATTTGATTGAGCTTATTGTTGTTCTTAATTCTTGTTGAGGTTATCTCGAAAAGTCTACTGTTATTGGTTTGGTTTGTGAGTTTTGTCGAGTCAGCTTGGTGAGGGAAGTGTGTACCATTAGGATTGTACGAGTGTGTGCATTAGGGTCCTTGTAATTCCTTTTGTCCTTGTAAAACTCATGTAAAAACTTTTAAATAGTGGATTTGTTATGAGGTAGGGTGCCTCCGTGGATGTTTCTCTGACTTGAGATTTTACCACGTGAAAAACCCTTGTGTTGTAATTGATTGGTTAATTCTCTATATTAGTTCATTAATTGCATCAATATCATAAAGGTTTTCAAGAATCTTGAAAAACAAAATAAGTGTTTCAAAAAACTCAATTTCCACACTCTTGAAAAGTAAACTTCTAGTTTATTAATTTTTGGATTATCCATTGTGGGAATTTCAAGTGGTATCAGAGGAGGTGATACTGAAAAAGATTTAAACATCTTGTATTTTGAAATCCTTCTCTATTTTCAAAATATTTACAATAGAATTTTCAAAAGGAACTTTGAGCTGTCCCCCAGCCTTTGATGGAAACAATTTTCAATATTGGAAAGTTCGTATGTCTGCCTTTTTACAAGCGCTGGGAGATGAAGTTTGGTTTATGGTTGAGGCTGGTTATACATCTCCTACTAAAACTGTTGGAACTGGTATTGATGCAATAATTGAACCTAAACCATTGGCTGAATGGACAGCCGCTGAAAAATCAAGCTCTCAATCCAACAGTAAGGGTAGAAATGCTATTTTTATGGCGGTTGGTGAATCTGAATTCAAAAGAATTTCTACTTGTAAAACTTCAAAAGAGGCTTGGGATATTTTGATAAAAGCCCATGAAGGTGATGAAAAAGTAAAACAATCTAAAGTTCAAATGTTGGTAAATCAGTTTAACACTTTTATGATGGACTAAAATAAAAAATATGATGATTTTTACCTGAGGTTAACTGATTTGGTCAACAAACTTGGTGCCAATCGAATAAAATACTCTGATTCTGAAATTGTTTTAAAAATATTAAGATCGTTGACCGACAAATTTGAACCAAAGAAATATGCTATTGAAGAGTCAAATGATCTTAATACACTGTCTCCTGAGATTTTATCTAGTAAGCTTAGAGTTTTTGAAATGGAATTGGATTTAAAGAAATCTCAGAGAGGCAAGAATAAAAATCAAAGTATTGATTCCACATTGGCTTTTGCATCATCTTTTGATCCTGACTTGACAAAACTTGTTCAGAATAATGGTGAAATTGACTTAGACTATCTTGATCAACAACTTGCCTTACTGTCTAAGCATTTTAAAAAAATTGTCAAGTTCAGAAACACTTTTGTTGCTAAACAAGGAAGGCCCTTATATCAGAACAATTCCTTTCCTCATAATAAAAACCAACAAGGATATTTTGTGCAAAATAAGAATAAAAGTCAGTTTCAAAATAATTCTACACAAAATGGATACAAGGACCTTAGCCATATCCAATGTAGAAAGTGTAAGAAGTATGGCCATTATGCTAATAAGTGTCGCACTAGAAATAATCAGAATCAAGCTAACATAACATAAACATGGGATTCTGATGAGATTGACGACACTATGAATATTAACGTGCGCAATACTTCTGATGTTGACAGTGATTTAGATGTGAATGTGAATTACATTGCTTTTATGAGTAGTGTTACTTCTGATAATGTTGACTCTGTTTCTACTTGTTCTGATGATTCAGAAAATGAATGTTCTGATGCTTTGAATTATCAAAAGATGTATGCTTTGGAAATTAAAAAGTGTCTTAAACTTGGTAAAGTTATTAATAAACTTAATACCAAGATTGAGAACTTGAACACTCAAGTAAAGATGAGTGCCGAAGAGTCAATAATTCAATGTCAATCTTTTGATCATGAAAAAGAAAAGTATCTTTCAAAAATAAAAAATTTGAAAGATTCAAACAAAGTTTTAGAACAAAAGCATAAGGCTGCTTTAGTCAAAAATGAGGAAACGAAATAGAAACTTTCAAGTGCTTTTAAAAAATTAAATGATTTTGAAAAAGGATCAAAGAAACTTGAAAGTATTCTAAGTTCTCATAAAGTGGTTGCTGATAAATCTAGATTGGGGTTCAAATCGGTTTTAAGCTTTCAAGACCATGACAAAATAAAACTGTCTTTGTTAAGCAATGTAATGTTGGAACTTCTAATCAAACTCAAAACATAGATTAAAAGAAGAATGACAATGAATTTGTGAACAAGAAGCAGTAAAACAGTTTTATGAGAAAACCTTACTGTCCTAATTGTGATGTGGTTGGTCATGCTCTATCTTCGTGTTTTCGTATTCATAACAGACCATACGATATGTAGTTTAATCAAAAGAAATACAATGGAAATTCTTATACAAATTCCTTTGGGTATAATAAGGATTATCTAAAATAGAAACCTAGAGGAGTGAGAAAACACCGCTTCTACCAAAATGGCAACAAACAAATTGTTTCAAAAACCTATAAAGCCATTTGGGTAAGAAAGGATGATCTCAAGGCACAATTAAGATGTAATGTTGTTGTCACTGCCTTAAATGCTATTGAAAAACCATCTCAATGGTACCTTGATAGTGGATGTTCCCGACACATGAGTGGAGATGAATCAATCTTTACTGATCTAAAACACTTTAAAGGAGGTAATGTGACTTTTGGAGACGGGAAAACCTCCAAAATCATAGGTCGTGGAATTATAAATACTCTTGGATTACCTGTTTTGGAAAATGTTCTATATGTTGATGGTTTAAAAGCAAACTTGTTGCGTATAAGTCAATTATGTGACACTGATTATACAGTTTTGTTTTTAAAAGAAAATTGTAAGATTTTAGACAAAAATGGTCAGTGTATCTTCACTGGAAACCACATTATGGATACCTGCTATGCTGTAATCCATGACGTGACATTTTAGTCTTGCAAATTAATTCAACATGACTCAATAAATTTGTGGCATCAAAGACTAGGTCATATTAATTTTAAAGACCTAAGTAATATTACCTCAGAGGAAATTGTGAAAGGAGTTCCTAAATTAGGGAGACTAAGAGATGTTGTGTGTGAGGCTTACCAAATTCGTAAACAAACCAAAACTCAACATAAAAAGGTAAAATACATCATGACTTCACAACCTCTAGAATTGATACATATGGATTTGATGGGTCCTTCAAGAACGGTAAGTCTTTGTGGAAAAACTTACATGCTTGTAATGGTTGATGATTTTTCTCATTTTACATGGATTTTCTTTTTAAAAGAAAAATAAAAAAACATTTGACTACTTTCACAAAGTGTGTTTAACACTTGAAAATGAAAAAAAGATTTAACCATTGTAGGCATTCGAAGTGATAGAGATAGTAAATTCATTGGTACTGGGATAATTGAGTTTTGTATTGGTAATGGAATAAATCATGAGTTCTCTTCCCCTAAAACTCCACATCAAAATGGAGTTGTGGAACGTAAAAATAGGACTATTCAAAATATGGCAAGGGTCATGCTCCATTCTAAGAATCTGCTTAAGCATTTTTGGGTCGAGGCGGTTAGATTGCTTGTCATATCATAAATAGAATTTACATGTGACCTAAAACTGATAAAACAACATATGAGATTTGGTATGGTAAGAAACCAAATTTAAAATATTTGCGTGTATTTGGTTCTATGTGCTATGTTTGTCGAGTTAGAGAGCATTTAGAAAAATTTGATACTCAAGGTGATAAAAGAATCTTTTTGAGATATGCTACAAATAGTAGAGCGTATAAAGTGTATAATTTGAGAATCAAGAGTATAATGGAGTCTGGAAATGTAATAGTAAATGATACGACAATTGTAGTGTTGCGCGTCTCTAGTCGTATCGAGACTGCAAACAAAAACCCTTATCTGCAAAAATCTAATTAAGCGTAGTAAAGTAGAAAATAAGGGGTCAATCCAAATCTTGGGGGAAGGAATTGAAAATTATAGAAAAAACTTAAGATTGCCAAATTAAAACCAATTTTGATTTTGGAAAGTCTTTTTTCTTTTCTTTTTATTATTAAAATTAAAATTAAAGAATAACTAATTAGCAATTCACAAGAAAGATTAATCAAATATTGAGAGAAATCAAGGGTTAAGAAACCACCACCAATTACTTTAATTTAGCTATTTCATTACCACATGTATGTACTCAAGATAAAATAGAAATTCTAATTTACTTAAATACTTAGGAGTCACCTATGGTATGCATCATGATCTTAATATTCAAGTAGACTAGTAATTTCAAGATATAACCTTAAAACCAATTTTTATCTTCTAAATCTTTTGTAAAATCCAGTTTGCTTCTTTCATAAAAATAATAACATGGATTAAAGTAAGCTTTCAATGAATCGCCACTTAAGGAAAACACAAATGTTCAACACCCATCTATATTAACAATTAAAGTTTAGAAGAGAATTTAGTGATTAAAATCAACTCAAGAAAATTCTATGGTGTGTAGTTTGTTTCTTAAATCAATAATCACACTAAATTGGATTGCCTCTTTTGGAGGTCAATCAAAAGAATTTTTTTTATTAAATTAAGCACATGGGTACTGCATGCAATAATATAAGTTACATTAAATATTGGGGTTTCATCTCTCCCTTCGAAAGAAGATTAGCCTTCCATTATAAATATTGAACACAAGAATGATATTAAATAAATTTTCTTTGCTCAGTTAAAATATTAATCTCAATATCAAAGAGGAACTTACAAAATAATAATGAAAATTGCAATAAATAAAACTCTCCTTGAAATTTAGAACTCTAGTTGAATGATTCTTCCGGTGGTGGTGTGCGCAACTCCTTCTCTCTCTATCTCTTTACAAGTTTATTTCTCTCTTGTGGTTGTGTGTCTAGAATGGGGGATAAGGGCCTTTATTTACAGGTGTAAGGTTTAGGGTTTAAGGGGAGAAAAATGGAAGGTTTAGAAAAGGAATTATTTTAGATGGAGTGGAGAGCAAGAAAGTTAATTTTAGGAATGGAAGGTGCTTAATAAGGTAAATGAGAGAATGGGATGCTGGAGAATATTTATGTGGGCTTCCATAATGGATAATGAGATAAATGGTTTGGGAGAGGGCCCGTAAGAGAGAAATACAACCACTCATTTCCGCGGCTACGCGCAGGTAGTAAGTTTAGGGCCTTTTTTCACCATTAAAATGATAGAATCTGAAGATCGTCAAAACATGAAAGTTGTAGCCCTTTGAGTCTTCTTTCCAACCATATATAGTAACAAAAATTTTGAGTTCTGAGCACAAAGTTATGATCAAAATACCGAAATATCACCTAAATGATCAAAAGCAGATTTTTTGCGCATTTAAATATTAATGCACTTCTTCTTGGATTTGGACTTCCACACCTCTTATAACATGATCAATCATCAATTTTAAGCTTGCCTAACCACCTAAACAATTTTCATTGCTTTTTGACGCATCTTTGCTGCATTGTTAGTTAAATTTGGCACAAAATTGGACTATTTTCACTTTTCACTTATAAAGCAAACAAAAGATGATATTAGCACAGTTTAGGCAATAATAACGGACTACCAAGAATCTTTTGGGGTATAAAATATGGCATTTTTGGGTGTTTATCGTGTAGAATCTACAATTCTAGCAGTAGTAGACACAACTGAAATTTTGGATTCACATGAAACTCAAAGTAATGAAAAAGAAAAAGAGTCTGAAAATAAAACTGTGATTGTGACTGAGAAAACTACACAAACTGATGTAGCTACTACTGCTGAGAATGAAATGCAAATTTATGCTCCAAATTATATAAAGAATCGTCATCCCGAAAAGAATGTTATTGGTAATTTAAGTGCTCCTATGATGACTAGATCTAAAGCTAAACATTCTGTGCATTTTTCTTGCTATGTGTCCTTGATTGAACCTAAAAATATTGATGATGCTTTAAAAGATGCTTATTGGATAGAAGCTATGCAAGAAGAATTAAATCAATTTGTTAAACATGATGTTTGGCACTTAGTCCCTAGACCAACACACACAAATGTAATTAGAACCAAATGGGTTTTCCGTAATAAAACTGATGAGAAAGGTACTATTGTCAAAAATAAAGAGAGATTAGTAGCCCAAGGTTATAATCAAATTAATAGACTTTGATGAAACGTTTGCACCTGTGGCTAGAATTGAATCTGTTCGCTTATTGCTTGCTATGTCATGCCACTTGAAGTTTAAATTGTTTCAAATGGATATTAAAAGTGCATTTTTAAATGGTTTTTTATCTGAAGAAATTTATATTGAACAACCTAAGGGTTTTATTGATCCTATGCATCTTGATTATGTATTTAGATTGAAGAAAGCTCTATATGGTTTAAAACAAGCTCCTAGAGCTTGGTATGATAGATTGTCTAATTACTTGATTAAGAAGTACTAGTCATGTTGGGTCTACATGATATATGTATTCAGGTATATTAATTGAGTGTAATTGCTTTGTGCATGAAATTAATTCATTGCTGGGAATCATTGCTGGAAATCTGCACTCATTAGGATGTAAAAAGGTTGTATTTTAGATTGAGTTGTATTTTATATTCAGGGGGAGTCTGTTGGGTAGATAAACTTTGTTTTGGATTGCGAATTGATAGGTTACGATGTATTGGTTTAGAGAGTATGCCAAATGGTAGACTCTTATATCTGTTTTTGTCTCGAAATGTCCAAAGGAGGAGATTGTAAGTGCCATTCTTCGACTGCAATTTTCGGAGCATTTAAAGTCAAAAAAAGTCCTTCTTTTGTGTCTAGATTTGCATGCCCCTCGGTTTTATTTGTAAAGTCTCGGAGAGTTTTTTTAGTGTCAAAGCCCTGTCCAAGAAGCAAGAATTGCGGAGATAAAAATTCAGGTATATATTTTGCTTTATCCGCTTAGAATATTTTTTTCACAAGTTCCAGAATTTTTTAAAAATGAATTTTTAGAATTTTTAATTGATGTGTTTTAAATGTGCTTTTATGCCTTTATTATTATGTTTATTGTTAGTAGCTTTAAATGTGTTTATTATATTTCCTTTCTTTCTTTGACTGCCGACATACTCAGACACATATATATACTTTTCCTCTTTAGTTATTTTGAGCCTTCGGAATAAAAGTGATTATGGCCCTTTATTGATTAAATATATATTTTCTTTTCTCATTGAGCCCTAAACAATTAAAGCAATAGCAGCTTTACACACACAAAACCCCCGAGTCTTACTCTTCTTCTTCTTCTTCTTCTCTCTTTCTCGGTTCTTTCTCTAGAAAAATTAAAGAACTCATGTTCTTGATTAAGTTTTCTTTCTTGTATTAATCTAGAGATTGTTTTAGATTGATTGATATATTTTTTTCTCATCTTGAGAGAGATTTTTGGTTTAATTTGTATTCGAATTTGGGGTTTTTTTGATCTGTGTACACTCGATGTTGCGGCTGTGATTTCGCTGCTGTGTGGTTTATCCGGATCTGTTTTGTTACGGTTGTGTGTATTCTGAGTGCATAATTTTTGGGGGAAATTGGTTGTGCTTTGTTGACGGTGGTTACACTCGGTAATGTGGCTGAGATTTTTGTTGCTGTGTATTTTCCTACTTTGTACATTGCCGGTGGTGCTTGTGGATCGACAATGCTTTTATTTCTCTTCTCGAATCTGGTACCATCATTCCTAATCCTTCTTGATTAGTTAGTATTAAATATATTCTTAAAATCCATTTTGAGATCTGTGGATTAGTGTTTTTGTGTGCATAATTTTGGTGTTAATTGAATTTGAAAACACTTGGTTATAAGATGTTATCTGTTGCTATAATCTTTTTTTTAATCTGATTTTTGGTACATTCTATATCCGAATTTGGTGTTATTGCTATTGAAAATTAGTGATTAATTGTTGGATATGCTGAAAATTAGTTTGTGTGTTATTTTGCTGTTTTGTGCTGAAAATCCTGAATCCGTTATATTGATATTTCTGTCATAGAATCTACTTTGCTGAGTTCTTGTGAAAATCTGGTTGTGACAGATTTTGTGAATGAATTTTATATGAAATTTTTTGAAACTAAAGTTGTTTAAATCTGGAACTTATGAAATGTATTTGATTGAGCTTATTGTTGTTCTTGATTCTTGTTGAGGTTATCTCGGAAAGTCTACTGTTATTGGTTTGGTTTGTGAGTTTTGTCTAGTCGGCTTAGTGAGGGAAGTATGTACCATCGGGATTGTACAGGTGTGTGCATTAGGGTCATTGTAATTCCTTTTGTCCTTGTAAAACTCTTGTAAAAACTTTTAAATAGTGAATTTGTTATGAGATAGGGTGCATCCGTGGATGTTTCTCTGACTTGAGATTTTACCACGTAAAAAACCCTTGTGTTGTGATTGATTGGTTAATTCTTTATATTAGTTCATTAATTGCATCAATATCACAAAGGTTTTCAAGAATCTTGAAAAACAAAATAAGTGTTTCATAAAACTCATTTTCTACACTCTTGAAAAGTAAACTTCTAGTTTATTAATTTTTGGATTATCCATTGTGGGAATTTCATTTACTTTTCACCAATGATATGGACATCTATGAGGATGAAGACAATATTTACTTTACGAATACAAGTACAAAGTTTCAGAGAAGGTAATCTCTTTAAGTACAAGCTTAAAAATTCTTGCCTTCTTTATAGTGGAATTGAATTGTCTTTGGAAGTGACTTCCTAAGAGAAACTATAATTGGATTTTATAGATTACGCATGTCCCTTAACAAGTGAGAAACTAAGATGGCGCTTTCTTATCCCTAAAAATGCAATTATTGTCTGTGTTAAATTGATAGTCCCACAGTCTTGGTACTTTATAAGGAAGCTAATTTCAACGTAATCAATAGTTAAGAGTAAAACTTATTTTCTATTGTGAGATTTGGTAGACATTGGTTATGTTCCAAAAAGATAATGGAACTATCAATTTGAGACATCCCGAAAGGGAATGTGAGGTTTGTCAATTTGAGATAGAGACAGTATTTTCTTAGTCATTTTGCATTTGAGCGTATGCTGTGTATTATGACATTTTCATATGTAGTGTTTGCCCATGGCAAGGACTCATTTAGACTGACTATGTCTCAAAATTTGAACCATCTAATTTTACACCTGTCCAGATTTCTTTAACTCTCTGCTACAGTGTTTTTCATCACTCTAGAAGAGCACAGTCCATGTATTAGACCCACCTTCTGAACTTTTATGAATGTAATTGATTCAAGATGTCTATCGAATTCACAGAGTAAAAAAAGATCCATTTAATATATGGTCTAAGCTTGGTTTTAGAATAATAAAACTGCAGTCATGGCACTTTCCAGGATAACCAAACGCCCCCTAAGCACTCGTCTGGCTTGATCTTTTGTACTTACCTGGAATCTTAAATTTGGTTATTCACATGTTTACCAATTTCTTATCCCAAGAAAGCACAAAACTTGAAACAAACTAGCTCTGAATTTAATCAAACTCTTAGCTTTACCAAGAGGTCTATTTCAAAGCAATTCTAGGAGGGATAACAAGAAAACACATATATATACACTAGGTTTTTTTTACCAGGGCATTGAGTAAAAAAGAAAAAAAGAAAGAAAAATAAAATTTACTAAGGTTTTAAGAAAAAATAGGGCTTAGAAAACTGACCCTTAAGTGAAGTGCGCCTTAAACTGGCCTCTCACCTTGTGTTAAAGCGCACAAAGCGCGTGCTTCTTCAAACTCGCCTCGTTATGACACACCTAAAGTGCTACATGGTCGCTCCGCTTTTCTCCTAGGCACACTTTTAATAACTATGATATATCCGTTCCAATAAAACTATTAGATTTAAAATGCCATGGTTGTTGGTCGCTTGTTCTTGTACGGGAATTATTTACTCCCTCCGTCCCAATCTGAAGTCATATTTGAGTTTTACGCCTTTTTAAGGATATTACAACATAAGCAATGGCTAGAGAAAAACTGGTTTACAATCGTCGTTTGATACATTGATTATGTCAACAAAAAGGAAACTGGAGTCTTGATTTGGTTTTAGGGCATCTCAAAAGGAATAATGGACTTTTAATTTAGGACGGAGGAACTATTATTTATGGTGATAAGTATCTTACGAAGGCATTTTGCCCACCTGAGCGTTGAATCCTTGCTCTGCCATTGTTGTGAGCTTATTCTTTTCAAAAACAATTGACCATTGAGCCACTAGTATGAAAAATATTAATATGCATCAATAGTAAGCACAAGCATGTACTAAAAATAAAGGATTTAGGAATACCTGTTATCAATGAGCAAGTTGTGGAACTCCATCTCTTGACGGATACTTAACTCTTGACATAATTAATGGCCCAAGCTGTACCATCCTTTGGCACTTGAAAGTGCTCAATTTCTTGGGTACAAGGATCATACGAGATTATTTTATCCCCGCTCCGAAATCTCTCTTGAAAAATAAACTCACCATTTGTCCAAGATCTCAATGCTTTAGCTTCAACCGAAAATGGCACAATAGTAAAGATCCTACCCCAAGATTCCTCGACACCATATTCACTCATCACCCATATCCCAATGCATCTTCTCCCTATCTCTTCATACTTATTAGTATAAACAATCATTCAAAGGGAACCCTTTTCGGTCCAAAAGTTCCCTTTCAATGCCATCACCAAAACCACAAGAATCTAGCATGGACATATCCCCAAACACCTCTTTGCGCAAATCAAACTAAACAATAATGTCAGACACCCAATGCATGAACCCCTTAATAGCAATCAACCTATTTCTTAATCTCAAATAAGTGAAATAACCGTATGGGAAATCTGCACGCTTATAATGCCAAGAATCCAAACTCACTGTGTACACTAAAATAGGGATTTTACCCAACCCCATTCCGTAAAATACTTTAAACTAAACAACCTTGTAATCATCCAATTGTGGAGGAAAACCAAACCCTAGAATTGTTGAAGAATACCAAATTTGTTCATTACGAGAGGACAATTAAACATAGCAATACTTCTAGTGGTGAGGTTCAATAAGGCCATCACTGACTAGTTATAATCGAAAAACCCATCAAGACAGAGTAATCCATTGCATGAACCGCATAGGAGTTGGTGTTTGTGGGAATTAGTGAGGAGGGCGTTAATGAAATTAGGGTTTGTGATGAGAGAATTCCATGGTTTAGAAATGAATCTGAATCGAAGAAGTGATTTAGCGGAAGCCTGGGGAGGATTTCTTCCATTAATTCCCCAGGAACAAGAACACTCTTAGATAATTAACATTGCCATTGTTCTAAGGTTTCTTTCTCCTACGGCTAATTTTTTTCTTAAGAGATTTAAGAGATCTTTTAATATACACAACATTACAAAATCAACCTATTAATAATCATAATCATGTCATAGGTTGTCAATTAACCTAATAAATGGGTTCAATTTTAAGCTTGAACGTCTTAAAATCAAGTCAAGTTCGAGTTAGTCATGTCAGATATAGCAACCAGAACTCAACTCGTATATTACGGGTTCTTTGTGTCCGACTAAATTTGACCATACGGTTTTTTTGACCCTATCTCACTAACTTCACAACAAGTTTGTGCATGCACGGATTCTGTTAAGTATTGTCGGCCTTAAATGTATGTCTGAACTTGGTCAATAGAATATATATTACTTTATTGTGCATGTATTGCTAATGATAGAATCTAAATAATCTCAAACTTGAGTTTATAAACGAGAACCTAAATAATCTCGAGCATGAACTAGCTCTTTCAATTTGAAGTAAGTCTACTCCGGTAAGCTCGGATCACAAGCTTATCGGAGTTGAATTATTTGTTTTCGAGCTTGACTCATATAACAAACAACCCCTCCAAGCCCTATTACACGACTTGATCTCGGTTTGGTAACTTAACAAATGAATTTGAAACTAAGTTTGAGACAAGCCAAACTCGAGTTGTTCATGAAAAGCTTGGTTTTTTTGTAGCCTTACTCTTCCATCTTAAATTAAGGCATTTATTATTTTGGTATGATAAAAAGTTGTTAATATTGTTTCCAACGTAAGGCAAATATGTACTCCAAAAATATATATTGTGTTTATTTTAGTTTATTCGAATTGGTAAAAAATTAAACTTCCATTTTCTTTGGTTTGTGGCATACATGAAGTCAATTTAAACTCAATGTGGTGGAGTTGGGGATAGAGATTTTTTTTAAGTAAAACAGTTAATTTTGTTCTAAAGAAGTGTAAACAAGGAGGTGGTTACAAACAAAAATTAATTTTCTTTGGTTTGGATGCTTCAGGCCTTATTTCAAAGACCATTTAGGTTCTATTGGAGCTTGTCTCAGCAAATCTTTTGGGGCGTTTTATCTGCTAGCGTGCGAAGCCAAAGCTTTTTAAGAAGCTTGCATTTTTTGCTTTTGTTCTAAAGATCTTCGAGGTTTTATCGCCTTAGCGAGTTATCAATGAAGGTGGATTCATAGAAGGTGGTTTCTCTATGCTCCGCTGATTTAGGGGAAAATTTCAACAATTATTGAGGACATTCTAGGATTGATGAACGGGATTCCTTTGGTTTTTATAGGGATTCCCTGATCTTCCTATTCTCTTCCTCACAATGCAGCCTGGGATATTTGCTTGGATTCATATGGCATACCCCGAGACATACAACGAATGAAACACAAAAAAGAAGAAGGTATTTTCATATGGAGCCTTCATTAATGCCAAAACAAATAAGGCAAGTTATAAAATAATACCCTTACAAGTAAATACAGAATTAGATCTTCCCTCAAAAGAGTAAGATCAGCTTGTCTCTACTCCAATATGTGGTTCTTGAAGAAGATAATAAAAACTCTCACAAAAGAAAAGATAAAAATCCCATGGATCTAAAGATGATCGGTGCAAAAACCCTTAGATCTAGGGATATTATTGGGTTTATTACTGGATTTAAGAAGAACTGGCAGTGCTCTCCTCCTCCTGTAGAAAATTAACAGAGCGAAAAGGGAAGTAGGGTTGCAGAGTGAATACTCCAATTTCTAAATCTCCATAAGTTCTTGGAAGATATCCATGTAAGGAGCTGGTAAACCGGCAAGGACGTTGACACTTTTGCTCTCGGTCCCATGAGCTAGGAAAAAAATTGCTTCCTTCTGAGGGAAGGATGTAGTGCCATATGCAACAGATACCCCCCACCCGAAATTGGTGGTGTTAAAAGAAAGCCTACTCCAAGAACTGATGAGAACCGTTGCAGCCGAAAATGATTTAACTCTTGTTACTTCTAAATAGTCTATGGTCGACCTTATATATTTATCTGTAATCATACCAATCGCTTCTTTAACTAATTTCGTAGTATCAGATAACAGCTTCTCAATTACCTCTCCAGCACTGCAAATAACGTGTGCAAACACGACACCATTGCCAAAGTAACCTTCCGGTAGTGGCGGGTTTAATCTAGACCATCCATCAACTACAAGGAGGAGTTTTATCTGTTGATCAGGATGGAGTTTCAAGGCTTTGGTCCTTGCCCTCCACACAAAGGCCGATAGGGTTTCGAATAAGCTGTGGTTTGTTGGATACCCACATTCAACATCAGCTTTTGCCTTGATCTGTTTAATCTTGTCCTGGCTAAAAATGAAGGATTTGAACACGATTTCTAGTTCGTCTGTGTTTGATGCATATTCGATCTCATTGAATTCATGATGTGGGAACTCGATTTTAGGAGGGTTTCGAGCTCTCAACATGCTTCGGTCGAGGCAGGGACGGATACTAAGAGGTAAACCCCTGGCGATTTCACTCCAAGAGTTCATAAATTGCATTGCGCCATGACCATCAAGAATAGTATGGTTCATGCATACCCCAAGTACAAATCCTCCACATTTGAACTTTGTCACCTGCAACACACACGTATAGATGTATAACATTCACTGCCAACAATTTTTTCGATTCAGGTATTTTGGGCAACCTAGTACCGGTTAATTAGTTGTTCATCTCTTTGAAAGAAATTC